>MU204265.1:3842310-3859937 GCA_017309775.1 Paedocypris sp. Pulau Singkep
ACACACACACACACACACACAGTCGTACATTACATAACACGAAAAAAATACTGATAAGTCGATAATTTCACAAAATCTTCTGCAGACACACTGTTTTAGGTATTATTGTGCACGTCTTATCTAAGAACTTCTCTCCAACCAACTCCAAAAAGATCACAAAATATAATTAAACAACTGAAAACCGTTTTTAAAATGTGTATATGAAGTAAAATGTAAATGCGTCTGATCCACTGACGTCACATCTCATCTGCATCTCACGGCTGTTTCACGCGCCGCAGCGCAGACCGGAAGTGCCGAAGAGAACTACAATTCCCAGGATACAGCCGGGTCTTTTCGTGAGAGAGTGAGAGGAAGTCGAGATTGTAGGAAGAGAAACGGGAGATAAAACGACACATTTACGTCTCACTTCAGTTCTTGCGACGTCATCAGCACGTAGATCAACAGAAGAATCAGCAGCGCGGCCGTTTAAAAGCAGCGGGGCGTTTTCTCTCTGGAACGAAGTGAGTGTGCAGGCGTGCGTGTGTGTGTGTGTGTGTATGTGTGTGTGTGTGTGTGTGTGGTTTCAAACTACACTAGTGGAAGCAACAGTGCAGTGTGTTTCTAGCCGGTGAAGTTGAGGTAACGATGACGTCATCACTCGCGCTGAGTCGGTGGAGGACGTGACGTCATTGCTGTTGTCTGCCGGTGTAGGTACCAAAACGGCTTGGGTGTAAAACCGGCTCCGGTGACTAATGATGACGTCACATCTCGGTTATGACAATTGGAGCTTTGTCAGAGTAAATGTATGACTGTATGGAAAACATTTGTTTATGCTGTGCAGTCTGGTTTCATGTGAATGTCGGTTTTACATATATTATATGTTGATAACTATAATCAGTTTTATTGATAACTATAATCAAAAGCAGCAGCAGCAGCGTCATACGGTACTAAACATTACGGTCTTCAAATTCTACACTGTGGAACTACAGAACCTTATCAGATTTGATTTGATTGCAGAGGTTATATTTATCTTTTCAAACATGATAAAAGAACGAAAGTGAGGGAAACGCAGTGGGAAATGTTGATGTGCGAGTTGTCAGCTCGGAATTTTATTTTTTGCACGTTTGATCGAGACTGGCTTTTTGTTCTTTATCTATTTTGTTTTACCATTTTTGAAACAATGAAATGTTAAATTTAATTTCTGTTTTGTAAAATAAAACCTCATGAATAGAGTTTTTTTTTTTCACTTTTCTTTGTTTTGTTTTATCCTAAATTCAGTTTATGTACATTATAATGTAATGAAATAATAATAAGTCGTTTTAAAATGTGATACTTTGCTACTTTGACTCAAGTCTTTTTCATAGTGGTGACTTTTTACTTGTACTGGAGTAACTTATACAACACTTATCTGTACTTTTTCTCAAGTATGGTTGTCTGGTACGTCTTGCACCTCTGACCACGAGCATGTCCCAGCTAATGATGTCATAGTGACGGTGTGTGTGTGTTCCACAGGTGCTGCTCACGTGATGTAAAGCTTCTCCGCTTCACTCGCGTCCGGAGGTGAGACGCTGGTAACGATTCGCCGCATGTTCATTCACCGGCCTTCTCTATAATGTGTTTGTCAAGGCCTTAGAAAAAATAGAAAAATGCTTGAAGTTCTACAGTGGATTCTGGATAAGTGCACGTCCTCGAGACCGGATCCGAACTTGGGCGGTTCTCCAGCTCTTTGTCTGGTTTCACACCACTTTCGATTCCCAGACTCAGACAGACAGAGAGAGACAGAGTTTATTAAAGTGAGTGTGTGAATAAACAGGTGGTGATCACTATGATCCAGGTCTGATTAAAAGTGCAGAAAGTGGGAAGCACAAACTCAAAAGAAGTTCTCCGTTGCTAAAAATGGAGAAGAATGGCAGATGTCTCATTTCTTACTTTAAATAAAATTAGAACACAAATGTTGCCTATAATATTAGTAAGGTCTGCTAAAATATATTGTCCATTTTTTCCCCGACCGATACCACAATACTTTCCCACAAAATGGTGATGTTTCATTTTGATTGTGTTTAGGCAACGCTTTAAATATACCGTATTAACGCGAATATAACCCGTTTTTTTTTTTTTTTTCAAATTTTAGCGGCTCAAAATCTTGCGGGGTGCTTATAATCGCCGATTTCAGATATTCACGAAAATATACAGTAAGCGCTCATTTCTTTAAATATTGGTTCAGGAGGCAGACGTGCATATTAGTCTTTTTATTACTATTACTCATTTATTACTACTACTCATATTAGACTTTTCATTGGCTCAACAATAGAAATAAAGAAACTTTAGAAACGTTGTGACACTTAACAGGGACAAAATAACACTGGAAGAAATAAGATTAAACTATTTACAATCATTAATATTTCAACAGACAGACCATGTTCGATCCGGTAGATCGCCGCGCTAAAGGCTAACAGGCTAGCGCAAAAGCTTCGGAGCAAACAGAAAACGGTTCAAAACGAAGAACAAACGATTATTTTGATAATCGATTAATGTATCGATTACTAGGCCAATTATTCGATTAGTCATTGATTATTCCAATGATTAATCAGTAGTTTTTGAATGATTATTCAGCTATTTCAGGTTAAACAGTGAGTTTTACCACATGTTCTAATGAATAAAATCTCTTCTGCTTTTGACAATAATGAGCTTTTGTTGTTTTAATATACTTTGAGCCAACTAAACTGGTCACTTTCTTTAAATGTTCTGATTCTGTCCAACTCTCTAAGCATTGTTTACACATTTTGTAAAGAAAAAAATTAGTAATTTTCTGCATTACAGACAAAAAAAGTTTTGCAGCATTAAGAGCTTAATTTCAAAAGTGTTCAGGTATTTAGTAATATTGGGTAAAGATTAATAGTAAAGATCTTGGGTAATATTAACATTATTTTAAAGGCTACTATTGATAAAGAAGTTGACTAAGATATTGGTCATTTTTTGCATGGAAACAGCACATACATAGAAAATCACAGACTGTTCGTTATTTTAGGAAAAGGAAAGTGAGGTGACGGCAATATGGCCACCAGGGTCCATACTGAATTGGTGCTCTGCATTTAACCCATCCGTGAAAGTGCACATACACACAGTGAAGTGAACACACACACAACCCGGAGCAGTGGGCAGCCACACAGTGGGGCGCCTGGGGGGCATGTGGGGTTCAGTGTTTTGCCCAAGGACAATTAGTTGTAGAACTAGTCGTAGGGGGGATTCGAACCGGCAACCTTTTGGACACCAGTCCAAGTCCCCTACCACTGTACCACAACTCCCCAAAAAAAAAGTAGAAAATTTTTAAGTAGAAAACATCGACAATGTCGATTAATCGGTTCAGCTCTACTACACGGAGAAAAACTAATCTAATATTTAATCTAATCTAAACCAGTCTATTATTTACGTTTAACAAAAATCGAGCTCGGTCAGCTTTACTCTATGCTTTTTTAGCGCAAAGGCTCATGGGAACCAGTGAGCAGCAAAGCATGATGGGAGGTGTAGTTTCAACTGCTAAAATAGATTATTGTTTTATTATTTTTAAGTAAAACAATTTTTTTAAATTAACATATTTTAGCCAGAAACAAAACAAAATAATAATAATAAAAAAAAAGTAATAATAATTTTGTATACATGTTTTGTGCCTTATTCACGGCTGCTTTTATTTGCGTTAGATCACTGTACATTTTACTACAACTGTACGGTGCTGGAAAAACTCAAACATGGAAAAGTGCTTGAATTTTGTCTTTCAGAAAGTGTAGGAACCCTGGTGTTGGCAGCGATGGCGAGGCCCGTCTGTCCGGCGGGTAGGTGACCGGGTGTCCGTCTGACCCGTCTGGTGGAAGCCCTGACCGCTCCGTGTGTGTGTGTGTGTGTGTGTGTTCTGCAGGACTGGAATGGTTCTGCGCGGGGCGGTAAGCGGATGGAGGACGCGCCGGGGTCACGCCTCAGCCGCGCTTCTGTAAGAGCCACGCCCACCTCCTGCTCCCCTTCCCGCCCACTCAGAACCCTTTTTTTTTTAAGGCCAGCGACGGCATCGGCAGCAACGGCGCCCCCTGTCTGACGCCGCTCCCGGTATGTAGTGTTCATTTCCTTGGGGAAATATTTTCGTCATCGCCTTCGTCGACAACAATTGATGAAAACGAAACTAGAACTATATAAAAACTCCCACTCTGGGACGAAAACTAACTACATTTATTGACTCGTTCGTCAACCAATAAAAACGAAACAAAAATGCCTTTCGTGACGACGTCCAATCATAATCCAAGCTTGTGGAGAAAGGCGGGATTGAAAGAAAAGTTCAGTAAAAAAAATGTTTTTCCAATTAAGATCTTTGTATATATTATATGTTCATAGTTAACTACGTATTGACATTTCTTAGACAGAGCAACTTTAGTAAACATTTAGAATATGTAGCACTTATATTTTCTTTGACTAAATCTGTACTGTAATTTAGTCGACTAAAATGCTGTGATATTTAGTTGACTAAAATTAGACTAAAACTAAAAAAAATTAAGATGACTAAATTGGGACTAAAACTAAACTGAGTTTTAGTCGAACGACTGAAACTAAATTAAAAATCTTTGTCACAATTAACACAAAATTAGCAGAGCATCTCTCGGCGTGACACGCGTGTCTGAACCTCGTCCTCCGCAGATCTCGGCTCTGAAGCGGAATGGACTCCTGCGCTCCTTGGCCTCCGGGGGCAGCGAGTCTCCGACTGAAGCTGAGGAGGCGAGTGCGGAGGAGCGGGCAGCGCGGCAGCAGTGGGACGCCCTGGAGGACTTCCTGCCCGGTGAGCACATCTGGACACTCGTCACCTACAGCATATCAGGTGTCAACAACGTTGTCGTGACGTCATGGCTTTCTTTTAATATTCAGTAGTTCGCTAGCTAAAGCAGAAACAGAGAGAGAGAGAGAGAGAGAGAAAGATCAGCTTCTGTATACGTAGAGTCAGATTTTAAAAATATCAAATGTTAATTAATAAAACATGATAGGCAAACTTTGTATTCCAATTATATTAAAGTAAGGAAATTGACGCAAGACCATCAGTCTTTAAACGTAGTACTAAATAAATAAATGTCTGCCATGTAAAACCAGCATAATAAATCTCTGAACTCATTTTAATGAGGCTGTTATTCACATCAGCCGGTGAGCAACAGCGCCACACAGGTCAGTGAATGAACTGCAGTAGAAATAAAGTCACATGATGAAAGGCGTGTTTACACCGGAGAGGAGATTATTGCCAACCAATGACAAGGGCATGGAGACACGCAGGCTCCGCCTACTCTGCTACACTAGCGGCAAACAAGGGCAAAAAAACGAAAACACGACGGAAAAAGAAATTTTGAACGGAATTGTGGAGTTGGCAAGTGAAAAATAGAAAAAACGCAACTTCTTGGAATTTTTATCTGGTGCAAAAACTCTTTTCTCTCCACATAGGTGAATTATTCTGTCATTCCTGTTGAACTGTACGACACTCCTCGTCTTTTTGTCTTTCAGTCGTCTTCTTCGGTAAAAGTCTTTCTGCACTTAGCTAGCGGACGACTTTATGAAAAAAAAAAAGACGTCACGACAGCGTTGAGCATTATCGGGCGCTCTCAAAGATGAAAGGACTTTCAAGACGAGCGTTATTTTTTGTTTATTTGTTTACTGTTTGTCATGAACTAGAAATGAAACTAAAGACGTTTTACAGTTTTCACCTCGCCTTGTGAAAGACTCTACTAACAAAGGTTTCAAGTTACGCGTCTTGGAGAAAATGTTGTTTCCAGTTAAGAAACATGTTTCAAGATGTGAAAGTCCAATTGTTGTAGCGACAAGAATAACACGGTGGGGGGAGGAGTCCAGATGTGTGACATACAGAACAGCTGTTACAGAACAGGCATAAACAATATCAGAAAGCAACGTGTAATAACGTGTAATAAACTAGTGATCGCCGTGACTCGGGATCGTAGCAGTACAGTAACCTGTGTTTGTTATTAACATTAACCCCAAGGTAAATGAAGCTGGTTTTGATTGTGTTCTGTTATTACCGTGTTATTACTGGTTGTGTGACGCGTCTCTCTCTCTCTCTCTAGCTGCCGGTGAGTGTCCGGCGCCGCTGCCGCTGATCTCCTTCAACGAGGCTCTGCAGCATTTCCAGACCAGTGACCTCAGACCTCAGCTCGTGAGTTACTACTACTACACTACACACACACACCAGCAGCCGTCACTAGAGTGGAGACACAAGTGTAAAACAGACACACACACAGGCAAAACACAGACTGGCAAGACACACACACGATACACAAACACACAGACGACACACACACACACGAACAAGACTCACACACACAGACGAGACACACACACACTCACCAACATGACACACACACACACACACCGATGATGACACACACACACTGATGATAGACACCTGCAAAACAAACATTCGACAAAACACAACAACGATACACAAACGAAACACACTGACAAGACACACACACACACTGATGAGACACACACGTACACATACAGACAACACACACACACACACTGACATGACGCACACACTGACAATACACCGACGAGACACACACAATCACATCAATGGCGACAAACACACCGACGAGACACACACGTTGACAATACACACCCGCACACATACAGACAACAGACACCGACGTGACACACACACACACACACACTGACATGACACACACACATACTGACGTGACACACACACACACACATCGACGTGACACACACACACACATCGACATGACACACACACACACAGACATGACACTCACTGACAATACACACACACACTGACAACACACACACAGACGACACACACACACACACACACACACATCGGAAGCTGTCAAAAGATGTAAACAAACGGTTAGGTTGCTTCCCCGAGTGTGACGTGACGGGGTTAAAGGTGGATCTGAGGTCAGAGGTCATTGTGTGATGAGGTCAGTAAGGTGTGTGTGTGTGTGTGTGTGACGTCAGGAGAGCATTCAGCCCACCCTCCCCCGCAGCGGCCTGACGGCGCTCACACACTTCCTGTTTGGCCCTCCTCGCCTACACACACACCTGATCCCAGAGCGAGACCTCGTGTTCGCCATCGCCCAGTGTAAGTCACACACACACACACACACACACACACCAGTGATGTGGGCGTGTCCTTCCTGGAGAGCTGGTGCAGTGATTACAGTGACCGGTGTGTGTGTGTCCGTGTGCGTGTGTGTGTGTGTCTGTGTGCGTGTGTGTGCGTGTGTGTCTGTGTGTCTGTGTGTGTGCGTGTGTGTCTGTGTGCGTGTGTGTGTGTGTGCTTGTGTGTGCGTGTGTGTGTGTGTGTGTGTGTGTGTGTGCGTGTGTGTGTGCGTGTGTCTGTGTGTCTGTGTGTGTGTGTGCGTGTGTGTGCGCGTGTGTGTGCGTGTGTGTGTGTGCGTGCGTGTGTCTGTGTGTGTCTGTGTGTGTGTGTGTGTGTGCGTGCGTGTGTGTGCGTGCGTGTGTCTGTGTGTGTGTGTGTGTGTGTGTGTGTGTGCGCAGGCCGTCTGGACTCGGAGCAGCTGGTGCACATGCGTGTTCTCCAGACCATCTACAGGAGGTTGATGAGCAGCGCCTCAGACGTTCCTCGCTACGGGCCGCACTGGGAGAGTCTGGGCTTTCAGGGTAACGTCTTCTCCTCCGTCTGCCGTCACCAGTGTCGTACGAGTCTCAGTGTGTTCATGTGTTGAAAACTCTATAATACCGTATTCACGCGGATATACGCCCTTTTTTCACATTTTAGACGGTCAAAAACTTGCTTGGTGCTTATAATCGGCAATTTCCATCATTGTATGTAAATATGAGCGCCCGTTTTTCCATGTTTCAAACCCTCTTTTTTTCTTTCTTCAAGTAATGGTTCCGGATGCAGACGTGCATATAAGCTTTTATTGGCTAAATAACAGAAATAAAGAAACATTACACACACCACGACACACAGCAGTGGCTAAATAACACTGGAAGAAGTAAGATTAAACTAAATACCATCATTAATATTTGAACAGACACACCCTATTGCATCTCGTAGATCAACGCAAAAGCTTCAGAGCAGAAAAACAGTTCAAAACGAAGAACGCCGGAGTCGAACACAATCAAAGAGCTCTGTTCTGATATTTACCAGTAAGAAAAACCGAGCTCAGCTTTAGTCTGGAGTGCAAAGGCTCATGGGAGCTCATGGTCTCACTGGAGGATTATGGGATGTAGAATATTTATGACTAGAATAGAGGTTTTTTTTTTAAACTATTACTCAAGTAAAACAACATTGAAGTGTTACGAGTCACAAGTTGGGTTTGTTACATAACAAATAAATTGTATTTTTAAGAGAAAATTTACATTTTAACAGTTTAACCAGAAATATAAAAAAAAAGTTTGTGTGCCTGAAAAAACAGCGTGGTGCTTATAAACAAGTAAACGCAGTAAATTTGATTTGAATACATTTTAGAGTACATTTAAAAAAGTTAATTATTAATAAAGTACATTTTGATTTGAAGAATTTATTGAATTTATCGAGCTTTCATTAAGCAATCTACTGGCTATATATATATATATATATATATATATATATATATATATATATATATATATATATATATATATAAATATATAAACCTTTAATACTTTATTACTTTAATAAAGGTATTATTAAATTATTTTGTCCTCAACTGTAGATGTTTGCTGTATATTGCCATCACCTCACTTAATATATGGTTTTTGAGCGTCATCTTCTGGTTTTAAACCGCAGTAAACACACACTTCACAATAAAACCTGGTACGAAAATCTCCGAGTTGATAGCAGACTTACTTGAGCGTTATGTTACTTCGCTCATTCTCTTATTGTATGTTTTTTTAAACTCGACTAGCGCCCGACTCGTTCTTGTTTAGGTAACAAGCGCACGTGACCGCTGCCGCGCACGGAACTCCGCCCCACGCGAGCGCGCGCACACACAGCTGACAGAGAGACGCTCGTCGGAAATTAGAGTTTGGCAGAATGGTGTAAACGCTGGATTAAGATTGCGTGTGGGGTAGAATCGCCATCTTTTAAACTCACTTTTAGCCGATCTCTTACTCGCAAACTTGCTAAACTTTTTTTTCCTCGACTTTTTTCCCCAATGTCATGCGATCTACTCACAATGCCTTTGCGATCCACCCTGATCTAGAGGATAATAGTTCTCCAGTGATGGCGTGTGTGTTGTGTGTTTTGTGGTTGGTGGGCAGGTGCAGACCCCGCCACGGATCTGCGTGGGACCGGCTTCCTGGCTCTGATGCACACGCTGGCGCTGGTGATGGACCCGGAGAAGCTTCCGCTGGCCAGGGAGATCTTCCGCCTCTCCCAGCACCCGCTCCAGGTCGGGAACGCTCCGGAACGCCGCTTCTCCGCCGCCGCGGTAACATCAAACCTCTCTCCAGAACTTCCCCTTCAGCGTGATGTCCATCAACGTGTCCAGAATCGCCCTGCGAGCCCTGCGCGAGGAGGTGCTGTCCAGGTGCGTGTCCGCCGGGCCGCGGGGGCGGAGCCCTGTCTGACACGCCCCCTTCTCCTGTAGGGAGTGTAACCGCCGGCAGCAGGTGGTGGCGGTGGTGAACGACTTCTATCTGGCCACGTTCCTGCATCTGTTCCAGCTGTGGAGGAGCCAGCGGAAGACCATCCACGACTCCGGCCAGCTGCTCAAAGGTCTGTTATAGAGAGAACACACACACACACGTCATTATTATTGTACTGGTCAAGATCCACCTGTAAACGTTACATACCGCGAATGATTTGACATAAAATGAGTCCATAAAACAGGAATAGGCTGAAGCATTTGCTTATAGTTGCCTCTCCTCTTACGTACACCTGTTTACATTGTAACGAATCCTCTTTACAGCGTAACAAAATACAATAACAACACAATCAAGCAAATTAAAAAAAAAAATAGGGCTGTCAAAATTAATGCGTTAACGTATGTGATTCATTTTAAATCTAAAAATAAATTGTAATTTTAATTCTAAAAATAATGTGAAATGCCTGAATATAAGCACCCCTTTTTCTGAAATTTTGACACTCAAAAACATTAGGTGTACTTATAATCGCAGATTTGAAATATGCAGGTAAATGTAAGCGTAACCTCGCCGCGACACGTAACAGAGACAAAACAACACTGAAAGAAGTAAGATTAACTATAACTAAACTAAATACTGTACAATATATTGTATTACGACAAACAGAGACTACAAACCGCTTGAATCGACTTTTTGTTATCTATCATTCAAGTAAAACGATATCAAAATGATACGAGTCATAAGTTAGGTTTGTTAAATAAAGACTTTTTTTTTTAAGTTTTTTTTTTTTTTTTTTTTGTGTGTTGTGTGTGTGTGTTTGTATTTGTGTGTGTGTTTGTAAATGTGTGTGTGAGTGTTTGTGTATATATGTGTGTGTGTGTGTGTGTGTGTGTGTGTGTGTGAGTGTGTGTGTATATATATGTGCGTGTGTGTGTGTGTGTGTTACAGAGGTCGATATCAAAATGATACGAGTCATAAGTTAGGTTTGTTAAATAAAGACATTTTTTTTGTTTGTGTGTGTTTGTATTTGTGTGTGTCTTTGTAAATGTGTGTGTGGGTGTTTGTGTATATGTGTGTGTGTGTGTGTGTGTGTGTGTGTGTGTATATATGTGTATATATGTGTTTGTATTTGTATGTGTGTGTAAATATGTGTGTATTTGTGTGTGTGTGTGTGTATTTGTGTGTGTGTGTGTGTATTTGTGTGTGTGTGTGTGTTACAGAGGTGGAGCAGTTGGCCAAGAGGAAGCCGCGTCAGATGCTGAGGAGCCTGCAGGGTTACCTGACGGAGCGGCGGGCGGAGGCGGAGACGCGCTTCATGGGCGTGTGTGAGGCGGAGTCAGACGGCGAGGACCAGCTGCTCTGAGCAAGCACTTTACTGGTGTGTGTGTGTGTGTGTGTGTGTGTGTGTGTGTGTGTGTGTGTGTGTGTGTGAACGTCACTCCTCAGACTAAACGACACTCGACGTGAACGGCGTCCTTTACAGCTCATTTTGTCTCAGATATGTCCCATTATTCCATGTTTTATTGTCCTGAAGGATTTTAGTGTGTGTGTGTGTGTGTGTGTGCGTGCGTGTGTGCGTGCAGACAGCGTAGAATGCAATTTTATTTGTGATGATATTGTTCTGATGACGTGGAAAGGGACAAAGAAAAGTCAAACAATAAATCCAATGCTAAATCCGTCATGTTCGTAGTGTCTATTTTTTTTTTTACATTACCGTATTTACACGAGTTTAAGCACCCCACAAATATAAGCACCCTCCTTTTTCAGGCACAAAATAAAAAAATAAAAACAGAAATTCTGGATAAATTATGTAAATTTTCTCTTTATTTATCAAACTTAACTTGTGACCCATATCACTTCAATGTTGTTTTACGTAAAAAAAAAATAAAACAATAATCTTTTCTAGCGGTCAAAACTACACCTTCCATCATGCTTTGCTGCTCCCTGGTACACAGATATGTGGACACGCCCTCCCGCGCCAAGATCCCACCCACTTCTTAGCCGCCTCCCCTCCTGACAGTGCTAGTAGTTTTCATTAAATTGCTTTTCATTAATTTTGTTCTTTCACTCACTTAACTTAAAAAAAGTTGGTTTGACAGTAATTATAAGTGTGTGTGTGTGTGTGTGTCACGCACTTCTGACTTCTTCTGACTTCTGCCTTCATACGTATGTCTGTCCGAAACGTGATTTTTGTGTGACGTGAATCGTTTAAAGGAGCGAGTGGAGTGCAAACACACGTCGACTAAACACTACGTCTTGAATCCAGTTATTCAGAAATTCCTTTTTAAACGTCGCATAAAAAGGCAGAACACGAGAAAATTAAACAGCAAAGTTTCAAGCTGCTCTCCATCTGAGTCTTGGGAGCCTTCTGGGTCAGCCTTCTGTCTCTCTCTCTCTCTCTCTCTCTCTCTCTCTCTCTCTCTCTCTCTCTCTCCCTCTTTCTCTCTGCTCTCTCTTTCTCTCTGCTCTCTCTTTCTTTCTCTCTCTTTCTTTCTCTCTCTCCCCTTTCTCTATCTCGCTCCATCTCTCTCCCTTTCCGCTCTCTTTTTATCTATTTACTTACTCTTTATTTAGTCTGTAAAGAAAACTTTAGTTTGTTTTAACTGTTGTATATCTGTTTGGGATTTTTGGAAAATAAAGTATATTTTTATTCTCTTTAAGTATAGTTAAAGTCTATACTCTCTATAGAGTCTCTCTCTCTCTCTCTCTCTCTCTCTCTCTCTCTCTCTCTCTCTCTCTCTCTCTCAACAGTTTTTCTCCCTCGATCTTCTCACCACTGGACACTGACTCATGTCTGTTCTTTTTCTAATCTGACCTCTGGCGAGTACAGACACATTCTTTGCGCGTGAACACACTTGGCAACCCTGAATCCGATCAGTTCAGGTCGTGATGTCTTGGTTCTGTCCCTGTTCGAATCATGGAAGACGCGACGTAACGAAAGTGAAGTGATCTAATGCATTTAACAGACAAAAGTGAGTTTTTACGGCGTTGGAACTTTCCGCGCCGTTTGGATTCTGCATCAGATGCCGAGACTGAGATCCAGACGGTTCCGTTTAGCAGCAGGAAGGAATGTTCCGTCAGTCTGAGGGATGTAGAAGAGCTCATGATGGATGAAGATGGTTTTTGCCGCGATTGTGAAACACGAGCCGGACACTTCGGCAAACTCTCCACCGTTTTGCCTTGGTAGCCTTTTTCGTCCTACACGGCAGAATTTCCTACATCGCGCATTGCGCATGCGGGTTAAAAATACACACTCTTATGCAATCATGATAATTATTCTAGTATTATATTTTAAGCGATTAAATGTATACATATGTTTTATAACAATTAAGAAAGAAATGCTATAGGCTTCCTGACACACATATAGCGAGCACATGGAACTGCTTGCGTTCATCAGATAAATTAGATAAAATCAGATAAAATTCCTGAATATGAAAACTACAGACTCTCAGTTTGAAGTCACTGAGGAAATATTTTACTGTCATGCAAATTGTACATTTTGTGAACATTGAAATGTTTAAACTTTAACTAAACTTATTTATATTCTCCATTTTATTTTAGCACGATTGTCTAATTAATTAAAAATGTATATTTTAAGATGTAGGAGATATAACTATCCGATTTCACTTCACGAGGTGGCCAGAACATAACGTAATTGTAATTACGCGCATGCGCATAGCGCGATGTTGGAAATTCATCCCGTGTAGGACGAAATTTTACAACACCAGTCGTTCTGGGTCGGAGTCTGTTTTGCACCTTTCACCCCGTGACCCGGGTAAAGTTAAGTGTAAGATAACACCACAGTTGTTTCTTTTATTTTTTAATAAAACTATATTGAAACCAGATGAGAGGTAAAACCATAAACCCCTTAATTGAAACCACACAGTGAGGTAAACGAACAGCGAAGCATATTATGACAACAATATATAAAAGATAATATAAAAGCCTGTAGCAAAATCCAGAGAGAGTCTTTGCAAAGTGGTTGGAAGAAAGGTTTACCACTGGCAAATTTAGAGTTTAGTAAATAAAACAATCAGATTTATATTAAAAATCGTATATAATTTTAAATGCATGAACACCACAGTTGTTTCGTGTCGTGTTCGTCTTGCTCCCCACCCCGCGCACGCGCTCGCGCTCTGTCTCGGTGGCAATACCTCCCCGCGCGCGCGCACACGCACATACACGCGCACGCGCTTCCGCTGAGGAATTATCGCCGCGTCCGCTGGTGAATTATGCTGAGGCGAAGAGACTTTCCCGCTTGGTCCTGGTTCTGCTTGTCCCTGCTGGTTCACGGCTGGACTCGGTCTGTTGACGGAGCGGCGGAAGCAGAGCAGAGGCTCAATGGTTCTGGGATCAGCCGAGGAGAGTCTGAGGAACATCTGGAGAGGAGAAGGCCCACAGCTGGAGCAGGTACCGAGAGTCAGCAGCGACTCTGCAGCGATAAATGTTGGAATAATGTTTTACAAATGCTTTAGAAATAGGCTTTTTCTGTGTGTTGAACACATCCAACAACGTTATAACTCGTGACCAGAGTTGACAATGTTCCTTAGCAGAGTAGAGTACCCGACAATTATACTTGAGTAAAAGCACGGATACGTGCTGTATAAGTTACTCCAATACAAGTAGAAAGACGCCACTATAAAAAAGACTTGAGTCAAAGTAGCAGAGTATCAAACTTTAAAAGAACCTAAATATTTTACTCATACTGAATTTAGGCTGAAAAAAAAAAAACAAAGAAATGTGAAAAAACTCTATTCATGAGGGTTTTAATTTTCTAATATAGAAACGAAGTTTAACACCTACACTAAAATGGTTAAACAAAATAAATGAAAAACAAAAAGTCCATCTCAGTCAAACTCAAATGTGCAAAAAAAGTAATTATAATGTTAATAAATACAATTCCGAGCTGACTTTGATGTTATTCTCAGTGACCTCTCAGTCATTGCCTACAATAGACATTGCATTTATTCACGTTGCACACAAATAATTAAACTAAAATATAGTCATCAGTGGTTTTTGTCATGTAAGGTTGGTAACATTACTATTTTATAGTCTGTGAAGATCTGTGTAGTTTAACTTAACAATAAATTCACTTTAAATTAACATTAAATAGACTCTTACCTCAGTGTGTTTCCTCAAATTTGACGGTGATGGCAAAATCGCCTCGTTCGCCCAAGAAATTAACCGCCATAAAAATCGATTATGGTTTGTCGCTCACAATCATGATGTAACAGTAAGTGTCAATTCAAATGTAGTGGAGTGAAAAGTACAGTTACTCAGTTAATCAGAAATGCAGTGGAGTAGAGAGTAAAAGTAAATATTTTTCATACTCAGCACAAGTACAAAGTAGCCAAAAACATATTTAAGTAAAGTAACAAAGTACATTTACTCAAGTACCTAACACCTCTGTTCCTTAGTAATTGTAAGTAATTAGTTACTTTTTTAGAAATTGTTTTTTTGTTTCTTTTCGCATTACATCTCTTTAACGTAATTAAAATGGCAAAGTTTAGGTTGTATTTAGGCAGACCTTTAAGTATATTTTCCCACAACGATATGGTGCTGGAAAAGCTTGAACATGAGGAAGGAGAAGAAGAGGAAGAAGAGGGAGTAGAAGAAAGAAAGAAAGGCCAACACTGCAAATACAAAAGACTCTTTCCATGTCACATAATTGTGGATAAAAGCATTTGATCACAGAAACAACTGAACCAAAGAACTAATAGCAGTTTAGCAGCAAGCTTTGTGAAAATATTTATGCGAATATAGGGTCTTATACACATCGATTTCAAATATGTACGTAAATATAAGCTATCATTTTTTTTCATATTTCAAGTCAGCAACAATTATAATTAAAGGGAAGCATATTGTCTTTATGCAGCTTTTATTTTTTTTAAATACTGGTTTTGGAGGCAGATGTGCATATAAGCTTTTTATTCACACGTCATGACACTTAACAAACTCAAACCATCATTGATATTTGAACAGACACACCATATTGCATTGAAAGATCAGCGCTAACGGCTAACGGCTAACGGCTAGCGCCTGAGAACAAGTTCAAATCACACAAAAGCTTCGGAGCAGAAATAAAACAGTTAAAAACGAAGAACACCGTAGTCAAACACAATCAAATTGCTCTGTTTACAGCTAAACAAAACTGTTCTGACAAACAAAAAAAAAACAAACTGAACTTAAAAAACAAGAGCTCAGTCTGGCGTGCAAAGGCTCATGGGAGCCTAAGGCCTTGCTGGAGGGAGCCACTAAGGATTCTGGGAGGTGGAGTTTTCATGACTAGATTTTTAAAAACTATTACCGTATTTGAGTGATACAAGTCACAAGTTAGGTTTGTTAAAAAATTAAAAAAAAATTGTGTTATTAAGGGAGAATTAATGCAATTTAGGCTGAAATGTAAAAACTATATATACACCATAAAACCTCTAATAGAACGCCATGGCAAACTTCTAATAGAACGTGGAGCCAAATATGAAAATTGGCCAATTACATGTTTGGAATTGTTCCATGTATCTTTATTAAACTTTCAAATAAATCAGAAACACGTATACATGATCCTGTTTCATTGTGAGAAGGGGCAATTGAAGCGATTTGTCTTAAAATAAGACAATAGATGTTTCAGTAAGGTAATTATGTCTAGTAATCAAAGAGTGCATCTCATAGTGTGAGTGAAGAGTCATTTCCGCTGGTTCTCCATTCGCAGGACGGGTGGCGCTGTTGCTAGCTGTCTGTTTAATGGAACCAATGTGGCTCATTGGCTTTTGATGGGAGGATCTCTATAAGGAGCCTTGTGTGGTTGATCCACCATATCTCACCTCAATGGTCAAAACTCAGGGGATTATGTTTAGATTGTGTGACGTGGTGTTTGGCATTTTTTTTTACACATTATGAATAATATAATTCAACTGTCTGTTTTAGTACACAAGGCCCAACGAAGAATGGATGTGAATATACAGTATGGTTCAAGTTCAAGTTCATTGCATTTGTAAAGCGCTTTTCATAATTTCATCAGAAAGTCTATTGGAGGTGGTGGTCTGTTTTTCCACTCTTTTGTCATGATGGCGTTCTATTGGAGGTGGCGTTCTATTAGAGGTCTTACGGTGTATATACGTATATTCTTTTTTGGAATTTTTAAGGGCCTGAAAAATCAGGGTGTGCTTATATTCACGTAAGTACCGTAATTGTGTGTGTGTCTGTGTGACTTACTCTCTTACTTTTACTTTTTTCTCTTTTCATTGTTTGTCCATCATTTTCCGTCATTATTATTCATTAACACAGTGTGAAATGAGTATGATTTGATGAGTCTGGACAGTAAAGGTGGACTGTCTGCTCCTGTTTGAAGGTGTTTGGGTGGAGGAGAAGCAGAATCTGCTGGTGGAGCTGAAGCGCAGTCCCGCACTCGGCCACACGGAGGAACACACACCACCCAGAAGACTTCTGGAACATTCTAGTCAGTCACGCATCTACATTATGTGTGTGTGTGTGTGTGTGTGTGTGTGCGTGTGCGTGTGTGTGTGTGTGTGTGCGTGTGTGTACGTATCGTAGATCTCTACACACACTCAAGCGTTTATTAATCTAAACTTTATATTTTACACAATTATTTTATTCGATTTTAACAAATAATCAATGTGCTAGGTTATCAAGAAACTAACAAGTTTTAAAAAAGTAAATGAAAACTGGCCATATAGAGAGAGAGAAAGAAAGAAAAGAAAGAATGAGTGAAACACACATGGGGGGGGTAGAGAGAGACAAAGACAGAGAGAGAGAGTGAAAGAGAGAGAATGACAAACAGAGAGACAGAGAACGAGAGAGAGACAGAAAGAACGAGAGAGAAAGAGACAGAGAGAGAGAGAGAGAGAGAGATAGAGAGAGAGACAGAGACAGAGAGAGACAGACACAGAGGGAAAGAGAGAGAGAGAGAGAAAGAAAGGGAGGGAAAGGGAGAGACTAAAACAGAGACAGAAAGAGAGAATAAGGGAGAGAGAGAGACATACAGATAGACGGAGAGAGAGACACACAGAGAGAGAGAGAGAGAGAGAGAGAGA
>MU204265.1:3871527-3883268 GCA_017309775.1 Paedocypris sp. Pulau Singkep
TTACCCCTGGATCCAGCTTCCGGACAACTCCCTTCGACAGAGACCTGCCATCTCGGCCATGATGGAATGCCTGACTGATTTAGAATTACTACGAAGCCTCCAAGAAAGATTAAAATCTTTCAGTCACGGAAGGTTCCGTCTTGCCCGTGTGCAGTCTGGGCTCTTAGAGCTAAACGGCTTTACCCTCACACTAGCTAACGATTCTTTTCTTTCTTTCTTTTTGTTCCTTTTGTTTCTGATTAATTGACTAATTTTTTTTTCAATAATCTAGCGATTGTTTTATTTAATTTGTTTTCCCGATTCATGTACTTTATTTAAATTTTTTATTTATTTGTTTATTTTTATCCCTGATTGTTCTAACAATTATTTTTGTGCCAAAGCGATTATTTGTCCCTAAAAATAAAATAAACATGAGACAGAGCCGTTTACTGGAATTGGGATTTACGTCAACGTCAAATTATCTTGCATTATCTAGATTTTAGTTACTAATCTATGTCTTTTGGAGACACGAGTATAAACAATTCAACAGCTTTCAGCCTTGGCCTAAAATATAATAAGATCTTAATATTGGAAATAAGATTTAAGTTATTAAATATTAAAAATATTCTAACAGTGACCCTCCGCAGCAGCTCCGCCCTCAGGCTGGGATTGGTCACTTCACACCACCTGTAGGCGTCGCACTCCAGGGGCGGCGGCCCGCTGAGCTCCGCCTCCTCCCGCGCGCTCCTCAGCAGCACCAGTGTGTTGAAGCAGACGCCGTCCGTCTGACCGGGCGTGGCCGCGGGGGCGTGCTGCACTGCCAGGACGCCGCGGGTGTGTGCGCTCACGCCAGCCGACGCCATGCACCGCTCCACCACGCCCTGCCCCGCCCGCGCTAGAGAGGCGCTCACAGACACGCCCACGGGCAGAGCCGACGCCCCCACGCCGCCCAGCAGCAGCCACAGGCGCCGCCCATCGGCCACGCCCGACACGAAGACCAGGACCAACCTCTGGCAGACGACGGGACAGGGGAGGGGCACCGGCAGAGAGGCGGGGAACCAGGGCAGCCTGCGATACTTAAGCCCCGCCTCAATCAGGCTCAAGATGTCCCGCCCGCGAAGAGGGAGGGGCGACTCACGATCCCACCAATCAGCTTGCAGCGATTCGCCGTCCGCCTGCGCCGTGGTCTTCAGAGCGCCCCCTAGTGGATCAGACACAGACCATGTTGCTCATATGGTTTGACTCCAGTGCAAATCAGAATCAGAATTAACGTTATTGGCCAGGTTGCGAGTGACAACAAGGAATTGAGTTTGAAAAATAACACTGGAAGAAGGAAGAATAAACTCAATACAATAATTATTATTTGAACAAACATATTGAATCCGGTAGATCGGAGCTAACGGCTAAAAATGACTCCAGAACGCAAAAACTTTGGAGCAAAAATAAACCAGTTGAAAACGAAGAACAGTGGAGTCAAACACAATCTAATCGCTCTGTCTGCTGTACAGAGAAAAACAATACTGTTCTGATATTTACGTCTAACAAAAACCCAGCTCAGCTTTAGTCTGGCGTGCAAAGGCTCATGGGAGCCTAAGGTCTCTAAGTGTATCTCTAAGTGTTGAGCTCTGTAATTGATTTTTAAATTGATCTTTATTTAGTCATTTATTATTTTCTTTTATTTCTTGTTTTGGAATGTTCATTTCATAACCCTTACTCTTTGTGTACTTTATTGTAATATGCCATTGTTGTTTTGTGAGTTGAAAACGTCTTGTTAAATTTCTTAGTCTGACAATAATAATTAATTAAAAAAAAAAAAGAAACAGGGAAGAAGGCGTGAGGCTGACCTGTGACCTCGGCCAGGAAGACGAGGCGGAGCCACTGTGAGCGCTGCTCCTGCACCAGCAGCAGTGTGAGTGGCTGACACTCTAGCCCCGCCTCCTCGCGCACCTCCCGCCGCAGCGCCTGCACCAAGCTCTCGCCCTCCTCCACTCGCCCCGCGGGCAGGTACCAGTGCCCGTAGCACTCGCGCTTCGCCTCCTGCACCATTAACACCTCGTCCTGGGGCATCAACCACACATGAAGACGAATGTAAAGAACGACTGATGTGATGATCTGCTGCTCAATGTCTGATTAAGCACAAAGTGGGGCCCAGAATGCTACTTTTTTAGCACAAAGTGGGGCTCAAAATGCTACTTTTTAGCACAAAGTGAGGCCCAGAGTTATACTTTTTAGCACAAAGTGAGGCCCAGATTGCTACTTTTTAGCACATAGTGGGGGACAGTGCTACTTTTAGCATAAAGTGGGGGACAGAATGCAACTTTTAGCACAAAGTGATAGAGACCGTCAGACAGAGAAAGAGAGAGAGAGAGAGAGAGAGTCAGATAGAGACAGTCAGACAGACAGACAGTCAGCAGTCAGAGAGATAGACAGACACTTAGACAGAGAAAGAGAGAGAGTCAGAGAGACAGACAGATAGACACTTGGTCAGAGAAAGAGAGAGAGAGAGAGAGAGAGAGAGAGAGAGAGAGAGAGAGAGAGAGAGAGAGAGAGAGAGAGAGAGAGAGAGAGAGAGAGAGAGAGAGAGAGAGAGAGAGAGAGAGAGAGAGAGAGAGAGAGAGAGTCAGATAGATAGACAGTCAGACAGACAGACAGACAGATAGACAGTCAGCAGTCAGAGAGATAGACAGACACTTAGACAGAGAAAGAGAGAGAGAGTCAGAGAGACAGACAGATAGACACTTAGTAGGAGAAAGAGAGAGAGTCAGATAGATAGACAGTCAGACAGACAGACAGATAGACAGTCAGAGAGATAGGCAGACACTTAGACAGAGAGAGAGAGACAGAGAGAGAGAGAGAGAGACAGACAGACAGATAGTCATTCAGACAGACAGACAGACAGACAGACAAACTCGTCACCTTCGAGTTGAAGATAACGGCGCTGACGACATAGCACACGCTCTTCTTCAGGACCACAGGCTCCGCTCGGGCGGACAGATCCGACTCGCTCACGGCCAGACCCTCTCCCCGCAGCAGCCGCTCCAGACGAGCCTCGAACTCGGCCTCCATCCGGAAGCTGAACGTCTAAACGTCATCTACGAGATATTGCGAGATGTAAACACACGAGCAGCTGTCAAGATGACATGACTCCGCGGCACGTCCACAAGTCACAACAAATCGAATCACACGGAGTACAACTTCAAAACAATTCTTTCCAACAGAATATCCCAAAGAGAGAGTAAAAGTTAAATTAACACAAACACCAGATTATTTAAACAACAAATTGTTGTTAAAACGGGTCACCACCTACCGAGCTGTCGCGAGGTCACGTGACTAAGGGGAACTAAGGGACCAGCACAAAACTACACTACGTTTTTTTCAGTTAACGAGTCTTTAATTTTTTTTAGCTTCATCCTAACACATGCAGGAAAGTGAACGAGATATATAGCCACCTAGTGATTAAATCGAACGTCTCTTATAAGAAGAAAGACGTGTGTCTAAAAGTGTTTACATGTGCAAAATGCTTCGTGTCGGACATTTGTAGACTGTCCCTAGCTTATCTTATACTTTTGCGTTTTGTTCTTTAAAATACTATGGGCATATATGCCAAGTATTAGTAAACATGCAGGAAGATAAAGGTTGTAATAACACTCGCGTTGCCGAAAAAAAAAAACAGCTCTGGACAAGATTTTTCAAAACTAATTCCGTAATGACGCATGCTCGGTGTGGCCCTCCGAGATCGAGGCTCTTGGCGAGTCCGAGTCCGATCAGATCAGATCAGGTCCGATCGCCTTATCTAACGCGCCGTTTACCCGCTCACTGAGCCCGACGAGGCGCAATGGCCGCCGGAGGAACGACGAGCGACGCCTTCTCGCGTGACCCCCACACCAGCGAGTTATGAGGACGACGCCTGGACGACGACGACGAGTTGATCACTCTGACTGATCCGAGGCCGAAACTCCCGCGAGGAGCCGCCGCCAGAATGTTCCCGGCGGCCCGCGGCGTCTCGGTGGTCGTCACGCTCCTCTTGCTGGTGGACGGCGGCGCAGGTGTGTGTGTGTGTGTGTGTGTGTGTGTGTGTTGTGGAGAAGTTTGAGTCAGACCACCACCACGGTCTGGTTTCGCGGTGCTTTTTACCTTTGACCTTTGACCTTTCCTAGGCTCCCGGTCCGAGAAATCCCCTCACGAGGTCACGGTGCCGAGACGCATCAGCCGAGCCAGAAGGAGCCAGGAGCGCGACGAGCAGGTGTGTGTGTGTGTGTGTGTGTGTGTGTGTGTGTGTGTGTGAGAGTGTGTGTGTGTGTGTGTGTGTGTGTGTGTGTGTTGATCAGTGTTGCACAATTCTGGAGAAAATGAGAATCACGATTTTCTTTGCTTAAAATTATCACCATTCTTGTCCCGATTCTTTCTGGATATTTCTGAAAATCAGGTTGTCAAACAACAGTATAATAACACATTAATAATACACTTATAATACTTCAAATGTAAATAAATACATTGAATGAAACACACAATGTAATGCAAAAGTAAACTTGTACAGTGTTTTCTCCGCAGGAAGAATCTCACAAATGACTGTAATGTTCTTATCTGCTCGCTTCTGAACATTAGTTAGAAACATTAGCTCGTTTCTTATCTGCTCTGTCTGAGTCACACTTTAAATATGACTGTCGGGAATCACAACGATTTTGAAGCAGAAAACAAAACTTTCACCATGACAAAAAACAATAACATTTAAATAATTATATTCAGTGAGTTTAATTATTTTACAATGTAATGCAAGTACAAAGTAAGGAACTATCATTAAATGACCTAAAAATGAAAACTTTTTCCGTGAAAAAGTATTTTAATTACAGTAATACGTTACACCCAACACTGATGGCAGATGTTTTGTGTTGAACAAACAAGTATGTGCAGTGATTTGCTCTGTCGTTCCGTCTTCTGCAAGGTTTCCTTCATGGTGCGGGCGGAAGGAAAAGAACATGTCCTGGTCCTGGAGCCGAACCGGTGAGTAACGAGTGTTACTCACTGCAAATTACTTACACAATGCAAATTCAAATTTTAAAGTCACATACACATTATACGTGGTACGACATGTGGTGAAATGTAATTTAAACGTGGAGGTTGTAGCGAGCACACAAATAAAATAAAAATTAAGACAAAGACATAATAAAAACATAATAAATACTGTTAAAATGAAGATGAAATATGAATTATAATAAGTATGAAATAAAAAAACTATAAAGATGAAGGAAATACAGTTTTAAATACAGTAAAATAAAGATGAAATATGAGTGCTTTGAGACAGTTAAAACTGTGAAAAGCACCTTACAAATGCTCAGAACTTGAACTTGAACTCAATACAAAACGCCATTATAACTGTTGGCCAACATCTTAATATTCTCAACAGTCGTTTAAAGTCAAATGTAAATATGGCAAAGCTGTCACATTAGCTGTAATTAATTGTACTATATCTAGTGTTTAATAATGAATCTAATGATGTTGTTACTGGCTGAGCTGTAGTAACTCCTCGTCTTTTCCTCAGACTGCTGATTCCAGACGACTTCACTGTGTTTTCTTACGCCAAAGACGGTTCTCTGCTCACGGAGAAGCCCGACATGACTGTAAGTCCCGGAAACCTCCGAGATAACAGCTTTATCAGGCCTTCATTAAACACTGTACACGTCTGACAAATATTTGCGGAAGTTATTGCTTAAGTCCATGGTCCCCAACCCCCGGTCCGCGGATGAAAGAGTAGCCGAAGAGTCAGATTAGTCAAAAATATCAAACAAAGGATTTTATTGCAAAAAAACAAACAAACAAGCGGATATTATTCCCATTTTTGTTTTGTTTATATTATTGTTTTCATTTGCAAGCTTCACATTTTCGTCAGGCAGCACTTTTACCACTAAGTCTAGTGATTGCAAAACTAGGCGAGTCTAAAATCAGTCAAACCGATGAAATCGTTATTTGAATTTTTCATTTTTGCAATGTGAAGTGTAATGAATTCTGACACTATTTTATTCCCCTAAATGTACATTTCAATAAAGCATCACGTTTTAGCGGTTACTTTCTCTAAGTTAACTTTTTAAGTATATAAACAAACTTATCCTAGATTTAGTAGAAATGCTTTATTATTAACCAGTAAAAGGGTGAAGTATGAATAACTTCATTAGAAGCGCAATGAAAAGCGATGCGGCTGCTTGACCGTCTTTTTCGGAGACGCAGCTAGTTTTACCGCAGTCAACAGCCCTGAATAGTTTCGCCTCATTATTTTCTAATGTTTCTTGATAATGTTAATGCTTCTAATCTTTCTTGTGATGCCGTGTGACGCAACTGAAGAAGAGATGCGAACTGAAGAATGATTTTGAAAGCGAAAATGTTTTTTTTAATTTCTCGTTTCTATGCTGTAGAACTTTCCACAAGCGTAAGCAACAAAGTATAAATGAGGAAATATAATCGTCTTTTTAAAAAGGTGTCTGACATTTTAAAACAAAAAAGCGAGTAGTTTTTTTTTAATGCGTAACGAAAACATCATAAATTAAAGTACCATGTTAAATCACTTTGTGATTTTTGACCAGTAAATTCTGGTAACCATCTGGTTATTCTGCTAATTCTGTTTTTTTTTTAACACATATTTAAATACAAATAAATACTAATATATGTTAAATACTAAATTAAGAACAAAAATCTTAAAAATTACATCTTTTACTTCTTGCTGATTGGTCAATGCAAACTAACTGCAAAGCAGCTCCCCGCCCTCTCAGTCCCCGCCCACCACAACGCGTCCTAAAACTAAAATCTGTTGAAACATTTTGCAATTACGTATGAAAAGGTTTATTAAAGATTTTTTCTTAACATTTTCGATGTAAATAAAAAAATGACTTCACAATCAATCGCCCAACTTAGTGTTAATTTTGTTGAAGGAATATTTTCGTATTAAAAATGGTCAATTATATGGATTTGTTTTACATTCAACGGCTGAGTAAATTGTTGCTCATCTGTGTGAAGCAACAATCACGAGCAGAAACGCAACACACCTGAAGCGCCATCTGCTGATGAAACTTCTTTTTTTTGCCGTGCAACCATTTGATACTTATAAACGTGATGCAATTTATTTTATTTTACTGTATTTAATCTTCTCTTTGTTGAGGTTTCATTTATGAGAATACATTTTATATGAATTGAAAGAAAAGTTTATAAAAATAAGTTCAAGAAAAAGAAGATCTTTGTATATATTTTACATGTTCATAGTTAACTTCGTATTCAGATTTCCTAGACAAAGCAACTTTAGTAAACATTTAGAATATGCAGCACGTTTGACCTAATCTATACAGTAATTTAGTCGACACAAATGTTGTAGTATTGAGTCGACTAAAATTAGATTAAAACAAAAAAAAATTAAGATGACTAATGGGACTAAAACCAAAATGAGTTTCAGTCAAAAGACTACGACTTAAGCGAAGTATAAAAGCGTAGTGAGTATTAACTGTGATCTGGCGTGTGCTGTGTTGGAGGCTCACTGTCTGTACCGCGGCTACGTGGAGGACGTGGAGGGATCTTCTGCGGCGCTCAGCCTCTGCTCCGGCCTACGGTAAGCACCCTCACCTCTGACCTCTGACCCCCGCTCCCGCCTCAGGACGTCCCGCGTCTCCACAGGGGTGTGATCCACACGGACACCGCCAGCCTGGGCATCCAGCCTCTAGAAGGTTCCTCTGGGGACGAGCATGTGGTGTTTCGGCTGGAGAGCGAAGGCCTGGTGTGTGGGACGCCTCACCTCCACCCGCAGCAGGACAGCACCACGCCTCACCTCCACCCGCAGCAGGACAGCACCACGCCTCACCTCCACCCGCAGCAGAACATCACCTCCCGTCCCGGGGCCAGCAGCGTCCGCCGGGTCAGTGCGCACACACACACACACTCACTGCTCAACACCAGGGTCAGAAACACCAAGCCGGTGTTGAGTGTAACGCGCTACTAAGACAAGTAACTAAAAAAACTAAAAAGTAACTGTATTTTAGTTACTGTAATTAATTTACAGTTACAGTAATTATTTTAGTTACTGTAGTATTTTAGTGTTTATTATTTCATATTACTATATTGTTTTAGTTACTGTAGTATTTAAGTATTTTTTATTTAATATTACTATATTATTTTAGTATTTTAGTTACCTTAATGAATTAGTTACTGTAATTAAAATACTTTTTCCACAGAAAAACAAATTACTGTTCATTGTAAAATAATTAAACTCGCTGAATATCATTCTACTATCAAATATGAATATCTGCTACTTCAAAATTGTTGTATTGCTAGTGCATGTGATTTATTTTTTTTTTTTTTACACATTTTTATTTAATTACAAAATTGTAAAGTGCCTTACAAATGCTCCGAACTTGAACTTGAACTCGGCTGCAGCAGCTACTGGCCGTTTTACGGAATGGCAATAATCACGTCACTTCTCATTTCTGAAACGAGCAGAGAAGGACGTTACAGTAACATGTCAGCTATGTCCTGTGGAGGAAGCTATTATTATTATTATAGATATTATAATAGATATTAGTATCATAATTCATAGATGCAAAAACCATGTTGTGATCGATGTGGGAATATACTGTCTGTAAAGCATATTTTAATTGACTGTAATCGATTGTGTGATATTAGACAACAGTTTTATTCAGAAAATGTTTTAACAGATGTTTTTAAGAATGTTTTACCACAAAAGATTTAAAATTTCTTTATCAGAAATCAACCGGAAAGATTGTATCTAATTTGATGAAGTCATTTTGAAAAGTTGTGTATTTTATTGCTAATCATCAACTGTGATAGAGATGTATTGATTTCTAAAGAGTAAAATTGTCAAATACCATGTTGCCATTAATATAGCCATTGAAGTTAAAGATGGCGTAAAAAATCAAACAAACAAATAACTAAATAAATAGTATCATAGATGCTATAATGGCTATTAATAATAGATATCATATCTATTATTCATTATAGAGTGTAATAACTGTGTTTCAGAAATCTATTTACTAAAGCTCTAAAACTATTTCGTGTTTTACTTTTGTTTTTTAAACAATATATTATTAAAAGGATTATAGATATTAAAAAAAAAAGTATTTGGTTACTTTTAAGTTACTTTTCGAACAAATTTAAATTGTATTTGTCACATACACAATTATTAACAACGTGGAAAAAATTTATTTTACAATCGTCCGGCGTATAAACATAGTGGGGTGGGGGTATGAGAAGAGATATGGCAATAAAATACAATAAAATAGAAACAAGATTAAAAACTAGACACGTTAATTAGAAAAGTATTCTAAATCCAGTCTATTAGTACTGAATGACTTATTTAACGTCACCTACACACAACATTTCCACCCACCATCCATGCGGCGTAATAACCAGTGGTCACTCCTGTGTCCAGCAGAAGAGGGCGGTGCTGCAGCAGACACACTACGTGGAGCTTCTGCTGGTGGTGGACCAGGAGCGCGTGAGTGGGACGCCTCCTCCCCGTGTCCCTCAGGACGCACCCTCACCTGCTGCTCTACCTTCTCAGTTCATCTACAGGAACCGGAACCAGACGGCCGTGCGCGAGGAGATGGTGCAGGTCGCCAACCTGGTGGACAGCGTGAGTGACGGGCGTGGCCGCTCCAGGAGGAGTCCCGTCTCACCTTCTCGTCCCTTCTCCCATCCAGATGTTTGCCCCGCTGAACATCCGCGTGGTGCTGGTGGGACTGGAGATCTGGTCTCAGCAGAACCCCATCAGCACCGAGGGCAGCGCTGGAGACGTGCTGGGACGCTTCACCCAGTGGAGGGAGAGAGAGCTGGTGCATCGCCGTCGCCATGACAGCGCTCAGCTCGTCCTGTATGTCTCTCTCCAATCACGTGACCTAGAGAGAGGAAGACATTTTTAACACTTATTGTATCTTAATTCAATTCTGGGGGATTTCAGTAATGCATTTGAGTCTTCGATCAGAAGGTCTGGACCGAATCACTCTAGTAGATCAGAAGGTCTGGACCAGATCAGACAGTCTAGACCGGATCACTCTGGTAGATCAGAAGGTCTGGACCGGATCACTCTAGTAGATCAGAAGGTCTGGACCAGATCAGTCAGTTCCATACTTGTCGTCTGTCTGCAGTAATTATATGATTAAATTAAGCAATTTCACATTTCTCTCTCTCTCTCTCTCTCTCTCTCTCTCTCTCTCTCTCTCTCTCTCCCCGGCAGGAAGAAGAGCTTCGGTGGCACAGCGGGCATGGCGTTTGTTGGCACAGCGTGCTCCAGGAGTCACGGCGGGGGCATCAATGCGGTGAGCAGAGCGCCACACACTGGTCGCAGCAGTGTTTTCCTGACGTGTGTGTGTGTGTGTGTGTGTGCGTCCTCAGTTCACCAATAACAACGTGGTGGCGTTTGCCTCCATCGTGGCGCACGAGCTGGGTCACAACCTCGGCATGAACCACGACGACGACCGCAGCTGCCGGTGTGACTCCGCCCACTGCATCATGAACTCGGGGGCCACGTGAGTGTGTGGGGGCGGGGCGTGGCAGGGCCGTGGGCGGGGCCGTCTGAGCGTGACTCTCTCCCGCAGCGGATCTCGCAACTTCAGCAGCTGCAGCGCCGACGACTTTGAGAAGATGATCCTGAACTCGGGCGGCCGCTGCCTGCTGAACGTCCCGCGCCCGGACGAGGCCTACAGCGCCCCCTACTGCGGGAACAAGCTGCTGGACCTCGGCGAGGAGTGTGACTGCGGCTCAGCACAAGTGAGTGATGAGGAGTCAACCCGTCTGATCGTGTGTGAGTGTGTGTGTGTGTGTGTGTTCAAGTTCTGAGCATTCGTAAGGCGCTTCACAGTTTGAACTGTCTCAGAGAGCACGTGTGAATACGTAAGAGAACTGTTGATTGGCCATTACACACATTACCATCATATCTAATGAGGAACAAACACTGGGGAGAACCTGGCTCACTGGTGCCAGTCTCCTCTATTAAAACTCATATAAAGAATCAACGTTTCTCTTTTAAAGACTTTTTTTTTTCCACATAGTGTCTTTGCGATGGTCTCAGACTAAGAAAAGCGCTATATAAATGAACTTGAACTTGAACTCGTATTTTAACACTACAAAATCAGTGCGTTGGTTGTTCCGCACCATTTTAATGATGGTTCCGGAAGGTGTTTCTCTCCTCAGTGGAGAAAGAGGCGGCTCCACTTCTCCGTGTAAGCAGCGTCATCAGGTCTACAGAGCTCCAGACGGCATCATAGAGAAGACGAACCTGAAGCTCCTAGGAGATTCCAGTCGTACGGCACTCGGCGCTCAGGAGAGGAGTGAAACAGAAAAAACACAGCAATTAGAAAAAAATACCATAATTAAAGATTTTGACAGTTTCAGGAGATGCAGGTGTGATTCGGTTCCGAGCACTAACTAGGCAGCCTTTCTACACGATTATAATTAACTTATTCTGTGAGTTATTATAACAGGTCAATATATGCTTCATTGAAGAGATGCGTCTTCAGTCTAGACTTAAATTGACTGTGTGTGTGCGCGTGTGTGTGTGTGAGAGAGTGTGTGTGTGTGTGTGTGTGATGAGATCTTGCTGATCTTCTCTTCTCGCTGCAGGAGTGTGAGAAGGACGCGTGCTGTGATGCGCAGACGTGTAAGCTGCGGCCCGGCGCTCAGTGTGCGTTTGGTGTCTGCTGCAACAACTGCAGGGTAATGATCTCTCTCTCTCTCTCACTCTCTCTCTCTCTCTCTCTCTCTCTTTCTGTCTC
>MU204265.1:3885868-3910495 GCA_017309775.1 Paedocypris sp. Pulau Singkep
ACACACTCAACTTCACACACACCCACTCACTCTTACACACACACCACTCCTTCACACTCAAAATCACTCAAATATACCCATTGCGCACATACACACACACACACACACTCACGCCCACTCAGTGTCTCAGATCTCACACTCGTCCTCGGAGCTTCTGTCTCTTAATCGCCGCTAGTGACAGTCAATCAGGGTCACGTGATCTTTGTGGTGGGCGTGGCCGTGATGACTCACTCGCTCTGGTGTTGCAGGTGTGTCTGAACTATGAGTGTCGTGACGCCGCGCTTCTCGGATACGACTGTGACGTGGAGAAGAAGTGTCACGGACACGGGGTGGGTGTGTCCTCTCCTCCGGAGCTCCGCCCTCGCTGAGTGTGTGTGTGTGTGTGCGCGCGCAGGTGTGTAACAGCAACAGGAACTGCCACTGCGAGCGCGGCTGGGCTCCGCCCTTCTGTAACGCCTCGGGCCACGGCGGAAGCGCGGACAGCGGCCCCACCTGGAACGGTGAGAGGGGGCGGGGCCGGGGGCGGCGGCTTCTGATGCTCTGACACACCCCCGCAGATAAAGACACGTCGACGCGGGACGGTCTGCTGGTCTTCTTCTTCCTCGTTCTTCCTCTTGTGGCGCTGGCGGCGTTTGTGTTCATCAGGAGGAACCAGCTGAAGCAGCGCGTCCTGCGTAAGAAGAGATCCCAGCCCTACCAGTGAGTGTGTGTGTGTGTGTGAGAGTGAGAGAGTGTGTGTGTGTGTGTGTGCGAGAAAGAGAGTGTGTGTAAGAGTGTGTGTGTGTGAGTGTGTGTGTCAGTGTGAGAAAGAGAGTGTGTGAGAGAGTGAGTGAGTGTGTGTGTGTGCGAGAAAGAGAGAGTGTGTGTGTGTGTGAGAGAGAAAAGAGAGTGTGTGTGTGTGTGTGTGTGAGAAAGAGAGTGTGTGTGTGTGTGTGTTTGAGTGAATGTGTTTTTGTGTGTGTGTGTGTGTATATGAGAGTGTGTGTGTGCAAGTGTTTGTGCGAGTGTGTGTGTGTGGGACTGCGTGAGTGTGTGTGTCTGTGTGTGTGCGCGTGTGAGAGAGGGAATGAATGAGTGTGTGTCTGAGCGAGTGTGTGTGTCTCTCTGTGTATCTGTTTGCATGTGTTTGAGTGTGTGTGTGTGTGTGCACGTTTATGTGTTTCTCTCTGTGTGAGAGTGTGTGTATGCTTATGTGTGAGTGTTTGTGTGAGTGTAATTTTCCAGCTGACGTGTGTGTGTGTGTGTGTGTGTGTGTGCTCAGAGGCGAGAGTGGCGCTCACAGCAGTGTGTGTCAGCAGGAGAATCTCAGCTGTTCGCTGAAGGCTGCGGTGAGTTCGCTGACACAACTAAAACCTCATTTGTATTTTGGAAGCGAGATCTCCGGAACCATCTAGTGTATGTTTTTGTTTACTGACGTGCGAGAACATTAAACAGTGCCGGTTTCAATAGCGGTGATGGAATAAAAAACTTCATTTTCACTTTTGGTGTTTCATGTTCATGAAACAAATTCATAACTAGAGACGACATTTTCTCAAATGCGTGTTTCGTAAGTCGAAACTTTTGTTATTAGAGACATTCGTAGGTGGAGGTGCCACCCAAACGTCTGGTGTTGACGCGCTTTGTCTCCTACAGGAAGTGGGCACTAACACACTCCCCTCGGCTCCGCCTCTTCCGTACGCCACACGTCCTCCGCCTCCGTTTGCACGGTGAGTGTGGTTGATCAGATTGGTCAGTAATAGTAGATTTAAACCCAGCGCTCGTCTGACCCGCTTTCTCTCTCTCTCTCGTCTTGACAGACCCTCTGCCCCGCCCCCTCAGAGAGCAGCTCCGGCCCCGCCCTCTCAGCTCCTCCCTCAGAGAGCAGCACCGGCCCCGCCCGTGTCGCACTCCCGGCTCCCGGTGTGAGGGGGCGGGATGCGTTAGTTTCACTGTACTACTGAGTGTTAGGGGCGTGGCTTCAGCGCCGACGACTGCACGCATCATCAACGCCGTGACGCGTTCACACTTCCTCCGATATTTTCCACGTGGCGCTCTAACGGTGTGATTTCAATCGATAGTTTTACCTTTTTGATTTATATTGGCTTTTATTTATACGTGACTTTAATAAAACCAACCTATATTTGACGTTGTGATGTTTTCGACGAGGTGAAATAAAGACGAATAATCCCCCGACTGATGAAAGCCGATCTCGACAGCGCTGGTGTGACTGACCAGCTGTGGCCTGGCGGTGGCGCTGTTGAGTGATCGTAGCCGGACTGTAAAAAGTGTAACGCTGTGTGTGACGAACGAAAGCAAATAAACGTGTGAACCAGGTCGTCATCAAATGTGTCTATAACACCTTCACCTCGGGCGTGGCACACACAGTTTTTCTTTAAATAAAATTGACATATTAGGTCACAGTCAAAATCAAAAATTGAGTGACTTAGTCAAAGTTGAGTCTTTATTCATCCCAAGATCCGGGTGTTCAAAAGAAATTAGTGGAAGCTAAAACAAAATGAAGATTCCACGGTGTGTTTGTGTGTGGTGCAAAAACATTCCTCCACAAACCATCCCAAACCAAATATGTAAGATTTTAAAACAACGACCGAATTTATTTTTACATAGAGCTTTTCTCTAAAAAGAGTCTTTAAAAAGAAAAAAACATCCAATGTTAATTTGTGTTTCGAATTATTAAAAGCTCGTGTTGTGAAGCTCCTAACGTTTTATTTTATTTTATTTTTTTGACGATTTTAAAGCTGCGTTTCTTGCTAATTATCCCTTACGCATTTTATGAAGACTCTCCTACTTTTGATTGGGTAATACGCAACTCACCGTTAGTTTGATTGGTCTTTTAACTGGCCAGTGAGGAGGGCGGGTCCGCAAAGTGTCGTCAGAGAATGTCAGAGACTTGATCATTACCTTTTTACATGAAACCTCATTATATACAACAAAATGCCCATGTCTACGTCAAATAAAATAGTAAATTGCAACTCAATATTTTGAAATAGGCTATATAAAGACTTTACTAGCTTTTCCATGTACTGTTTCCATGTTGGAAAAAATGACAATTATTTTAGCCACCATATTAAAATACCATTCTTATTAGAGAAGTCTGTTGAGTTGTAAATGAGAAATACTGACTGCATTTCAATTTAAGAAATCATTTTTAACGTCTCGAATTTTTAAGTGCGATCACTGTGTATAACGGCTTGTACGTCGCCCCGCCCCTATAGCCCCGCCCCCTAGAAGCTGAAGTACGCGTCCCTTTTTTCGGTAATAAAAGTGGTAACCCTACTCTTAAAGTCCAGTGACGTCACTCTTAGACCACGCCCTTTGACATTTCACCCTGAGCGCGCTAAAAACATTAGAATTTTGTTATGGGTTTACAAATGTCTTTATGTATATATTTTGTACATCTTTTATATATTATTCGTGTATATTTTATTGTGCTTTCGCTATCTGTTTGATCCCCTGGCTGTGTCAATAAAGTAAAAAAAAAAAAAAAACCTGAGCGATCGGGTACACGCACAGTCACGCCCCTGAGCTAATCCTGGAAGTGACGTCACTGACGGGCGCTCCGTTTGACACCGCAAGTGTTCCCGAAGCCGACTCCATTATTTTGACACCGCAGGGGCGTCGACGGGGCGCGTGACTTCTCCGCTTCGAACCGACGGCTGCGGGTACGTGCTTTCCCCCCGCGCGAGATCGCGACACGTCGTCACGGCTGTCTTGTCCTTTTTCGCGGTTTTCCGACGGCGTGACGTCCTCCACGTGTTGGCGGTGTCGCGCACGTAACGCTCTGATCGCGTGAATGATCGCTAAATGATCGCGGGGGATCGACCTCAGGCGCTCCTGACCTTACACTAGCGGCTGGACGCCTCACTGACGCGGCGGTTAAACACGCGTTTGCGCGCATCGCCGTGTTTAATCTGCGGAGCGACAGACCCACAACGATATAACTAGCGTGAGATTTATCACGAGCTCTCATCGGGGTCTCTCTCTTGAATATTAGCTTGCATGCTATCGGTGAGCCATGATGGGCGTGCTGACACGGTGATGGACAGTGGAAGCGTCCAATAAGAGAAGCCGGTGGGCGGGCTGGACTTTGACAGCCAATGTGCGACTGTGATTTCTGCGTGGGGCGGGGCCACCGGTGAAGGTCAAAACATTAGCCCCGAGTTTGTGCGCGATCGTCAATCACGCGTGTTTCTCTCTCTCAGTTTCGTTTTTTTACGTTATTTCATCTGCTGACGTCACCGACGTGCCTCTCATTCCGTTATTCTAATTTGTCTTGAATGACTACCTGTTGAAATCACCTGTGAGTTCATCTGTTGTTTTATGTTCGTAAAACCATCTTAGTTTGTGTTGTGAGGAAATGTTCAATAGAGCAAGATTGTACAAGTCGCTTTTTGCAATTTATCGTAGTTAAAATGACCCAATAAATAACACAGAAAGTACGATGAACATCTGGAGATATAAACAGTCGGCAGCATCTTTGTGTGAAGCCACCTGAGAGTCTCAGCGTGTCCCGAGGGTCCGATCTACGCTGCGGACCGCCACCCTGTGGTGTCGTCAAGTTCAAGTTCTGAGCATTTGTAAGGCGCTTTTCACAGTTTTAACCGTCTCAAAGCGCACGAAAAGTTGGACTAATGGTGTTGATGTGTGTGAGTGGTGGTCAGTAGTCGTGCTGAGGGTGACATCATTAAGCCGTGTCTGTGTTGTGTGTCTGTCAGCAGGAGGCGCTGTTACACGCAGGGACATGCACCGCTTGCGGACTTGTGCGGCGCGGCTGCGTCCGGTGGCCGTCTCTCAGGGGTCTCCACGGGCCCCGCGCCTCCTCAGGTGCTACAGCGCGTCCGGGGCCGCAGAACCCTTCCTCAACGGAACCAGCTCCAACTACGTGGAGGAGATGTACTACGCCTGGCTGGAGAACCCTAAGAGTGTCCACAAGGTGAGCAGCTGTTCCCGGACCCCCGGGCGGGGTAAGGGTGGGTGGGTGTATATTTAGAACGCTCTCCCTGACTGTCGCTGCTGCGCTGTCCTGGTTCGTCAAAAATCAGCCACACGCTGAACGTTCGAAAAAAGAACATTTTTGTTCAATATGGCGGCATATTCAGAATGGTCAGCGTAGCGGGGGTCAGCAGGCGCCGGTCAGTATAGTGGGAGTCAACCGGTGTCGGTGTTGTCATTTTATTTAGTTACAGACTTTAGTTACAGATCTACACCTCGTTTGTTGACCTCACGTCACAGGTTTCGGTGAAAGGCGTTTTTTCTTTACATTTTTATTAAATAAAGGCTTTTTGGATCACTCTGGTCAATCAGAAGGTCTGGACTAGATCCATTTGGTGGATCCAAAGATCTGGCCCAGATCACACTGACCAATCAGAAGATCTTGACCGGATCACTCCAGTTGATTAGATGGTCCAGACCAGATCGCTCTGGTGGATCAAAAGGTCTGGACCAGATCATTCCGGTGGATCAGAAGATCTGGAAAGGATCACAATGGTGGATCAGAAGATCTGGAAAGGATCACAATGGTGGATCAGAAGATCTGGAAAGGATCACAATGGTGGATCAGAAGATCTGGAAAGGATCACAATGGTGGATCATAAGATCTGGAAAGGATCACAATGGTGGATCAGAAGATCTGGAAAGGATCACAATGGTGGATCAGAAGATCTGGAAAGGATCACAATGGTGGATCAGAAGGTCTGGAAAGGATCACAATGGTGGATCAGAAGGTCTGGGCAGGATCACTCTGGTGGATCAGAAGGTCTGGACCGGATCTCTGGTGGATCAGAAGGTCTGGACCGGATCACTCTGGTTGATCAGTTATAAGATCTATTGAGTCTTTCCTTCACAAAAGATAGACATCGTTTACAGATATAGTGAGTTTTAGAGTTTATTTTTAAAAATTCAGTTTAGGTTTGTTTAAATTCTTCTTCTGTAGAAACAAAGAACTGCTCTCATGTCTCTTTCTCACAGGAGTGGCTTCTCTCATTCTATCTCTTTCTCACTCTCTGTCTCACTCTCTCTTTCTGTGTCTGCCCCCCCCCCCTTCTGCCGTCCAGTCGTGGGACGTGTTTTTCAGGAACGCCAACGCCGGTGCCCCGCCCGGTTCGGCCTACCAGAGTCCGCTGGGAGCGAGTGTGCTGGGTTCCCCTCAGGTCCAGTCTCTAGCGGCGGCGCAGCCCGGGGTGGAGAAGCTGGTGGAGGACCACCTGGCCGTGCAGTCGCTCATCAGGGCGTACCAGGTGCCCCTCCCTCGCCCGCTCGCCCGCGTGTCGCGTTGAGATTAGATTAACCGCAGCTGTCGCACTGTTTCCAGGTAATGGGGCATCACAATGCCCATCTCGACCCGCTCGGCATCAGTTGTGTAAATTTTGACGAAGCTCCGGTAGCTACGGGCTTCCAGCGTGTCGGTGAGGAACGTCTCGCAGACCTCCACTAATCAGCCTGTTCTGTGTGTGTGTGTGTGTGTGTGTGCGTGCGTGTGTGTGCTTACCCCTCCCCTCTCTCCGCCCCCTGTGCTCGCCCCGCCCCCTCGCTCGCTCCTCGCCGCCTCGTCCTGTAGATTCGCGGGCACCACGTGGCTCAGCTGGACCCGCTGGGGATTATGGACGCGGATCTGGACTCGTGCGTTCCCACCGACATTATAACGTCGTCGGATAAACTGGGTGAGGAAGGTGGCGCTCTGTCCGAAATCGGAATTTATTGGCGATTTATTGTATTGTTTGAATTGTGGGACACAAACTGCTGCTGCGAGATGCGATTTGGACTTGAAATAAAAGGGCTGGCACGATTAAGTCGACAGTTTATGATTAATATAATTAGTTAAAGTGGCGAGAAGTGGAGCGAAGGCCGAGTCAGGCGGATGTAGCCTTAGTGGCTTCTCGCTGGGGAAGAGAAAGATTGTTGTCTTTCTTTGAGGCTTCATCATACTAGTATAAGTCAGATGTTTCGTCTTGGCCGAGGCGGTGCAGGTCTCTGTCGAAGGCAGTTGTTCAGAAAATGGATCCAGGAGTAATGCACGAGGCAGACGAGGCAGTTAGAGGTTTAACACGTGTTCATTGTGCCATTCAATGCATTACTGGATAACAGTCAGGAAATGCGGATCTTTTACACCCTAAATGACGTCATGTATCGCCTGACTATCGGCAGGATGCGAGATTTGTCAGAGAACACAGATAGGCGTTGACATGGTGAGACAGAGACGACACGTAACCGGTCTCCGTTCGGCCTTCACGAAGTCTCAACATGAGGAGAATGAGAACAACATTATTAAACACTAATTATAAGTTCTTATGGCATGATTATTATCTTTAGGTCAATTACAAATTAATATAAGTTCTGAGTTATTTTTAAGTTATTTTTACATTGTATTCATTTGATCGTCTGGTTGTTGGTGTTAAGTAAATTACTACGATTTTAACAGGACAGTATTAATGAATATAATATAAACAGTCATACAAATGTCAGGATTTCGTAGTTAAAAGTCTGTTCACCTTTGACACAGATTTAGATAAGACAGCGGAGACAGACACGGCGCTTGCCGTAATTATACATTCACGTAAGAATCAAATGATCCTGGATGGAAATCTTCAACGCACATACGCAGTAGAAGAACAAGTCAAAACAACTTAAAGATATTGTCACGTATCTGAATACACGAATATCAAAACAGTTCAACGGCCTTCAATGAGACGGACAGAGAGACGTCTGGATGTGCAGCGTCGGAATAATACGCTTTTCATCTGATGTTTATATTAGAAATAAGATTGAAGTCATTACATATGAAAACTATCTCTCAGGAAGTGAGTGGCGTCGTTATTGCGGCGTGACGTGGAGGAATGGCGCGTTGAGCGTTGGCTACACAGTTGGCGCAGATTAATAATCTTTAAATAAAGTTTTTTAGTGACGTCACGTCTTGATTGTGAACCGTGGTGAGGAGAGTGTGTTTAGACCTCCACTGACACTCTTCCTGCCTCACCAGACCTCGCACACGTCAAGAAGCGTCTGGGCGCTCTGACCATCGGAGGTACGGAGTGTGTGCCTGACCACAGCTAGATCCGCTTCAGACGCTGGTTTGATGATGTCAGAACTTGCCTTGTAGTGTTAATGTACGTGTTCTGTGTATAACGGGCTGGTTGTTTAATTGCAACCTCATCAACAGGTTTATTGATGTTAAAAGGGAAACTTGTACATTATTTCTACATAAAGCACACAGGCTGATATGTTTTGTATTTTTGTAAAAGAACGTTTGGTTTCGTGTTAAGAATGTTCTGGAAGCGGCTGTTTCACAGTAAAATCAGCGGATTAAATGGAAACACCTCCACACACTTTTAATGGTCTCTGTCATTATATTAAACTCATATAATTATATATGTTATATTAGTCATACACTCCTATGAGGTTTTGTTTTCCTAGCCACTGTCGCGAGCTTGCTCTTCTGCTCATAGCCCATAGTCTGAACAATGGTGGACAATGGACATTTTTCTTAACTGACTCTTTTTACCTCATTTGCATAGCTACTTAGCGAAATAAGAAAAGTGCTATATAAATAAACTTCAACTTGAACTAGATCTCTCCAGATTATAGACCAGATCACTCTCCAGATCTCTAATCACCAGATCACTGCAGATTATAAAACATATCACGGCAGATTATATACCAGATCATTCCGTATTATACACCAGATCACTGCAGATAATACACCAGATCATTCTGCAAATTATACACCAGATCACTCTCCATATTATAAACTAGATCAGTCTGGATTATAGACCAGATCATCTTCCAGATTGTAGACCAGATCACTCTCCAGACTACACCCAATCACGTTCCATATTATAAACAAGATCACTCTAGATTATAGACCAGATCACTCTAGATTATAGACTAGATCACTCTCCATATTATAGACCAGATCACTCTCCATATTATAGACCAGATCACTCTAGATTATAGACTAGATCACTCTCCATATTATAGACTAGATCACTCTCCATATTATAGACTAGATCACTCTAGATTATAGACCAGATCACTCTCCATATTATAGACTAGATCACTCTCCATATTATAGACTAGATCACTCTAGATTATAGACCAGATCACTCTCCATATTATAGACTAGATCACTCTCCATATTATAGACTAGATCACTCTAGATTATAAACTAGATCACTCTCCATATTATAGACCAGATCACTCTCCATTTTATAGACCAGATCACCCTCCAGATTATACACCAGATCACTTCACACAGTCTTGATCAAACAGTGTAAGTCAGTTGAAATTTTCACATTAAACGGCATAAACATTTGAAATACAATTGCGACGTTGCGTTGGTCTGGAACTAAGAAAAGGGCTATAAATAACCTTGATCTTGAAACGCATCAGTCTGTGTTTAATGAGTGAAATGATAGGCATGTTTCCCTTTCGATCGCTGGATTATTTCACGGTTTGTTTTTGGTTGACGGTGTTCTAATTCTGTGTCCAGCGCCTGAGCTGTTCTTTTTTTCTTTCGTGTTTAAAAGCTGGTTTGTAATTGGCTTTCAGCGGCAGATGTGATTGTAGACGCTCTGCCTGGCATGAACCCGTCTGACCTTCTCCTCAGCCACGGATGCTTTCACACAGATGTTTTTTCACCTTGATTTTCAGAGTCAGAGTTTCACTTTGCGGAAGTTTGTGCGAGCGCTGACGGGGAGACGGGTAACTAGCGCCCCCTGGTGGCCTGGTGAATCGCTTGTGCTGGCTGGCTTCTCTCGGCCCGGGCAGACAGACGTGCTTTGGCTCGTTCTCCAGTTAGCATCGCGCTAGTCAGCCACGCCTTGTTGCGCCGCTATAGTAGTTCTGCGAGAGTGTGTGTGTGTGTGTGTGTGTAGTGCGCCACCATGATGACCAGACCGTGAACACACACTGTGGAGAAGTTTCCTCAGCGCCTGTGCTATGCGTGTGTGTGTGTGTGTGTGTGTGTGTGATCTGAGCTCGACACACGTTTAATTCGTCTGTTTTCTCCTTCTCTTCTCTCCTCGTTTGTTCCCCCTCTTCATCGCTTCCTCCGCATGTTTTTTTTTTTTCTTTCCACACGCTCTTTCCTCGCCGGAATGCGCCTTGATTTCCTTCCTCTGCGTTTGGTTTTCCCCACCATCTTTATACTTTGACATGGCCCCGCCTTCTTCACGCTCACCCCTGGTTTCCCCGGACGTCTTCCTGTCCGGCTGTCAGGCTTCTACGGTCTGGAGGAGTCGGACCTGGACAAGGTGTTCCGCCTGCCTACCACCACCTTCATCGGGGGCGGCGAGAGCGCTCTACCGCTCCGCGAGATCATCCGCCGCCTAGAGGTGAGCGCCGCTCCTGCAGCTCGCTCGACCCACGGCCAGTGCTCAGTATCACAAAGATTTAAAACTCATTTTAGTTTTAGTCCCTTCATTTTTTCTAGTTTTAGTCAAATTTTAGTCGACTAAATACCACAGCATTTTAGTTGACTAATTTACAGTATAGATTTAGTCAACGAAAATATAGGTGCTATTTATTCTAAATGTTTACTAAAGTTGCTATGTCTAAGAAATCTGAATACGTAGTTAACTGTGAACATATAAAATATGTACAAAGATCCTTCTTTTTTGGAATTTTTCTGAACTTATTTTTCTGAACTTTTTTTTCAATCCAAATAAATGCATTCTCATGAAAGAAACCTTAACAAAGAGTAAATTAATTACAGTAAAATAAAAAAAGTTATAATTGCATCACGTTTATAAGTAACAAATGGTTGCACGATGAAAGAGAAAAAAGAAGTTTCATCAGCAGATGGCGCTTCAGGTGTGTTGTATTTTTGCCTGTGATTGTTGCTTCACACGCGACGAGCAGAACGTTTTTTTAAGGTGGCGTTGAATGTTAAATTGAATCCATATATCTGACCGTTTTTTTTCTGCCGCTAGTAGACGTTTTGAAAGAAGCTAGCGGCTCACCGTGCCCCGCTGAAGGACTCGGTGTCTTTCTCCACAAGCTTGAATTATGATTGGACGTCGTCACGAAAGGCATTTTTTTTTAGTGTTTATTCGTTGACAAAAGTGTCAATAAATGTAGTTCAAGTTTTTGTCCCTAAGGTGAAATTTTTGTACAGTTCTCGTTTCGTTTTCGTTAGGGAAAAAGTGTCGTTGACGATGACGAAAATATTTCGCCGACCAAATTAACGCTGCCGACGGCGCTTTGGCCCGCAGATGGCGTACTGCCAGCACATCGGCGTGGAGTTCATGTTCATCAACGACCTGGAGCAGTGCCAGTGGATCCGGCAGAAGATCGAGGGTCCCGGAGTGATGCAGTTCAGCCTGGAGGAGAAGAGAACGCTGCTGGCCCGCACGGTGCGCTCCACCAGGTGAGTCCGGAGCCCTCGGGGGGGCGCAGGAGCCCACACGTCTGCCTCGTGTGGAAGGTTCGAGGAGTTCCTGCAGAGGAAGTGGTCCTCGGAGAAGCGCTTCGGCCTGGAGGGCTGCGAGAGTCTGATCCCCGCGCTCAAGACCATCATCGACAAGTCCAGCGAGCGAGGGGTGGACACGGTGATCATGGGCATGCCCCACAGGTCAGGGGGCGTCGCCACACCGCCTCGCAGTCCCCGCCCCCTCTCACTCGCTGTCTTGCAGGGGGCGTCTGAATGTCCTGGCCAATGTGATCCGCAAGGAGCTGGAGCAGATCTTCTGCCAGTTCGACTCCAAGCTGGAAGCCGCCGACGAGGTGAGTGAGCGCTTCCTGGCCGCACCGGTCTTTTTGTTCATTATTTTTTTATGATTTTGACCTCAGTTGTAAAAATGAAAAAAGGGAAAATCAATGTTCAAGTTTTGAGCATTTTTTGTAAGTTCTGAGCAGACAAATGACAAAAATGCTCAGAACTACACGCACATTTGGTGGCATTACTATGTATTTTCAATATGTTTTTGTTAAAGGTATAAATGAGCAGTTCTCTTCAAAATAAAATAGCTGACAGTGTTTCCACCAAAACGGAAAACTTGCTCTGATGAGTAGCTACAAACGCGTCGTGTTACACTCGACTTCATTTTGTTCCATCGTCCTTCCTGAAACCAAAATGTGTCCAAACGACGTATAAGCAGCTCTTGTTGCTCAGAGTCTCACGCTCCACATGTCGGCGGATTAACGTCACGTGACTGCACACGCTAGTGTTTTTAACCTCTGGAGACCCGAGCTCTGAAATTATATTCTTTTTAAATTTGCTTTGCTAGTTGGACTTTTACAAGCGCAATGAGTGTAAAAAAGAAACGTCAATTTTTGACATGATTTAGTGTTGGAGATATTACACATGACGGTCAGTACACAGACGAGGACACCGGGACCCAAGAGGCCAGAGGGAAAGTCATTGAAATAATTGACCTTATATGGAAAGTAATACACAAATGTGATAGATTATGAGCTCTGATTATCCATTCCAATAACTTTTCGAATAATTGCCCCGCCCCATCAATGATGTTTTGCTCGCAAGGGTTCGGGAGACGTCAAGTACCACCTGGGCATGTACCACCGGAGGATCAACCGCGTGACGGACCGGAACATCACGCTGTCGCTGGTGGCAAACCCGTCCCACCTGGAGGCCTGTAACCCGGTGGTGCAGGGCAAGACCAAGGCCGAGCAGTTCTACTGCGGCGACACGGAGGGCAACCGGGTCAGTCACGCGTCTGCCAGGCCGCGCCCGCTCCCCCGCTGACCCTGTGTGTGTGTGTGTGTGTGTGTTCAGGTGATGTCGATTCTGCTTCACGGCGACGCCGCCTTTGCCGGCCAGGGCATCGTGTACGAGACCTTCCATCTCAGCGACCTGCCCTCCTACACCACGCATGGCACCGTGCACGTGGTGGTCAACAATCAGGTGAGGGCGTGGCCGGAGCTCGTCAAGTTGAAGTTCTGAGCATTTGTAAGGCGCTTTTCACAGTTTTAACCGTCTCAAAGCGCACGTGTGAATATGTAAGAGGATTGTTGCTTTTTATTCATTTGATCATCAGGTTGTCGGTGTTAAGTAAATGGCTGTGATTATAAAACAGAGCAATTACAAAAACATGAAGCACCATTACTAAAGATTTTGGCAGTTTCAGGAGGTGCAGGTGTGATTCGGTTCCGAGCACTAACTAGGCAGCCTTTCTATTCGATTATATTAACGTTTTCTGTAACTCATTGTAACAGGTCAATCTATGCTTCGTGAAAGAGATGCGTCTTCAGTCTAGACTTAAATTGACTCGCTGATTCTGAGTCTTGAATTGTGCTAGGCAGAGCGTTACATAATTTGTGTGCTAAGTGTGTAAAGGATCTTCCTCCCTTGTCTTCCAGATCGGATTCACCACGGACCCTCGGATGGCTCGCTCGTCCCCTTACCCCACCGATGTGGCCCGGGTGGTCAACGCCCCCATTTTCCACGTCAACGCCGACGACGCGGAGGCCGTGATGTACGTGTGTAAAGTGGCGGCGGAGTGGAGAGCCACCTTCCACAAGGACGTGGTGGTGGACCTGGTGAGCGTCTGAGCGGGGGCGAGGCGGGGCGATGGCGGCCTCTCGCTGACCCGCCCACTGCTCCTTACAGGTGTGCTACCGGCGATTCGGACACAACGAGATGGACGAGCCCATGTTCACGCAGCCGCTGATGTACAAGCAGATCAAGAAGCAGAAGGGCGTTTTGCAGAAGTACGCCGAGAAGCTCATCGCCGAGGGCGCGGTTACGCGGCAGGAGTATGAGGTTAGCGGCTAGGGGCTAGCTCTTCGCGCGAAGCTTCACAGCTCATGCGGCGTTTCCCGTCCTCTCCACAGGAAGAGATCGCCAAGTATGACAAGATCTGCGAGGAGGCGCACGCTCGCTCCAAAGACGAGAAGATCCTGCACATCAAGCACTGGCTGGACTCTCCCTGGCCCGGTTGGTCTCGTGACGGGGCGTTTCCATTGGCTGCGTGGTTTAGCATACGGCAGGGGGCGGGACCTTTTGGCCTGCGAGAGCCATAAACGCCACTTATTTGAGAAAAAAGAAAAAGACTCCTTGAGAGCCAGACTAAATACTTTTTTAACGAAATACAATTCATGATATTCGTTGATATTCAATTCAATACATTCAGGGGGAAATATGTGCAGTTATGTAAATTTAACATAAAATGCAGCACAAATCCAAAAAAACTGAAACAAACAACATTTTTTTAACAAAAATGTGAAAAATAAACAAAATGCTAATGCTTTGAGTTTTTATTAATTTTATATTCATTTAGATTTCATTGGTTTATGTTTTTGACACTAAACTGTTTCCGTACAGAAGCAGACTCGCTGTGTTAGAGTATAGATGTTTTTGTGAATGACTAGGGCCTAAAACCAAATTCTTAATTAATTAAGCATTCTAACACCGATTTCTTTTTTCCTCCAATTGTAAATTAAAAAGATGATTTAGTGTTGGTGATTTTTACTAAATATTAATGTATTGACATCGATCTTTCATGTCCTAACAAAAGGGACACGTCTCACCTACACATCATAATTTTCCATAATACATTTAAATTCTTAAATTTTAGTTTTAGCACGTCAGGGGTTAACACATTCAGTGACGGTCAGTACACAGACGAGGACACCGGGACCCAAGAGTCTCTAGGGAAAGTCATTGAAATAACTGACCCTATATGCAAAATAATTGAAAAATGTGATTGATTATGAGTTTTGATTCTTGATTTCAATGGGTTTTTGAATAATTTGACTAGACCCCGCCCTATCAATGACGTTTGCGTTCGGCTGTGATCTCCCAGGCTTCTTCACTCTGGATGGTCAACCCAAAAGCATGAGCTGCCCGTCCACTGGCCTGTCCGAGGAGGAGCTGACCCACATCGGGTCCGTGGCCTCCTCCGTCCCCGTGGAGGACTTCACCATTCACGGCGGTGAACTCTCCCTCCTCAGCGCTCTGCGGCTCAGAGTCGTGACGTCAGTAGTGATTCTCTGTCCCGAGCAGGTCTGAGTCGCATCCTGAAGGGTCGAGCCGAGATGATCCGGAACCGGACGGTGGACTGGGCTCTGGGCGAGTACATGGCGTTCGGCTCGCTGCTCAAAGAGGGCATCCATGTGCGCCTCAGCGGCCAGGACGTGGAGAGGGGAACGTTCAGGTGTGTGTGTGTGTGTGTGCGTGGGGGATAAAGGACCTCGCTTTAAGACCAGCTTCATTGAAGAGATGTTTGCCTAGATTTTTTTTTTATTCACTTGACAAAAGATCTTCCTCTTGTGTACGTCTCAGAGATGGTCAGTTATAAGATGGAATCAGATTGGTGGCAAAATGTTCAAAAGTTCATTTAAAACAAACAAAATCGCATTTTCGCGTGGGAGCAAAACTCACTCTGATTGGCTGGTGAGACTGTTATTGGCAGCTCCTCTTCTGGACCAGGAAGTGGAAGATGAATTTAGTGAGCGAACGGCGTTTGATAATGAACTGATTGTAGGAGCCATTTCTTGTTTGAAACATTTTTTGTGATATCAATGCTTTTTTTTTAAATTGCAATTTTTATTCATTTAATTAGTTTCCTATGATCAGACTTTTATTTGGGTAGAGAATAGGTGTCTCACATTTTTGAGATGGCCAAAGGTTGTTTAGAAGTCACGTGGGCATATAATTCTTTACAATGCAAAATTAAGAAGTTAAGACGTCAGTAAAAGAAGCTAAAAAAGGCGAAAGGCGGCACTTAAATAAAATGTAGTTTTAGCATTATATTATTACTATTATTATTATTAAAATATTTCGTTTGTATTAACAAACATATAATTTTGTGTTATCTTGAATTTACCATAAAATCCTGTATAGGCGCATATAAAAACGTAGTGGTTGTCGCATTTTTGTTAATTTAGTTAAAATTCACGTTTGATCGTTTTACTGCTAGTTTCAAGATAAGCTCATTTAAATAGGGAGGAGCTAAACCGTTTCAGTATTGGAGTGTGAATTGTACACGGTATTTTACAGGTCATGTTACCAGTCAGGACTCAACTGAGAATGTTAACAGTCGATGAGAAATTTGAATTTTATTTGTCACATACATATTACACGTGTTACGACATGTGGTGAAATGTGTTTTTGATCGTTCCAGCATTTAAACATAGGGATGGGGGAGATGCAGCAAACTGTGCAAACTACAGAATAGAAACACGAAAAAACAAGATATAAAGATTAAAATATGTTATTCCAAATGTGCAAAGGGAAACACAATAAAAAGATAAAGAATAGAAATAGGATAGAAACAAGATATAAAGATAAAATATGAAATACGAATAAAAACACAAAGTTTGACGACATGTAAAGACGAGGCTGTTGAAAGCGTTTGTGTTCCACTCGCAGTCACCGTCACCACGTCCTTCACGACCAGAACGTGGACAAGAGGATCTGCATCCCCATGAACCACATGTCCAGCGACCAGGCGCCGTACACCGTCTGCAACAGCTCCCTGTCCGAGTACGGAGTGCTAGGTATCTGTGCCCCCCCCCCCCCCTGCGCCGCGCCCGGGCGTGGTCCTGACCGCCAGTCTTGCTTGTGATTGGAGGCTTCGAGCTGGGCTTCGCCATGGCCAGTCCTGACGCGCTGGTCCTGTGGGAGGCGCAGTTTGGCGACTTCCACAACACGGCCCAGTGCATCATCGATCAGTTCATCTGCCCGGGACAGGCCAAGTGGGTCCGGCAGAACGGCATCGTCCTGTTGCTGCCGCACGGCATGGAGGGGATGGTGCGCTCCTCACGCGTCTCGTGTCATCGGTGGATTTTATTACCAGGCTAAATAATGAAGTCTGAGTGATTGTTCCTCTCAGGGTCCGGAACACTCCTCGGCCCGGCCCGAGCGCTTCCTGCAGATGTGCAACGACGACCCCGACTTCAACCCGGTGGGTACGGGCGAGCGGGCGGGGCGCTGTGAGTTTACATTCAGGGTACTTCCTAGTGTCCAGACGGTGTCAGCATTATATCAGGGGGTTTATACTTTAGTACAGCCCAAATACATTATAGGCCACTTTTGAATTCTTACTTTATTTAAAGTAAGAACTTACAAGAAAGAGAGAGAGAGAGACCTACAGAGAGAAAGGGAGAGAAAGAGACATACAGTGAGGAGAGAGAGAGAGAGAGAGATACAAAGAGAGTGAGAAAACAACAAACAGAGAGAGAGAAGGAGAGAGGGACATACAAAAAGAGAAAGAGAAAATGACATACAGAGAGAAGGAGAGAGAGAAAAAGATGGACATACAACGAGAGAGAGAGAGACATAGAGTGAGAGAGAGGGAGAGAGAGAAAAAGACATACAGAGTCAGAGAGAGACAGAGAGGAGAGAGCGAGACATAGAGAGAAAGAACACAGCGAGTGAGAAAACGACATGCAGAGAGGAGAGAGAGAGAACACAGAGGGAGAGTGAAAGAGAAAACGACATGCGGAGAGAAAGAGAGAGAGAGAGAGACCTACAAAGAGAGAAACACATACAAAGAGAGAAAGACAGAACACAGAGAGAGAGAGAGAGAGAGAGAGATACAGAGAGAAAGAGAAAGGTTCTATCTCTCCTTTTCTGCATGCGCATGAAGCGTGAGTCTGCAAATCTAACGTTGCAAACAAAAACAGACAAACTGGTAAAAATAAAATGAGTAGCAACAGCGCAGGCGACTTTACAGATCTCTCACTCACTAATATATTACATAATATATTATAGCAATGTCTCCGTGTAGACATTAAAAGTTTAAAAGTATTAAAGTCTTTATATACGTATATAAAAATGATATTCATGAATGTGACGGTGTCCACAATATTACAAAAACCACATCGTGGCACAACTCAACAGCGGTTTACTGTGGGAGTGCGTTTAGTACGATAGATGAGCTAAGATAGACTTTATTATTCCCACTAGCGGAAATATTTGTGTTCAGTAGCAGCAAAAAACAGAAAGAAAGACGTTTTTTAACAGAAACAAATAAAGACAATTTAAATGACAACAGTGAAGGCAAAAAGGCAAGAAGCAAAGGGAACAAACAGAAAGAAACGACAATAAATAGGTTGTGCAGAAATACAACTGTGCAAAAACAATGGCGCAATTGTGACGAGAAAAATATAATGTGCAGTTCCAAATACAAAAGTGTGTCACTGCGTTACTGAGTGAACGAGTCGTGTTGCCGTGAGGAGAACAGCTGTTGACGTGGTTGCAGAAAATCACGGAGGACTTTGCCGTGCGTCAGCTCTACGACTGTAACTGGATCGTGGTGAACTGCTCCAATCCCGCCAGCTACTTCCACGTCCTCCGCAGGCAGATCCTCCTTCCCTTCCGGAAGCCCGTGAGTTACGCCTCACAACCTCAAGCTCCGCCTCCTGCACTGACCCGCCTTTCCTTCACAGCTGATCGTCTTCACCCCCAAGTCTCTGCTGCGCCACCCAGAGGCCAAGTCCAGCTTTGACCAGATGGTCTCAGGTCTGTGAGAGCGCTTGATTCCATCACGCGATGATGATGCAGTTCGTCCGTCCACAGTAGCCCCGCTCATTGGCGCTGATTGGCTGAATCTGTGACCTCTCCAACCGAGTTTGCGCACTGACTTTGACAAAATGACATATTGGCACAACGAAAAAACTATAACAACCGCAGTAGCCCCGCCCATTGATGCTGATTGGCTGAATCTGTGACCTCTCCAAGCGAGTTTGCGTATTGACAAATTGACATTTTGACACAACAAACAAAAACTGTAAAATGTTAAATTTATTATTAATATTAAAGCAAAGTCAAAAATTGTTTGTGCATGCACATGTATAAAGTAGCATCAATGGCTAAACTATTAATAAACGATTATTACAAATTGACACAACAAAATTTTTTTATCTTATTAGTAATATTAAAGTCATGTAAAGTCAAAAATGTAAATACGTGCAAATATATAAATATGAGTAGCATAAATTATATGCTGATCAATGGTACAAATCAATGTAGATAAAATGTAATTTGATCTCATAATATTTGATTATAATTCCACAATTATCTGAAATAAATTGGATTACTCTTAAATTACATCCTATTTTTAGTCATTTAAATGACAATGTACATTAAAATGACATTTTCTAGTAGCTGAATAATTTTTAAAAACTTATTAAAAGTATTTCATCAGGAATAAAAAAGCAAATGTTTTTTTTTTTTATCAATCTCACCATTATGTGAAATAAATGTATTGCTTCTAAATTACATTTGAATATTTTTTCAAATTGTAGCTTATAAGTGTTTCATCAGGAATAAAACAGCAAATATATATATATATATATATATATATATATATTTTTTAATTCCACAATTAGGTGAAATAAATTGATTACTCTTATATTACATCCTATTTTTAATCATTTAAAGGACAATGTATATAAAAATTCCATTTAAAAATTCTAAATAAATATTTAACCACCATTTTGGGAAATAAAATGAATTACTCTTAAATTACATCCTACTTTTAATCATTTAAATGACAAAGTACATTAAAATGACTTTTTTAGTAGATAAATATTTTTAAAACTCCATGCACTTGCTATTGTCTTCCTGATGAAATACGTAAAAGCTAATTTGATTATAATTCCACAATTTTGTGGGGAAAAATTTCTCTCTCTTAAGAGATTACTCTTAAATGTCTGAGTTATATATTCCAGATGTTGAGGTTGTTTCTGCTTCCTGCAGGGACGCATTTCCAGCGCGTGATCCCAGACGAGGGGGCGGCGGCCCAGAATCCCTCTGAGGTGAAGCGCATCGTGTTCTGCACGGGGAAGATCTACTACGAGCTGACGCGCGAGCGCCGGGCCCGCGACATGGAGAAGACGGTGGCCATCACGCGCATCGAGCAGGTGGGTGACCACGCCCCAGCCACGCGCCTCACTCTGTGTTTTTACACTTTTTCTTAATTCACGACACACGTCAGGTTTTTTCAAAACTAGTCATGTATTTTAGCGGAAGTGAATCGTTTTGCGAGCTAACGCGCAGAGATGTTTTAAATGGCGCAGAACATTTCGGAGACATCAAACCACATCAGAACATTAGATCAGAGTCTCTTCACACACACGCTTTCATAATATTCTGGTGTGTAGCTTTTTTTTTTTAGTTTTTTTTTTTTTTAACTGTACATTTTGGTTTTTAATCATTTTTATACTTTTTGGCGCACGTTTTACTTCTGCCAGTTATTACCAGACATGTTTGTCTGACTCCGCCTCTGGCTCCTCCTCCTCAGCTCTCGCCGTTCCCCTTTGACCTGGTGAAGGCGGAGACTGAGCGCTTCCCGGAGGCGGACCTTGTCTGGTGTCAAGAGGAGCACAAGAACCAGGGTTACTACGACTACGTCAAGCCTCGCATCCGCACCACCATCAGCCGAGCCAAGCCAGTCTGGTAAGGCCACGCCCCCTGCCACGCCCCCGTCGCTGTGGCTGACCGCGCCCGTGTCTCGCAGGTACGCGGGACGAGAGCCTGCCGCCGCTCCGGCCACCGGGAACAAGAACACACACCTGCAGGAGCTCAAGCGCCTGCTGGACGCCGCCTTCAGTCTGGACGCCTTCAAAGACATCTGAGTCTCACACACACACACACACACACACGAGCCGTCACAGTCCTCTACCAGTGTCCGATCCTTAAACAGTAGGGGAAAATTTGAACAAGTAACGATTTTTGCAACGTGTGTGTGTGAATGGTTTGTGATAAAAGCTTCTTCATCTGCCGTTTCCCTGGGTTCCTCTGCCTTGTGAGGAGCGGCTTGATCTCTGTAGTAGATGTCGTGACGTTTCCGCTGTCATGTTTCACTATATTGCGTTCTGGACAAATGATTGGTGGTTAAAGGCGTTAAACCGTTAAACCGCGGGTCGACTCGTTAAACCGTTAGACCGCGGGTCGACTCGTTAAACCGTTAGACCGCGCGTCGACTCCGTGTCTCTGACCTTCTCACGCAGAAGCTGTGTTTTATTCGGGCGATCGAGTCTGCTGCTTTAACGCACATCATGTTAGGATGTTTCTGCTTTATAAAGTACGGGTTATGTTCTCCTGCCTTTTTACGTGTATTAATTAAATGAATATATTTAAATGCCCTTTAATGCAGCATAGCGTGTTTGAAATCTTTTACCATCTCAGGACGTGCAGTGATCTTCGGCCTTTCATTTTCTAAATTCTAGCCAAGCGTTTTGGGGGGTTTTTTGTGATTGTTGTGGTTTACGCTGCCAAAGGGACTTGGAAGATGAGTTTTTTTTTATTTGTATGAAAAACGTAAAAAAACTGCAGTAGCCCCGCCCATTGACGTTTACTGGCTGAAACTGTCACCTCTCAAAACAAATCTCCAACAGAGTTTGTGTATTGACTTTGACATTGACAAAACGAAAAACTATTAAAAAAAAACTGCAGTAGCCCCGCCCATTGACGCTGATTGGCTGAATCTGTAACCTCACCAACCAAGTTTGCAAATTGACACAACCAAAAACTAACAACCGCAGTAGCAGTAAATTTCAGGGGAAAATTATATGAAGATTTGTTTATAATACATTTTTTTTCAAAACTATAAATTTCTTTTAGCGGAAGTTACCTTAATCGTTTTGCGAGCGCAAAACATTTCGGAGACATCAAACCAATTCAGAACATTAGTTGGGAGTCTCTTCACACACACAGTTTCATAACATTCTGGTGTGTAGTTTATTTATTACTGTACAACAAACTAGTTGTTTGAAATATTTTTGATATAAAAAAAGGAAAAACTTTTGTTGGCAAGACATCGTCACACTCACTGCCAGATTTCACTAGACATTATTGTCTCTTTACACACTCAACTTCACCAAATTCTGATGTGTCGTTGTCGTTTATTTACTGTACGACGATTTTGGTTTTTATTCATTTTTATACTTTTTCTTAATGAATTCTTTCACATGTGACTTCGTGAATTAAGTCACACTTCTGCCAGTTGTTACCAGACATTTTTGTCTTTGATCACTTTCATCAAATTCTAACGTAGTTTTCCACTTACTGTACGACAAACAGTACATTAGCAGTTATTTGCGCGTTTTTTTCCACATTTCCTTAAATCAAAAGATTTTGGTGGCAATTTCATAAGTGTTTTTTTTAATTCATCGTACAGTTGTTCGACAAATAAATTGTACAGTAGTTACACGTAAAATATTTTATGAAATTGAGAATGGAATATCGGTGGGGGTTTCTACGTCGCCAGTGATTTAGGAGACAATGACTGATGATGGACGTGATTCTGGACAGAAGGTTTTTTTTCTGGACAAAAGGGCTTATTCAGGTAAGTTCACGAATGACACGTTTAAATGGGTGTGTAATAGGAGCCATTCAATCTGAGAGGAAGAGAAGAGTAAGTGTGTGTAAATAAAATACTGTACTTTAGTGGTTTGGTTCACAAGTATTGAATGTTTACGATCATCCCTGCGTAAATTAATGTGTAATGTTGTTTTTAACAGGATGAGCTTTACACTGTTCTGTACTGTATTTGCATTACTGTCAACTTTTAGTATTTTTACCTACATTTAGTTTTGTCTGTTCACGTGTGTCAAGTCGTTTTCAAAATACTGATCCGGTATGTTTGTGAACGGGCGAAGAGCACACGCGCGATCATAACGTTCTGATTGGCTCAGAGCTGCTTAAAAAAAGTAGTATTAAGCAATATTTTTATATTTCTACGTTGCATTTTTGTGACATTTTTATGGGAGAAAATTGTTAACGTTTTTTTATGTACGTAGTTTATTTCCGGGAAAAAATGCACGCGTTCCCATACAAATTACTGTATGTGTTTGTCATGGAGTAATCTCATTCAGTCCTTTATTCAAAGTGTTGTAGTTTGGCCTGCAAATGTTATGATCTGATGCGATAAAAATAGTACATTTATATATATATTATATATATATAATATATAAATATAATATTCATAAAAATGTAATGTGTCAGTTAGTACTGTAAATGTCCTTTTTATATGGCTTTTAGAATTAGCACACACAGCCGAACTTCACTCGCTCGTTTTGTTAGCGGCCGCTAAATAAAATGTTCAAATTTATTTATATAGCGCTAAAGTCGCTATGCAGAATTAGGGGGGAAATGAGGCTTTAAAAAAGAAAAATGTAAATTGTTTTAGGGCAAAATTAGGGGGAAAAGGAGTAAATTGAAAAACAAACATGTCCGTTGTTCACGGGTGTTCAGACTTTTTGGTTATGACCAAACGGGGTCGCACTCTATCGTCCGAGCGGAACTAATGAACACAATAACTCATCGTTAACGCTCGATTTCGGAGTTCTCCTGCTTGAATACACTCCCGATGATGAACTTTCACAAACAGCGATAATCTGACCGGGAAGTAGATTATCAATTCAAACGGTAGATCTCTCGCGGAAATAAAAGAACCAATTTGGACCCATTTATCTACTTTGTTGATGCGTAACGTTCTGATCAGCCGCAATCAACCAAACGCGCACATGTCACGTGACGCGCAACCCGGTCCTCGTAATTAACGTCGCAAAAGAGCGCGCTCCTATTGGGCGAAGACGGCGAGTGACGTCACGCGGTAATGATATGTTCTGGGCGCCTCCTTCCGCCCTCTTCTCTTCTCCTCTCCGCTCGCACTCCAGCCGCATCTCGCTCAGCATCGGTCAAAATGGCTCGTCCCCGGGTTTACTTCGACATCACCGCCGACGGGAAGCCGCTCGGGAGAGTGGTTATGGAGGTAAAGATCGTCGCTTCGTGCAACTTTGAGCGGAAATCCGGGTGTGGCGGCCCGTCGCTTTGTTTGAGCGGCCGCGGGCGCGCGCTTTCGCTCCGGAGCGCGTGAGACTCTCACGTGTCTCTTTGTGTGGCCGAACCGCGACATCAAAGTTCCGCCGAACCCGCAGCCGGGCCTCGTGAGTGGGTGACGTGCGCGCGCAGACAGACATCACACCGCGTGGCCCCGCTTCCGCCGTGGAAACGCGAAACACTTGTGATGTGTCGTTCGTCAGCGATTCTTTTAATGTGTTCGGATCTTTGAGATGACTCAGATGAATGAACGAGTCCCCTCTGTGAGCGACCGTATCGAGCTCCTTCACTCCAGCGCCTTCGCGATTCGTTCAAACGAGTCATTCGTTTATTTGCATTTAATTGAAAAAGCGTGTCAAACAACAGCAGGAACATTTATATAATTTAAATGAACACACAAACATGACGATAACACACTGACTGCACACATCATAACAAATAGAGTGGTTTTGTGGCAGTTTGTGGTCACTGAAGCGAAGCGCCGCCTGCTGAAACAAAAGTGATTCGAAACGATTCGTTCACTTTGCTGCTTGAATTAAAGATCTGAATCCTTTCGCGACGTTAGGCCACGCCCCCGACTAACGTCAGACGACGCGTTTGGAGCTTCCGCATAAATGACTTGTTTTATTTGATATGACCCGCTGATATTAACTGATGCTCTTCTCTCTCTCTCTCTCTCTCTCTCTCTCTCTCTCCAGCTGCGGGCTGATGTGGTGCCCAGAACTGCAGGTAGGTGTTCTCGCGGTCACTGTGTGGCTCCGTCCCGGTCAACTCTGGCTGTTTTGCAGAGAACTTCAGGCAGCTGTGCACGGGTCAACCTGGTTACGGTTACCAGGGCTCCACCTTCCACCGCGTCATCCCCAGCTTCATGTGCCAGGTGTGTG
>MU204265.1:3922566-3935066 GCA_017309775.1 Paedocypris sp. Pulau Singkep
ATCGCCTTCACCCTCCACACTGCTCTCTCCCACCTGGACAAGAACAACACTTATGTGAGAATGCTGTTTGTTGATTACAGCTCTGCATTCAACACCATAGTCCCTGCCAAGCTCATCTCCAAGCTCCAGTCTCTGGGCTTAAACACATCATTGTGTAACTGGATCTTGGACTTTTTGACAGGCAGACGTCAGGTGGTCATCCTCGCTGACCCTCAGCACCGGTGCTCCGCAGGGGTGTGTTCTCAGCCCTCTCCTGTACTTACTCTACACGCACGACTGTACAGCCACACACGGCTCCAACGTCATCGTGAAATTCGCCGATGACGCGACGGTGGTGGGCCTGATCACCGACAACGATGAGACGGCCTACAGAGCGGAGGTGAACGCTCTGACACACTGGTGTCAGGAAAATCACCTCTCGCTCAACATCAACAAGACCAAGGAGCTGGTGGTGGACTTCAGGAGGCAGAAGAGAGAACACGCCCCCATCACCATCGACGGGACGCCAGTGGAACGGGTCAGCAGCTTCAGGTTCCTTGGTGTCCACATCGCTGAGGACCTCACCTGGACTGTCCACACACAAGCAGTGCTGAAGAAGCCACAGCAGCGCCTCTTCTTTCTCAGGCGCCCAAATCCTCCGCTCCTTCTACACCTGCACTGTGGAGAGTATCCTGACCGGCTGTATTACTGTCTGGTACTCAAGCAACACCAGCAGCAACAACAAAGACCTCCAGAAGATCGTGCGATCGGCCCGGCGTGCAGTAGGAGGTGAACTTCCCTCCCTCCAGGACATCTACTGCAGGCGCAGCAAGAGGAAAGCACTGAGAATCATCACTGACACCAGCCACCCGAGTCACGGACTGTTCTCTGTGCTGCCCTCGGGTCGACGCTACCGCAGCATTGGAGCACGCACCAGCCGACTGAGAGACAGCTTCTCCCCGGCACTGTCAGGATGCTGAACACAGCTAGTGTATAACAACACACACTCTACTGCTAAACCTCTAAATTGTTATACTGCTGCACTGATGCACCTTACCTACATTGGTATCCATACTTTTCTCATATGCACCTAATTTGCACTATTTTGTACAACTGTTTTGCACAACATCTTTTTTTGCACACAAAGTCGTTTTTTTTTTTGCACTGCTACTTTGTTACTTAATGTCACTATCTGTAATTTGTTTGTTTTGTACCGTACATTGCACTATTGGAGTTTGCACCTAAGTTTTTCACTCACCACAGCTCCCACGCTGGCGTGATGTGACAATAAAAGTGATTTGATTTGACTAGCCGACGTTCGTTCTCGGATGGCAGACTACGTGCGGGAGAGTATTCCTGAATCAGGGAGTTGAGCACCAGTGATGGTCTTGAAGGTCAGTGATGAAGCTTTGAACTGTTTTCTTTTATCTGGCCGTGTGGGTGTGTGAGCGTGTGGTGTGTGTGCCCGAGTGAAGTGGACGCTGGCGCAGATTGGCTGCCGCTATTTCACCGGGCAATTGGTATGTGTGTGAATGTTGTGTGTCATGTAAGGCGCCAATAAATAAAAAATCGAATGAATTATTATTATTATTATTATTATTATTATTATCTTGGCAGCAATTGTCAGCCAGTGCAGAGAGATGAGCAGTGGAGTGACACGAGTCCTTCAGGTTGTTTGAAGAGCAGTCGTGCTGCAGCATTCTGGATTCACAGCAGAGGCTGTCGTGGCGACAGACAGACCTGCCAAAAGAGAGTTGCAATAGTCCAGCCTTGAGATCAGCAGAGCCTGTACTAGAAGCTGAGTGGCGTATTGTGAGAGGTAAGGTCGTATCTTGGTGATGTTGTAGAGAGCAAATCTACATGAACTGGCAGTCGCACAGATGTGTGCAGAGAATTGTGTGATGTGTGATTTGGTAGTGCAATTAGTGCGATTTGATTTGAGATGTGTGATTTGGTAGTGCAATATTATTTCACCCATTGGTGAACTTAAGTCAAGAGTCTCTCTCTGTCTCTCTTGTCGTGTGTGTGTGTGTGTGTGTGTGTGTGTGTGTGTGTGTGTGTGTGTGTGTGTGTGTGTGTTTGAAAGAGAGAGAGAGAGATAGAATGTGTGTGTGTGCGCGTGTGAGAGATAGAATGTGTGTGTGTGTGTGTGTTTGAAAGAGGGTGTGTTTGTGCGTCTGTGTGTGTGTGTGTGTGAGAGAGAGAGAGAGAGAGATAGAATGTGTGTATGTGAGTGTGTGTTTGAATCAGAGTGTGCGTGCGTACAAATAATACACATTCAGGCCGGATGTTTCCCGGTTACGCGCTCTGGCCGGTGCAGTCTTTTTATCATCTCCTTATACACAGACACAGTCTCACATGCTCAGTCACGCAAAGTTCCCAAAGCTTTTAAACTTCTAAACACTCTTTTGAAATAATTTATTCCACTGATTTGATTTATCATGTTATCCTTATCTGTAAGATATCTTTACCTCCAAGAATGTTTCATTAGTTTTATCAGTTTTGTGGAATCAAGAAGCGTCTGAAAAGGTATTTTATCATTTTTTTCCTATTGCCACCACAAATAGTTACACATGGTTGGCTTTTAACATCTGGTTAACTTTTAACATTAACCAGACATATTTTGTTAGTGTAAATATTACTGAATATTACTATTATCTCTGATGCATGCGCTTAGTGATGCTGAATAAATGAAAAAAAAATTGAACACATTTTTTAATGCGTTATCAGTATAAGTTCTGATGTTCTATCATTCTTTCCTATTCATCATTTTATCATATACTATCATAACTATAACATGCACAAGTAGATATTTACACTGTAGCCAAACATATCTTACTATTGTTAAGTTAAAGCAACCATTAAAAAGGCAGAACCTGACGTGATTGTGCTTGCTCACTAGTCTTTGTCTTGTCGTAGTCTTAGTGATAATCACAGCCATTTACTTAAACACCAACAACCAGACGATCAAATAAATAAAAAGCAAAAATTCTCTTACATATTTTGAGACAGTTAAAACTGTGAAAAGCGCCTTACAAATGCTCAGAACTTGAACTTGATTGTTTAATGCGCATGCGCACAGAAGTTACATGATACAACCGAGACGTTCTTTCGCAGTAGTCTCTCTCGGTATAAGTCTAGTCTGGTCTTGGACCGAATCGTGCGCCCATAAAAATAGTCTCGCTCTTCTGAGCACAGATTCTCAGCAGAACTGACCAAGAGACATTACCGGTAATGTTCGCGAACGACCCATCACTGGGACCCATTAAAGCCGCTTCTGTTTTCCGGGGACGTGATTCCGAGCGGCACGAGCGACGCCGTGTTCCAATCACTTCCTGTTTATCACACGCCGCGCGAGAACCGATAATAATATCCAAGATTCGGAAGTGTTTTTGACGGAACTCGCCCGGCGTATGCAGCCCACGCGCGAACACGACTCCACGTTTGTCCGCGCTGTCGTTCCACAATAAGAAGCAAACTAGAGGTCTTCCGGAGGCAGTGATGGCGGAGCTGGCGGAACTCCTCCGGCAGGTGAAGCTGGACGACCCCGAGGCTTTGAGCCGCATCACCGCGAGCCGCCCGGACTGGCGCTTCCCCGAGGCGGACACGGGCGAGGCTGTGGCCGCTGTCCTCCGCTTCGCCGGTCTGCCGGAGTGCGACACGGACAGCGGCACGTTACCGGCCGAGAGTTACGCGCAGGTCCCCGCCAGGGCTCGGCTCTCCTGCGCGGTGCTCCTCCAGATGACGGCAGCCGCGGCGCCAGGCGTCATGTCCCGGCACATCCCCGCGCTGCTCGTCTTCTCCGTCACGCACCTGCAGCCGCAGCCGTGGAGCGACGCCTCGTCCCGGGGGAGCGCGCGCGAGCTGCTGGCGGCGCTGCTGGAGGCCGCGGGGTGTCGCTCCGCGCGGGAGCTGCTGGAGGGGAAGCCGGAGGAGGAGCAGGCGCCGTCCGGGTGCTTCGGGTCCGTCCTGGACGAGCTGCTGCCCCGCTTTACCAAGTACGGGGGATGCCTGTGTTTGGGGTGTAACGCGTTACTGTAATTAAAACGGAGTACTGTTGGTTTTAAGGTCATTTGATTAGTTACTTACAAAGTGCGTTGCATTGTAAAATAATTCATCTGCCTGATTAGCGTTATTTAGTTTTATTAATGTATCTCGTGGTAAAAGTTTCGTTTTCCGCTTCGAAATCGTCGTTCGTGATTCGCGACAGTCTTGTTTAAAGTGGAGACGTCCGGACGTTTTTTTCCTACAGCTCCGATTTTCCTACGCTGCGCATTCTCGTTAAAATTACGTAAAAAATTTCAGTTACCTGACGTTTATGCACTTTTTTTTATTTAAACACCAGTATATGAAAACTACAGACTCTCAGGCTAAAGTCACTGAGCACGAAATATCCGAAAGCCAAAAAAAGCAAACGAAAAACTTGAAGCGAAAAAAAAAAATGTAAATGTGGAGCATTTTCGTTTGTTTCTTCGAAATTTACCTTTGATATTTTTGAATATCGAACTAATCTGATTCCATAGTAATAAGTAACTTTTCAGACACAGTAATGAGAAAAGAAGTGTAATTGCATTACTGTAACGTGATGAGTGATTGGTGAGGGGTGCTGCCTCAGGGAGCGCTGGAAGCGGGACGAGGCGCTGAAGCACGTGTTCTGCTGGACGCTGGAGCGGGTGGTCCGGCCGCGGCTGAGCGAGCACCTGGAGCGCGTGTTTCCCGCGGCGCTGCTGATGTCAGACGACTATCGCTCGGAGAACAAGGTGCTGGGGGTGCGGTGCCTGCATCACCTGCTGCTCAACGTGGTGAGTGTGTGTGTGTGTGTGTGTGTGTGTCACCTTGATGATGACGGTCCGAACGCAAGCGCCAATACACCTCGCTGTCAAAAGTAGGCACACTACTTGCAAAGTATCCTCGGTAGACTTCTGCGGGAGTAAAAGTATCAGCTCAACCTTTTTACTCAAGTAAAAGTTCTGGTTTGTTAACTACATGAAGCGTAAAAGTAAAAATGCCAGTAAAAGGACATTTGAATGGTACAGGACTACTGCATTTGTTACATTAAGATGTACATTAATACTTACATTAAAAACACGTTATAGAAACGTGTGGTACTAAGCATTAAATCAAATTCAAACTTTATTTGTCACATACACAATTATTTTGCAACAACGTGCGGTGAAATGTGTTTAACATGTTCCAGAGTGTAAAATATGATGTTATAGTGTTGTAGTGGTGAAAACAGTTACACTTCAGAAGCTCGTCATCAGTTGCCATTACTGGAGTGACGTCACACAATAACATAATTTATGCGCGAAACAAGCATCACAAATTCACCAATCAGCTTCGTTCAGTCGTTAAAGCAGCTGCTTCTCAAAGTTTTTCGAGTCGTTTCATTGGCTGATGTGCCGGAGCGACGGACCTGTACCAATAGCGTGTCGGAATGATACGTGTTTAAGTCTCAGCCAACCACAATCAAGTTTACCGTAACTGGATGGTGCCATTTATCTGGATGGGTTTTATTAGATCGCTGACAACGCAGAAATAAAACTAACCAAATTGAAATCGGATTAACGTGGCAGTTTTTTTTTTAATGATGGCAGAAAAAAATTTCAAATGTCTGGATAAAAAATGTAAGGTAGAAGATAAAAGTAGGCCACAAAATAATTAAGTAGAATTGTGGCCGAATTATAAAGCTCATTTTTATTAAAAGTAGTAGTTCATTACTGGACACCTGCTCGCGAGTGATGAGCAGCCAATCAGCGCCAATGGGAGGGGCTACTTTGGGGGTTTGTTTGTAAAGCGCTTTTTTTAAATCAACACATTTTATTTGTGAGTCGCTTTTTGGGACCTTCTCAATAAATCTGTTTATTGTAAATTAAAACAGTTATTAGTAGCTAGCTGAACTCCTCCCCCACTTCCTGGTCAAGCAGCTGCCAATCACATTCTCAAACGTAAATCGTCAGGCGTAAACGTGAAGCACCTCTTTTTGTTATTTATATTTTTACGTTTGATAATTTTGCCGCTAATTGCATTGTTAACGGTTTGTTACCGTCAGCCTGCAGCGGACCTGAGGCAGCAGAACCGGGCCGAGGTTCTGTATCACGCGCTGCTGGCTCACGTCTACACGACTGACGCGGCGGTGCTGCAGGTGAGGCTCCGCCCCCTCACCACTCTCACTGTGTAGCTCACGCGCTCCGCCTGCAGGTGGCGCTGCCCTGCCTGGCCGACCTGCTCCCGGTCCTCCACAAACCCTCGGCCGCGGTCCAGAGGAAACCCAGTCGCTCGGACCAGGTGCTGCGTCTGGTTCTGACCTACATGGAGGCGGAGCACAAGATGGACGTGCGGCGGGCGTACGCGCAACACCTGCGGGCGCTCATCGGCGGGTGAGGAACTACACGGCCAAACATAAACCAGTATTAAATGATTTCCCACTGCCACTGATGCCTTGGCGTCCAGGACGGTGAGATGGTGTAAAAACAATAAAACGTAAATTTCTAAAGAAACGAACAAAAATGCTTCATTTACGCTTGCCTTCTTTACAATTATTTTTCGCTTGCAATCTTCACGTTTTCAGGCTGAAACTTGTTTTTTAGCTCCAGACATTTTGGTTTGCATTTGGACTTCTGGCACAAGCTTGCCTTACTCTGATTGGCTGGTGAGATTGTGATTGGCAGCAGTTGACTGGGAAGTGTGGGAGGAGCTCACACACTTTTTTTTTATTAATAAGACATTTTAAGACGCTTTTCGGGACATTCTCTGCACAACAGACAATTTCATATTGCAATATTTCGATGTGTAGAGACAAACGTCTACTATTATTCTGAAAGTCACTTCGAGGAATAACATTTTGCTCAGTTTATTGTATGTAAACTAGGGCTGCACGATTCTGGATAAAATGAATCACGATTTTTAAAATATTTTCTTTATTTTAAATATTTAACACTGAAATCCAGGTTGTCAAACAGCACTATAACACTTACTACTCTTTGCTTTAAATTTGAATGGAATGAAAAAAAATGTAGTGTAATGTAAAAGTAATGTTGTAAAGAAAAGACAAATCACTATTAAACGTAATAAAAATAATCATACCAAGATACAGTATTGTGTACAGTTGAGGACAAAACGATCAGCTCTGTTTAAAAGCACTTCAGAAATACTTATCAAACTGATTATTTTGTAGGCGGGGCTAATAATTTTGTCCTCAACTGTAGATTGTGGTTTGCTTCTGGTTTGAAACCGCTGGAACTATGCCTATGACGGGCAGGTTCATTTATGGTCTGTGTTTGTTTGTTTATTATGATGTGTGCAGTGCATTATGGTGATGTTTGTTTATTTATTTGCTTGGATTTGTTGTTGCTGTTGTGACGTGAAATTTCCCCGCTGTGGGACTAATAAAGGATTGTTCAATTCAATTCAATTAAACACACATAAATCCTTAAAGAATAAAATCCTTTTTCAGGTAGTAATGTGTCAGAGTTGATAGCAGACGCACTTTACTGTTGAGTCCTCACACATTTTCCCTGTTTATTTTCCGTTTTTTACTCAACTGGCTCATCAAATAAGTGCGCGTGAAAAACGAAAGTTTCAAACAGAAACGTGAGGATTGCAAGCGAACGGCGTATTTGTTTGTGTCTTGACTGACTGTCTGAGAGCAGGATGGGCGTGGGCCTGGTGGCTCACCTGAAGAGGCTGGAGCGGGTGACGGTGGGCTACCTGGCGGTTCCTGACGCTCCGGGTGAAGAGGCGAGGCTGGCGATGCTGGACGTCCTGGAGACGACGCTGCAGAGGGCGTGGCCACGGTGACCATCAGTAAGCGGCAGCTGGTGCGCTGAGGCTGAGGCTCTGTGTGCGTCTGCTCTAGCCTGGCGAGGCGGGCGGCGGCTCTGGGCCGGGCGCTGGTGCGGCTGGTGGTGGACGTGTCGGGGGCGGCGCTGCCCGTGGAGCTGAAGCAGCAGCTGCTGGAGAGGGGCGTGGCCTGCTTGCGGCTGCTCAGCTGCTGCTGCTCCAGTGACGAGCTTCAGGTGCGCGGCAGGACTCCGCCCACGTCTCCGCCTCACTGCTTGTCTTCTGCTCCACAGGAGCTGCTGCGAGAGCTGGAGCCACGACTGACCATCAGCACTGACGCTTGAACTTTATTTGTACAAAACCGGACGAGTTACAGCGCGGGAACGAGCCAGAGAGAGTCAGTGAGCCCCGTGAAGGGGGCGGAGTCAAACGTGCACGCTGGCACTGTTCTTCTGCGGTGGCTCCGCCTCCCGCTCGTACTCGATCTCCACGTAGCTGCGTTTCCTGTGTGCGGCGCCGCGCAGAGGCGTCTTCCCCTTGGACTTGACCTGTTGCTCCGCCTCCTCCTCCTCGCTGGACTCCTCCTCCTCCTCCTCCTCGCTGCTGGCCTCCAGCTTGTTCATCTCCTGCGGGACACGCCTCACCTCGTCAGCCTCTGCTCTCTCACGTGACGCGCCCGCAGACGTACCTCAAAGTCGCTCAGCTCGCTCTCCTCGAAGTCCTCGTCCGCCACATACTCGCGCTGCCCGGACTCCTGGAACACACTCGTCGTCATGACCACGCCTCCCGTGTCAGGCCACACCCACCTCATCCTCCACCTCCTCCTCTTCCTCCTCAGACTCGCTCTCGCCCTCCTGCTTGTCCAGGGCTTTGTCGAAGGCGTGTATGGGGAAGTTGTAGATGTCTCCGTACTGGAGACAAACGCCCGTCAGACGTGTGTGTGTGGGGGGCGGAGTTACCCGCAGGGCGTGGCACGTACCGTCCCCTGCTTCAGCCGCTGCAGCAGCTCCTTCTCGATCACGTTGTCCAGCTGCGCCGCAACCAGAGCTTTTTCCTGCCGGACGAGACGCGGTCAAACTCCAATAACGGACAGCACCAACAGACAGGAAGTGCGCGTGTTTAACTCAACGTATTTTCAGTACTATTCAAATAAAAACAAATAGTTTTGTAACAAAGTGCACAGGCAAGATTTGTTCAATGTGACTGAATCTTTTGTGAATGACAGTGGGAGGAACGATTGGTTGATTTTCAGTAGCACACACTCGGTCAGTAGAAACGTTGGCGACTCTGCGGAGAAGCTACAAGCGTACGAGTTCGGTCAGGATTCGTTCCTTTGTCACCTGAAATTCATTTATTTCCCTCCAGATGCCCGACTTACTCTCTTTAGTCATGGAATCATAATTACTGGTCTTTGATTCGTGTAGGTGTGTATAGTGCAGGGATGGCCATCAAGTCAAAGTCAAGTCTAGTCACTAAGAGCCACATTTTTTTTTCTCAGCAGATTGAATGATAATAACCACACCAACATTCTAATATGAGTTATTTTTCAACAGTTAACATTGTGTGCTAATTTGACTCATGTGATGTGAAAGAGATTAAAGAGTTAAAGAGCAAAACCATCCGCTTACAAGCATCTGTAAATGCACACAAATAAACGGTTATGGCAAAATGGCGAGAGGGGAAAGTGGCTCTCTTGATCTCCATGTACGTCGCAAAACGGTTTACGTGCTAAATGTGTCCCGCGTTACGGCATTTTCACTTCACGAAACAAATTAATTTCATACGGTGAGGTACCAATGTATAACGTAAAGTGTTTGTAAATCTAGAGTTTTGATCATTATATCAAAATAACGTCACGTGTACATATTAAACTCAGCAGATGGAGATGACAAATGAAATGAACTGTTACTTTTAGCTTTAAAAGTCTCACTATTAGTCAAAATAATTTGATTTTCTCTCTCGCGTCATAGCGCTCACGGCAAACGCTCCAGTTTCTGATTCCTTCTTACGGATCGTTCGTTTGTAGAGGTTTATAAAGGTACAGTATATAACGATACAGCGAGCTCACATGAACGGTTACCGCCATCTTGAAATGAGGCAAATCTCTGAGACTTTCGCAATCTTGCGAGAACGGTGACGTCGTTTTTACACGCCAAGACACAACATTCTCTCGGAGACGGGTTTCGTAACCATGGTTGCCACACGTCCCTTATCTCAGATTGTAATTGTGGGATGGGTTTTATCCCGTAATTTCATCGTCTCATGTAAATCATCCCCAACACGTTTTATGAAGATGCTCCTTTTCTACTTTTGATTAGGTAGAAACACTCAACACCATCGTTGGTTTGATCGGTCTTTTATATGGGATCAAGTTATTGCCAAAAAGATTTGTGCGTAATAACTACAGTGTGATTATTATCATCAAATAATTAATTTGTAAACAATAGCAATAGTCTGTGAAAATCTAGCTGCAGTCGTATTTCTGAAAAATTATCGTTTTCTACTGGTTAATAACAAAAACCGTGTCACTAATTGAAATACAGTGAAACAAATGGCTAAAATCAAACTTCATCTCATTCGGCCTGGTTTTCACACATTGTATTCACACACACGGCCACAAATTGTAATTAGTAAAAATTCTGTAAATACAATGTAAGTGGATCACAATCCAACGTAAAATTATGATTTGCTTGTTAAGGTCAGACAGACATATAAGCATTAATTTATTACATGAAACATAATATATACAAAAAACTTTAAATTAGAAATAGGCTACATAAAAACTTTACTAGCTGATGCTTATAGCTATTTTGTGCTATTTTATATTTCTATGTGCTGTTTCCATGTTGGAATAGTCAGGTAGTTACTGCAAAAAATGAAAAATACAGTATTTTATCAAACCAAAAACATCCACAATTATTAGAGAAATTTGTTGAATTGTCAAAGACAAAAACTTCAAATTAAAGGAGAGTTTATTTTACCGTTTCAGTATTCTTACTTTCCTGAAAACATATTTTACATGTGACATCGTTCCCCGCCCCCTGCAGCACACATCCCTTATTGTTGGATATTATTGGTGGTAACGCTATTCGTAACTTTCCTAAAGACAATTTTAAGTCAGGCTACCGGCCATTAAACGAATGACTCAAAAGGATTAGTTCATTTTACTGTTCGAGAGTTAAAGATTCGAGACGAAGTACGCGTGGAAACGGATCACGCACGGAGTTGAGCATCATTACATGTTCAAAACTTCAAATCAAATTCAAGCCTTTTACAACCCCGGGAATAAACGAAACTGGAGCATTTTCACACGAGTGGTCACGCACCTCTCTCCGTTTGTCTCGCCGCTCCACTTTTTTGCTGAGGGGAACCAGCTTCCTCCTGCGGAGAGAGCAGACGTGGGTCAGGGGGGCGGGGCAGGGCGGGGCGTGTGGGCGGAGCCGGGACTCACTGGCGCTTGAGCGTGAGCTTGCGGATGCGGATCAGGTACTGCGTGATCTTGGTCAGCCGCTGTTTGCACTTGTGTCGCAGGAAGCGCGGCCAGTAGATCAGGTTCTGGTCGATCTGTTCCAACGCTTTGCTGTAGTTGCGGTCCAGCTTCACCTGCGAGTGGGAGGAGCTACGTGTGAGTGACGGCGCGAGGAGGCGGAGGCTGCGCGTACCTTCTCCCACAGGCGGGCGGGGAAAGCGGCTCGCTCGATCTCCTTCATGTACAGGAAACACTGGCCTGAAACACACAGACTGTCAGGGCCACGCCCACCCGCCCCTCAGGCCACGCCCACTCACCTTTCTCCTCCCGCACCGTGGCGTACTGGCTGTTGGCCAGCGGACACGACGAGCGGTTGCACACGCCGGTGATGTTGTACTCGTTTTTGCAAAACTTCTGGGTTTTCGTTCTTCGGGGGGAAGGAAGTTTAGTTTGTTAATTTGTTTACAAACAATGTGTAAGAACAACTACAAACAGATACCAACATACACAATTTAAATAAACATTTATGGGAGGCAAAAAAAATCTGAAAGAGCAAGAACACACGCACACACCTATTGCTCACTCGCTCTCTCTCTATCACACACACAAACACAATCCCGCTTTCTCTCTCACACACACACACACAATCCCGCTTTCTCTCTCACACACACACACACAATCCCGCTTTCTCTCTCACACACACACAGCTCTCTCTCTATCACACACACAAACACAATCCTGCACTCTCTCTCTCCCTCTCACACACACAATCTCTTTCTCTCACACACACTCGCTCTTTCACACATTTATCACGGTCTCTCTCTCTCTCTCACACACACACACACACACACACACACACACACACACACACACACACACACACACACAACTGAATTGAAAAAGCCTTTATTAGTCCCACTGCGGGGAAATTTCATGTCACAACAACAGGAACACATTTATATAATTTAAATAAAATTAAATCGCTCTCTTTCACACATTTATCACTGTCTCTCTCTCACAACACACACACACACAATGTTTCTCTCTGACACACACTATCGCTCTCCTTCACACTTCTATCCTTATCTCTCTCTCTCACACACACACACACACACACAATGTTTCTCTCTGACACACACTATCGCTCTCCTTCACACTTCTATCCTTGTCTCTCTCTCTCTCTCTCTCTCTCTCTCTCTCTCACACACACACACACTTACTTGAACTTATGTGAGCAGAAGGCCTGGTTACCGATCAGATCCCATATCAC
>MU204265.1:3956058-3967951 GCA_017309775.1 Paedocypris sp. Pulau Singkep
AGAGAGAGAGAGAGAGAGAGAGAGAGAGAGAGAGAGAAATAGAAAGAGAGAGACAAACAGACAGAGAAAGTGAGAGAATGAAGAGGCAGTAGAGAGACAGAGAAAGACACAGAGATGACGAGACACAGAATGAGAAAGAGAGAACACAGAGGCAGTAGAGAGACGGAGAGACAAATAAAGAAAGACAGAGAGACACACAGACACACACACACACACACACACACACACACACACACACACACACACACACACAGAGAGAGACAGATAGAGAGCAAATACAGCAGTAGAGATGGGGAGAGAGAGAGAGAGAAAGAGAGAGATAGTCAGGAGGGGGGCAGACGGTTGGAGTCTTATCAGTCTGATAGTGTTGTGAGTCAGTCTCTGGCAGACAGACAGACAGACAGACAGACAGATGGCTTGATGGCCTTGGAGAGTCCGAACTGGTTCTTCGTTGTCAGGCCCGGGTCAGGACAGACCCGCACTTTTTCCATCTTTCTACTGTGCCGGAGCAGAACCTCATGACGCCAATCAGTATCACGATACACCCAGACCGTCCATGTTTTCTCTCCTACGTGTCAAACTCAAGGCCTGGGGGCCAGATGTGGCCCGCCACACCATTTTATGTGGCCTGTGAGAGCTTAACAGGGTTGAGAGTCTAAAAACGAGTGCTGTCAAAGTTAACGCGGTTAACATGATTAATTTAGTTAATCACAGTTGCAGCGTTTTTTTTACTTTCTGTTTGGAGCCGTGCGCTGTCTCCAGGTGCGGCTCATTAAGATCAGCAGCCCACAGTCATTGAGTTCAGGTGATGTCACTTAGGCACAAAGAGTTTAAGTGACATTGACCTACTTTTCTTCTTTCACAGTTCCTTTTCAACTGCAAATAACTTGCTCTGTTCAAAAAGTCGAAGCTTTAGATTCATACGGATTAGATAAACAGACAGCACTGTATTTACTTACACTCATTTTAAAAAGCAAATGTTCTAAGCTTTATGTAGACATATATTTCATGTTAGAGTGATAAGTATTTATTAGGTTACAGTTTGTTTTCAGCTGACAAATAGAAGGCAAAACACACTTTACGTTTTAGTTTTGTTATTATTATTATTGTTGTTATTATTATTATTATTATTATTATTTCAAACAACTTTCTGTTTTTATTGAGAGTGTAACCTAAAAAATGATGTACTTCAAATTTTCAATTGATGGATAACACTTATAAGAACTTCCAAAATTGACTTTTTTTGTGTGTTTTATCTTGTATAAAGTGCGACTTGACCCCGGAGGATTAAAAAACAAAGACAATACATTGCAAATTGAACAAACATTATACTAAATAATTTTACAGTATTTAAACAAGTGTTAATTTAGTGTTGAGTTCACATTAATTTACATGTTACACCTCATTATCCAATATTACAAACTTCAGTCATTTAATCACGTTTAATCGCAATTAATTTGGTCAATGAAGTGCGATTAACCAGTTTTTAAAAAATTATGTTTGACAGTCCTAGTGAATAAAAATACCAAAAAATCAGTTGAGGGTGCGTTGATCAAAAACTTTCCCACAATGCCTTTCGACTACAGTAGCCACGGCGGTGTTTCCACAGTTTAATGTTATTTTTCTTTATTCACTTGGACAGTTTGATCCTTCTTTAACGGAGTCATGTGTGTTTTCATAAGCAGACATTATTCAAGAGGATTTATGTTAGAGCAACAAGCAAACATAGGTTTTCTACGCAACTGCAATTGTCACTAGATTAAGTTGAGATGAATGAGTTGTTTAACATTAAGGAGTAGTTACATTTCTTTTACAATACATTTAGTTACATTTGCAAGTGACATCCGGGCCTTTGAGGACAGTCATCATGCAGGTGTGAAAGTGAGTTACTAACAGGTCTGTGCGTTTGTCTGCAAACAGAGTGTGATGGAGGAGCCTCTGTCCCCGCGACAGTCCGCTCAGTTTGTGTCGGAGAGGAGTCGCGACGTGTCCGTGGATGAAGATGGCGCTAAACGCGTGGCACAGATGATCTACCAGCTCCGCCACAGGGAAGAGTTCGCGGCCGGCGGCTGGAAGAAGATGAACGATCTGGCTCCGCCTCCCGACACGGACGATGCCATCCACTGGGTGTTTGTTACCGACACCATGAACTTTTCCTTCTGGCCGGACCGTGAAGAAGAGGAGTGTGTGGTGACATACAGGGGGCGCTCTTACCGGGGATACATGTCTCTCTGCGCCGCCGTCTCCAGGGCTCTGGATGAAGGTGAGGACACACACACACGGGGTGCTTCTCACTTCCTTATTTGTGCGTCCTTTCCTCGCTCCTTCTACGTGTTAATTTTGTTGATGAAATATTTTCGTCATCGTCTTCGTCAACGACTTTTCCCAGGCAAAAACGAAACGAGAACTATATAAAAACTCCCGTTTAGGGACGAAAACTATAGAGGTAGTTTTAGAGGCAAATGTCTTCAATAACAAACGCTAAAAAACACTCAGATATATCGATTCGTTTTACATTAAACGCAACTTTAGAAAAACTATCTGTACGCCGCGTGTGAAGCAACAATCACGGGCAGAAAACAACACACCTGAAGCGCCAACTGCTGCAATGATTTGCACCTTGCAACCATTTGTTACTTATAAACGAGATGCAGTTATAATTTATTTAATTTTAGTACGTATTTCATTTCCTCTTTCTTGAGGTTTTATATATGAGAATACATTTATTTGGAATGAAAGAAAAGTTCATAAAAACTAATTCAAGAAAAAGAAATGTTTTTCCAAATAAGATCTTGGTATATATTTGATATGTTCATAGTTAACTACCTATTCAGATTTCTTAGACATAGCAAATAAACATTTAGAATATATAGCACCTATATTTTCGTTGACTAAATCTATACTGTAATTTAGTCGACTAAAATGTTGTGGTATTTAGTCAACTAAAATTAGACTAAAACAAAAAAAATTAAGATGACTAAATTGGACAAAACAAAAGACTATGACTAAAACTCTTTGTCAAAAAAATCTTTGTCAAAATTAACACTGGCCTACAGATATATCGAAACATACGTGACAGTGTCCAGGTAAAAAAAACCTCTTTAACGAGGAACAAACCCTGGGGAGAACCCGGCTCACTGGTGCCAGTCTCCTCCGGCATTCTAACACTACACAATCAGTGCGTTTGTTGCTCCACGCCATTTTAATGATGGTTCCGGAAGGTGAAGCTCCTAGGAGATTCCGGTCGTACGGCACTCGGCGCACAGGAGAGGAGTGAAACACAGAAAAAACACAGCAATTAGAAGAACATGAAATACCATAATTAAAGATTTTCACAGTTTTAGGAGGTGCAGGAGTGATTTGGTTCCGAGCACTAGACTAGGCAGCCTTTCTATATGATTATAAGAGACACGTCTTCAGTCTAGACTTAAATTGACTCACTGATTCTGAGTCTCGAATTGTGCTAGGCAGAGCATTGCATAGTTTGGGTGTTAAATATGCAAAAGATCTTCCTCCCTTGTAGATTTTAGAGATTTGCGGTGTTAGGTTTATTACAGTTTTTCTCAAATGCTAAAACACAAAAGCCAATCCCCTAAACCAAATGACCAGTCATCTAAACACTTTTACCAAATCTAACCATCATTCTCCAATACCAAGAGGGGTTCAGCATTTTGCCCAAAGTGGAACAAGCACTTGGTTGCAGAACCAGCTGTAGAGGGGATTCAAACCTGCAACCTTTCGGACACGAGTCCATGTCTTCTACCACTGGACCACAACTCACATTTATATTATCAGAACAAACAAAGTCAGAGTGGTTCACCACCAACAGTAACCACCTTTTAACCGTCTGTCTGCCACCCTACTCCCCTTTACTGAACCGTATAGTGGAGTTTGTCTCATTGTGGAGATGGAAGGTTTATGACAGACAACCGTACACTAGAGAGAAGCTCCTAAGGGCAATGGAGCTGGCCTGTGATGACATCCCAGTGTGGGACTTCACACCCTGATCATGTTTTCAAGTGTTCTGTTGTGCGCATAAATTCTGTTTTTGCTTTGAGTTGTTACAGTAGTGTACATGCAGTATTTTCTATAGATACTCGTCATGTCAAACAAAAAAATCGAAATGCCTAATCCTCTGCAGAAATCTAAGATTTCTAACTTTCCATTACTTCAAAATTTCTACGAATATCCATTGTCGGTTGTGAAATCAAGGAATCTTCTCACCAACCGAGAATTGTGTTTTCAGTTGTTTTGCTGTTGTGTGGAATGATGTGAATTGTGTTTACAGTTTTGAAAGCTTGAGCTGCTCTTTTGGTGCGAAGGTTTGAGTTTTGAAGTGAGAAGGTGTAGTTGTGTTAATGTAGCTTTAGAAGCGGGTGTCGTGTTTAGACATTGGGGAACATGCAGGGATCATTTGTGAAATGTGTTTTAGCATTTGAGAAAAACTGTAATATTTTGGAGTCTCTCTGAATTATTATACCTCGAAAAGACATCTTCGCGGCGGTCACTCTGTTCGTGTAGCGGCGTGTTTCAATGCAGCCGCCGCTAAATGATGACGAACACGACTGGAGTGATGATGCGAAAACAGGAGAATGTAACAGTTGGGTTTATCCAAGCATTCCGCTGCATCTCTCGTGTAACATCACCGCTGCAGTTACAAGGTTTCAGATTCAATAAACAGGTTTACAAGCATGTACTGTAACAAAGAAAGTCTAATGATGAAAGAACAGCGGATGAGAGGCGGTCGCCTGGTCCAAGATAGCATAGTTTGAATGATCCAATGGTGAGAGAGGCCGAACACGAGATAGCAATACATCAAAGCATAAACGTATTACAATGAAATAGAAATAAAATATAAAGGCATAAGAGTATAAATCATTTCTCACACGCGGTATTATAAGCTGGCAGTCGTGAAGGCTCTTAGTAAGTGATAAGTAAGTGATCAAGAGAATTTTAACTGGTAACCAGTGTAGCGACATTAACAGGCTAACCGAGATCTTCCCTCAGGCGTGCCCATCACTAGCCCCGCCTTCTTCTCCCGGATCAGCGAGGCGGAGCTGGCGCACGTCTTGCGTTCAGACACGCCCACCCCCATGCCCATGCTGAAAGAGCGCCACCTGGTGCTGACGGAGGCGGGACAGGTGCTGATGGAACACGGCGGGTCCTTCCGTCGCTTCCTGGCTCCCTGCCACAGTGACGCAGAGAAGATGGTGAAGCACATCGTGCGGAACATTCCGTCGTACCGGGACGAGGCCGTCTACGAGGTGCGTCTGGAAACACCGAGGCATTAGGGCGGCTCATGCTAAGCTGCGTGTCGCCCCGCTCCAGGGCAGACGCGTCTCCTTCTACAAGCGAGCTCAGATTCTGGTGGCCGACTTCTGGGGCGTCATGGAGGCGAGAGGCGCGGGCGACGCCCCTAACATCGACAGCCTGACCATGTTCGCCGACTACAGGGTCCCGCAGGCCCTGCTGCACCTGGGCTCCCTGCGCTACTCGGACGCGCTGATGCAGGCGCTCAGAGACGGTGGGGTTTCCTCGTTCTGGCCTCATGGTGTATTAACGCAGTGGTACCTCTACTTACGAATGACTCTACTAACAAAAGTTTCACTTTATGAACTCCATGAGAGAATATCTTCTCTTGTTTCACAATACAAAAGGCACAATTGTTGTGGTGACAAGATTAAGTGAGACTTTTTCTTACGTTGCTTAATCTTCTCGCACATCAATAAGCAAAAAAACTATGTTCACAGTGTTTTGTTGTCTGCGTGCTCAGAAAAAAAAAAAAAAAACAAGCAATCAGAAAATAGCAGCCTCTTTACGTGAGGGCAGCCCTTTTGTTCGAATTTTCAACGCTCAAAAACTTGTGGGGTGCTTATAATCGCCGATTTCAAGCGCCCATTTTTTGCTATTTCAAGTTAATAATAATAATAATAATAATAATAATAATTGGGACAATCACAAATAAACAGAAACTAAATACATTTAATAAGATTAAACTAAATACAGTACAATACTCTATACTACAATAAACAGACTACAAACTACGACCGGACTAGATTATCTTAGCACAACCGGCTAAAAATGAGTCCAATGTGTCATCGCAGAAAGAGTTGAAATATTCAAAAACGAAGAACACTGGTATGGAGTAAAAAAATCCAAGACACAATCAAAACGCTGGGTGGCTGCACAGGGGATAATAATCCTTCCTCTTTACACGGCGTCAGATAATCAGAGAACTTGAAACAGGCCTGAACTTGAAACAATGTGCAGAGTCATCTTGGGAAATGAATCCCTGACCACTAGAATCAACTTTTTGTTATCTATTATTCAAATAAAACTGAATCAAAATTATGCAAAATGATGATAAAGAAAAAAAAGTATTTTTAAGAGAATTTTAAGTAATTAAACCAGAAATGTAAAAAAAATGTATCTTCAGCGGGGTGCTTATTTTCGAGGGGTGCTTATATGTGCGTAAATACGGTAATCACCATAACCCTGGATTGTAGCAGTACAGTATCTTACTAACAACAATTTTGCCTAGCCAAACGGATTGATTTTGTAAGTAGAGGCACCACTGTATAGAAACAACTTTCATCTGGTGGCAAATGTAGAAGACAGTAGATTTTCTGGACGCTTCTGGCACGTTACTTCAGGACAGAAGTGTAAAGTACTTAAGTACACTTTAGGAAGGTTTGTAAAGTTTGTAATTATTTGTAATAATTATAATTTTGCAATAATCTTGTTTACTTTAAAACAAATTTTTAAGTGTTTTTGGCTACTTTGTTCTTGTACTGAGTATCAAAAATATAAGCAACTTTTAAATTCACACAGTCCCAATAAACTCACACAATCAATAAAGTACAAGTACTAATACAAGCAGAAATACTATGCTTAGTGTTTAAATGTCTAAAGAATTTTTTTGCAGTTTCTTTACGGGTTCGTCGTACTTTTGTTTTTCTATATTTCTAAGTTGTAATATACAAACGTATATATATATATATATTGTATATTTACAAAATGTACAAAAATCCCTAAAGTGTACTCAAGTACTTTCCACCTCTGCTTCAGGAGAGCTGATGGCCACCGGGGACAGACGCGAGCTGGAGATCCGCGGCTGCTCCATCTGGTGTGTGGAGCGGATCAAGCATCACCTGTGGAAGCTTGTGGAAGAGAAGGACGGAGAGAAATGTCACATCAACTCGGCGCTGATAGACTTCTTCCTGTGGCAGTACGCCAAGAAGCACGCCGCAGACATGGCTCACATCCCCATACACCACACGCGCAGCGTCTACTACTGAAATAAACTTCAAGCTCGTTTTTAAGTTTGAGTTCAGTTTATTTCTAACATGATTATTCCAGTCCACACACTGTTCTGTGTCAAAAAGAAGAGTGTTGCCTTATGTCCATTGTTCATCTTTTTTATGACTCTGGATACTACATGTAGACAAACACACACACACACTTAATTTGTCCCATGATTGAGAAATTTACATTGTTATAGCAATCGTAACTAAATGTATAAACAATTGATAGATAGATAGATAGATAGATAGATAGATAGATAGATAGATAGATAGATAGATAGATAGATAGATAGATAGATAGATAGATAGATAGTAAGATAGATAGATAGACGAATGGATGGATGGAGATAGATAGATAGATAGATAGATAGATAGATAGATAGATAGATAGATAGATAGATAGATAGATAGATAGATAGGTAACTAAAAGAATAGTATCTGTTGATTCGAATCCGTAAAGCTATCGCACAATTTAGAAAAAGGAGAAAATAGGGAAAACGAGCAAAAGATCCATAAGCTCTATCTCTGTTTATATTTACTGTAGCTATTTTATCAAAAGAAGACATGTAATCCACATAAAAGTGAAACATATATATGGGACATGTTTAAATGTGCTTTTAACATACATGCATATATATATTGTGAAAAACTTTCATATAAAGCCCAAAGAAAACAGAAAGATTGAAAAATATGAACAATCAATATATTTCCATGTATTTAAAAATATTCATAACCGAATAGTAGAAAATCGAATACACTTTACATGTAAATATTTTTAAAAGGCATCAAGATGATTTATATATAATACATATATAATAAACACTTTTATGTTAAAAACTGATTAAAACGACATTTTAAATATTTCTCCAATAATTTCATAATGTGTTTTTAAAGGTGTGTTGTAATATTTTAGGTGTCTGTAGTGTGATTTGAGATATTTAGGGTATGTATTGTATGTTTTATTCAAGTGTGTAATACTGTCAATGTTGACATTGTGTACTTACTACTGTAAATGTCAAAGGCCGTGTTTTTTTTTTTTTAAGTTTAGTTCAGGAGGGCAAGAGAGCGTCATTCAATGTAGATCCACAACCACTGTAACAAACCTATACATTTTGTTTGTGTGTGTGTGTGTGTGTGTGTGTGTGTGTGTGTGTGGGTGTGTGTGTGTGTAGCATATAATGCATGAATGATTATTTCGTTAGCATATTTCGAGGAGCAAACTCGGCTCAGCTTGAGTCCGCGCGCCCCCTTGAGGCGTGTGGCGTTACAACACTAATATAAGCCTCGCGCGCGTCTGTCGCTCCTCCGGGCCTCCGTAGTCCGGTACTCTTCTTCTTCCTCTCCGCTGTTGTTGCCGACGACACCGACAGACCGAACCAGGTGAAAGTTTGTGTAGTGGATGTGCTGGAGTTTCTCCGTTCCTCCCGCTGCCCCGTTAGCTACGGTCGTTTTCGGCCGTTAGTGCGCATGCGCGCCGGTTCGGTCCGGACGGGTCGGCGCTTGTGATCTAACGGCTCTTTGTCCGGCAGGTTGACCATGAGCTCCGCCGTGATTTCCGTGCCCACCACCGCCTCCCGCTTCGCGCTGCTGCAGATCGACTCGGACACGGACTCGGACCCGGACGCGGTGAAGGCGAAGGCGGCTGGCGGCGGCGGCGCGGCGGGGAAAGCGCGGAGCGGGAAAGCGAGCGGAGCCAAGACGAGTCACGGCACCGCAGACAAGAAGCGCGAGAAGAAGAAGAGGAGGAAGGAGCAGCAGCAGAGCGAAGCCAACGAGGTGGGACCCCAACACGTGCTTTACTAGAAAGAAAGAAAGAAAGAAAGATGGAATGACTTGTGGCTAGGAAAGAACTCTCTGAGGGACACACACACACACGAACACGCGTTTAGTGTGACGAAAGAGACACAGCTGAACCCCGCACGTGCCAGCCTGACCTCTGAACCCCGCACGTGCCAGCCTGACCTCTGAACCCCGCACGTGCCAGCCTGACCTCTGAACCCCGCACGTGCCAGCCTGACCTCTGAACCCCGCACGTGCCAGCCTGACCTCTGAACCCCGCACGTGCCAGCCTGACCTCTGAACCCCGCGCGTGCCAGCCTGACCCCGGCAACAGAGGTGGAAATCTGAAGTTGTCGTCCCTGATCACACTTGTGGATCATTTATCTGTCTCTCTTTCCATCTCTCTCTGTATGTCTCTCTCTTTCTCCCTTTCTTTATGTCTTCTAGCTCTCTCAGAGGTCTGTATGCCTCTCTTTTTTTCTTTCTCTCACTCTTGCCCTTTCTGTACGTATCTCTGCATCTCTCTGTTTCTCTGTCTATCTCTCTACCTCCCTCTTTCTCACCATCTGGTCAGGTTGTGCGGTGACACACGCCACTCGAGATCCCAAAACAAGAGCAACTCTTCTCATCTCGTTAAAACCTTGATTAGCTAATGAATTGATTTTTTTTTTTGTGATGTTTTTTCACACTTTCATGTGCTGAATGTGTGTGTGTGTGTGTGTGTGTGTGTGTGTGCGCAGCTGAGAAGCCTGGCCTTTAAGAAGCTTCCTCAGAGGTCATCAGCTGCTCCGGCCGGTGTGAGTGTGAGTGTGAGCGCTGTGCAGAGAGACCCACAGCCTGAGGAGGGATGGACGGAGTGGAAGCAGCGAGACGAGCAGGTGTCTGTCTGTCTGTCTGTCTCTCAGCCGCTCTCTCCTTCACGCTCTGTGTGTGTGTGTGTGTCCGTCACAGCTGACCTCTGACCTGTACCAGGCTGACCTGGAGAAGGCGCTGATGCTGAGCAAACTGGAGTTTGAGCAGCAGAAAAACGTACGTCTGTCTTACAGCAATCTGTCTGTCTGCTTCCTGTAGTGATTTTATCTGTCTGTCTCTTTCTGTCTGTCTCTGTGTCTCTCACTGTCTCTCTCTCTCTTTCTTGGTTTCGCTCTGAGACAGTTAAAACTGTGAAAAGCGCCTTATAACTGCTCTGAACTTAAACTCTCACACTCTCTCTCTCTCTCTCTCTCTCTCTCTCTCGTTCACTTTCTCTCCTTTATGTATTAAAAAAGATTCAAGTGCCAACTGTTGAACTTTTAGTTAGGTCAGGCAAAAACGTCCATTTATGTACAAGAAAGAGATAAATTGAAGAGAAGGCAGACAGCAGCTTAGTGCCGGTGTTTGTGAACTTGAAGTCTAGAATGTTTTATTCGATTTCTGCTATTTTAAAGCCACTGGGAAATGATTTGGTGCTGTGACAGTGTGTATAATGTGTGAGGTGTACGAGGACAGTTTGCTCTTTGCCCCTGTTCTGGGCTATTTTGCTTGATTTACTGTTTTTATTCTCAAAATATAAAGTGAAAAATTGGTTGAAGTAAAAACTGGAAAAAAGTATTGTTAAAAAAACCCAGTCTTTTTTTCTCTCTCTCTCTCTCTCTCTCTCTCTCTCTCTCTCTCTCTCTCTCTCTCTCTCTCTCTCTCTTTCTTTCTCCCTTTGTCTTTCTTTCTTTCTTTCTTTCTCCCTTTGTCTCTCTTTTTCTGTCTCCGGTGTGTGTCTTTCTCTGTCTGTATGTCTGTCTGTGTCTCTCTCTCTCTGCCTTTGTCTGTCTATCTCTTTCTGTTACTCTCTTTTTGTCTTGTCTTTCGGTGTCTGTCTGTCTGCCTGTCTCTCTCTTTGTTTCTGTCCGCCTGTCTCTGTATTTCTCTGTCTCTCTCTCTCTCTCTCTCCTTCTCTCTGTCATGTTTTCTTCTGGTTCCGGCACAGTTGCTCTTCTCTTTGTCTCAGTGGTGTTTCTGTTCTTGTCCTGACCTCGTGAGTGTGTCAGTGGGCGTGGTCAAGCGAACAGGGCGTGTCTGTCAGTATTTGACGTGCTGGTGGTCCGCAGGATCCGGAGAGGAGCGGCGGCGCGTCCCCGAGGGGGAAGACGGGAGGAAAGAAGGAGAGGAAGAAGAACCCGCGAGTGACGGTCTCTCTGACGGCGTTCCAGCAGGACGGTGAGATCCGCGGGCCCGAGCGACAGGTGAGCGGGTGGGCGTGGCTGTTGGTGGGCGGGGCTGATGGGCTGTGATTGGCAGGAGCGGAAGCAGGAGGACACGCGCTTCTTCAACCAGCTGCAGACGGACGTGACGCAGACGCTCCAGCGAGACCGACTCCGCGAGCACAGCAGCGGCCCAGAGGAGGCGGAGCAGGTGAAGCCTTCGGTCCCGCCCACCTGTCAGACGCCTGCACCTCTCTCTCTGTCTCTCGCTCACTCTCCCTGTCTCTTTTTTTTCTCCATCTCTCTCCCTGCCTCCCTCTCTTTGTCTGTCTCACCCACATTCTCTCTCTGTCTCTCTCACTCTCTGTCTGTCTGCCTGTCACTCTCTCTCACCCACTTTCTCTCTCTGTCTCTTTCATTTTCTCTCTCTCTCTCTCTCTCTCTCTCTCTCTCTCTCTCTCTCTCTCTCTATCTGTCTGTCTGTCTTTCTCTCTCACCCACATTCTCTCTCTGTCTGTCTCTCTCTATGTATCTCTCTCTCTCTCTGTCTGTCACTCTCTCACTCACACTCTATTTCTATCTCTATTTCTTGCTCGCTCCCACTCTTTCTGGCTCTCATGCTATCTCTGTCACTCT
>MU204265.1:3979822-3995734 GCA_017309775.1 Paedocypris sp. Pulau Singkep
CTCTCTCTCTCTCTCTCTCTCTCTCTCACACACACTCACTCTCTCTCTCTCTCTCTCTCTCTCTCACTGTCTCAATTACACACTCACTCCCTCTCTTACTCTCTCAGACTCACATTCTCACTCTCTTACTCACCACATTCACTCTGTCTCATATTCACTCAATCACTCTTTTACTCACACATTCACTCACTCACACTCCTACTCACTCTTTCTCACGCACTCATCTCTCTCTTGACTCTCTCATTCTCTCTCTCTCTTTCACTCTTTCTCGCTCACCTCTCACTGTCTCACTCACTCACTCACTCACTCATTGCAGTGACTGTATATGACCTGAAGGTTTTCAGCTTCTTTTGGTGAAGGCGTTTTATTGATTGAGGTCTTCACTGAGCGTTGCCTGTGTTCCTCAGCTTCTCCTTCAGTTGCTAACCGTTCTGCTGACTGTGTTTTCTGCTCAGGTACCTTCTGTATCTTCAGGTGAAGAGAGACATCTATCACGGCCGTCTCTTGTGTCCGCTGAGTGACGCTGCGTATCTCGGAGCCTGTATCATTCAGGGTGAGAAGCTTCTGTTCTTTGATGTGTTCGGTTCTCTGAGCCAGTGTTTTTTGATGAAATATTTTCGTCATCGTTCGTCAACGACACTTTTTCCCTGACGAAACGAGAACTATACAAAAACTCCCGCTTACGGACGACAACGTCCAATCATAATCCGAGCTTGTGGAGAAAGGCGGGTGCAAACGCACAGAGAGCCAATCAGGACACAAAACGCAGGATGGGAGGCGTTAGCTACTTCAACGACGTCTACGACTCTCGGTGCAGGAAAACAACGCTCAGATATATGGATTCATTTCACATTCATACCTAAAACACGTTCTGTACTCTCTGTGGAGCAACAATCACCAAAAAAAAAAAAAATACAACAACACACCTGAAGCGCCATCTGCTGATGAAACTTCTTTTTTTCTTTTACCGTGCAACCATTTGTTACTTATTAAACGTGATGCAATTATAATTACATTTATTTTATTTCACTGTATTTAATTTCCTGTTTGTTGAAGTTTCGTTTGAGAATACATTTATTTGGATTGAAAGCAAGAAAAACAAATTTAAAAACAGACATAAAAACAAGTTCAAGAAAAAGAAATGTTTTTCCAAACTAGTGAGATATTTGTTTATATTTTATGTTCATAGTTAACTGCGTATTCAGATTTCTTAGACATAGCTACTTAAGTAACATTTACAATAAATAGCACCTATATTTTCGTTGACTAAATCTATACTGTATTTTAGTCGACTAAAATGTTGTGATATTTAGTCGACTAAAATGAGACTAAAACAAAAAAAAATTAAGATGACTAATTTGGGACTAAAACACAACTGAGTTTTAGTCAGAAGACTGCGACCTACGAAAATAAAAAATCTTTGTCAAGATGACCACTGCTGACCTCTCGCGCCTGGTTTGTGGTGTCGTAGCTGAGCTGGGAGACTACGACCCTGAGGAACACCCTGCAGACTACATCAGCGACTTCAAGATGTTCCCCAAGCAGTCCCTCAAGCTGGAGCGCAAGATCATGGAGATCCACCAAAGCCAACTGAGGTGAGAGAGAACTCCTGTAGACGTCCACTGAGGTTATAAACCAGGCGTGTGTGTCTCCTGCAGGGGGCAGTGTCCAGCACGCGCAGAGTTAAACTTCCTCCAGAAGGCTCACACGCTGGACACCTACGGGATGGACCCTCACCCCTGCAAGGTCCGTCTTCTCAGGCTGATCCTGCTTCAGATTGACGGAAACGCTTTGATCTCTTGCTGTCAGGTTGAGTTGTGTGTGTGTGTGTGTGTGTGTGTGTGTGTGTGTGTTTTCTTTCCCTGCGCTCAGGATTTCACCGGCTCCACCGCGTTCCTGGGATTCACGGCCAGAGGCTTTGTGGTTTTCCAGGGTAACAAACAGATCCACCTTTTAAAATGGTACGCAGAGTTATTCCTACTACTGTCGAAATTTCGTTTTCCCCTGCCATTTTTATGGAACACTCGCCCCGCACGAATGAATTTAATTTCATTGAGAGTGATCAGGCATCTTCTTGTCCCCGGACATGTCCTCTTTTTACCTCGTGGCGTCTGGACGGGTTTTATTAATTCACGAAAATGTCTGGTTTTCACTCTTCTTCAAAGAACCATTACACGTGTGCGTAGGTTTGCCACCAGTGCCTCACATTATTTGAGAACTGAGTATTTGAGAATTAAATGGCGCGTGCCGATTCGAAACGATACTTTACGATTACGAAACGATTACGAAACGAGCTTTTGTATCAATTTTTTAAAGCAGCATCTCGTGGGAATCATCTCACACGCATTTTCTGAAGACGTGACCTTTTCTACTTTTGATTGGGTAATACACGATGCAGTCGTTAGTTTGATTGGTCCATGTAACTGTCTGTGAGGGGGGGCGGGGCTTTCAAAGTGTTTCAAAGGTTGTTTGAATTGAATTGAAAAAGCCTTGTTGTTTGTTAGGTCAGACACATAAATTGTTACCTGAAGCGTTGTAGTTAATATATTAACAAACAACAAAATGTAACGAGAATTAAGTAATACATCTAAACTTTCTACATTATTAATTTATCTGTCGTATGAAAACTTTTTTGCCCACTAATATTGTTCACTAACAGGTAGATATTATAGTTGTTGTTATTTTTTTTATTATATATTTTGTTGAAGCTGGATTTTCTAACAGAAGACTTGATATTTAGAACAATATTTCATATTATTAATTAATTAATTTGTAAAGAATCTAGGACTATTTTTTTTACAGATTTAAGTTTTTACAGAATACATTTCTTTTTTATTACAGTAGTTAGTTTTGCATATTAAAGCATGTTCATTAACCTCCGAGAAGCTGAATTAGTCTCGAGGCCGTGCCGCTTCTCCTCTTATTTGGAAATCACCCCAATTTTGGTCACCCCAATTTAATTAATAGTGAAACTGGATCCAAACCAATTTTTCATGGTGTCGGCTGGATGACTTTCTAACGCACCATTTTTTTTTTCTTCGCAGGAACGATGTCAGTAAATTTAAGTTTGAAGGAAAAACATTTCACGTGACTGGAACACAGAGAGAGGTACAGTAGGACTTTTATCTCGGGGGGAATGTATAGATCAGATTAGTGCCAAAAACATGAAACGTAAATGTCAAAGAAATGAACGAAAATGCTTCACATTAAGGTTCGTTTTTTTTATTTTCAATCTTCAGTTTTTCGTTTGAAACTTCTTTTCGCTTCGGATTTTTCGTTTCTCTTTTTTTCCGTTTGGATTTCTGGTCCAAGTTTCTGGTCCCCTATTCCAGTAAATCACATTCCTGCCATGAAAAAAAAAAGCATCTGATTCCATAAGAATGACGCTCACGGTTCTGCTCACAGCCCATTCTTACAGTCTAGGCTGTAAAAGACAAACGTGATCATAAAGATGAATGTGTTATTTCCTCCGTTTTTATGACTGTGAACATAGAAACATATAGAAAAGTATCATAAATAACATAGAAAGTGTCTTGGTTACCCGACGGTAGGGAACAAGGCCTGGTGTCTGGAACAAACTGTTGGAGAAACAATTCTCAACATTTTCAGCTTTACTCTAAAACACTTTGGCTTGTCGTCAGTCTCTTCAATTTTTGTGCAAAAACTGACAAAAAATATTAAAATATTTCATGTGAAGAAAATGCTCAAGAAATACCTGAAAGGTAACGAGTAAAGGTAATGTAATAAACGAAAAGTTACGAACACTGGACAAAAACATGTTCAATGAGCGAATAAGCAGTTTCATTAATACAGCACAAGTACTACTGTATAGTCAAATTTATTACGCTAGTTTATAGACATTATTTTTAGAATTGTGTATATTTACTTTACAGTCATTTATCAGACACTTTCATCCAAAGCGACTTACATTTCATTACAATTTTTACAATCCCTGCTTTCCCTGGGAAAGCTGTACACTACAGAATATACACTACATTGTAGACAATGAATAAACACTAGATTATGAACAGCAGATAAACTCTAGATTATGGACAGTGGACGAATGCCAGACTATGGACAGTAGATAAACGCTATATTATGGACATCGTATTAACGCTAGATTATAGACAGTGGATAAATGCTACATTATTGACGGTCTGTTCATCGAGTTGAAATTATCCGCACGCAGAGAGAGACTCTCAGTTGTAATCCTCCAGCAAGGCAGAGCGAGACTTTGTCGGTGGCGTTCCTAATGCACAGGAAGTGTTCTGTATTGATTGTGTGTGGCACGTCATGTATTGATCCGCGACTCGGATTACACAGCGCGCGGAGTTAATGGATCCGCTCGGTTCTCGCTGCAGTAGATCATATTCTAATGAATCATCGCTCTGTGCGCTCACGATGACGTCAGATGCTCTGACTCTTGGAAACTTGCGGGGTGCTTATAATCGCGGATTTCAAATATGTGTGTAAATATACTCGCCCATTTTTTTGTATTTCAAGTCAGGAGCAATCACAAATAAACAGAAACACGTTGTCTTTATGCAGCGGCGCGCGTGTGCGTCTATATAAAAAAACAATTAATCAATGCTTTTAATGCTAAACTTTTATTGGCAGAAATAAAGAAACATTAGACACGCTGTGACACTTGACAACAGAGACAAAATAACACTGGAAGAAGTAAGATTAAACTAAAACAGTCATTATTATTACAACAAACAGAAACTACAAACCACAACCTGGTAGCTTAGCTTAGCGCTAATAAACGAGTCTAATGTGTCATCGCAGAAAGAGTTGAAAATGAAGGACACGTGCAAAGGAGTAAAAAATCCATGGAACAGACACAATCAAAACGCTCGACGGGCCTTTGCGCATGTGCGGACTGGTGCAAAGATTCTTGGGAAATGAAGTTCTGACCACTAGAATCGACTTTTTGTTATCTAGCATTCATTTAAAATGATATCAGAATGATACGAGTCACAAGTTAGGTTTGTTAAATAGAAAAAAAAGAGTATGTTTAGGAGAACATTAACGTAATTGAACCAGAAATGTAAAAAACTTTAAAAAGGTGAGTGCTTAAATTCACGTGAATACGGTAAATGCGTTATTCATTAAACATATTGTGCTTCTGTTGCCCTTGAAGAGTAAAGGAGGGCGTTTGTGTCCTCGTGATTGACGCTGATGCTGTGATTGGCTGACGCGTGTCTTCTCTTCTCCCGGCAGAAGAAGGTGGTGCTGACGTTCCACACCTCCACTCCCGCCGCCTGCAAGCACCTGTGGAAGTGTGCCGTGGAAAACCAAGCCTTCTACAAGTAAGACAGGCCAGAAGTCACAAAACAAGTCCATTTGGATTCATTTCCTGCACCGAATGTGCTTGACAGGATTCGACATTAATGAGTGTTGTAGTGAACTGAACAAAGCTGTACACATACTGAACATACCTTTGACATATTACCATAATTATGCGATTATTAATAACACCCCCCCCCCCCCTTTTTTTTTAGAGTTTTCAGCGTTCAAAAACTTGTGGGGTGCTTATAAGTGCCAATTTCAAATATGCGCATAAATATACCTTCCCATTTTTCCGTATTTATTTAGACGTGCTACAGTATAAGTTTTTGCTGGCTCAATAACAAAAATAAAGAAACATTGGACACAAGTTAGGTTTGATAAATAAAGAGAAAATAGTATTTTAAAGAGAATCTTAACGTAGTTGAACCAGAAACAATTCAGAAACAAAATTTTTTATTTTTGTTTTGTTCCTGAAAAATCAGTGGGAGGGCTTATGTTCATGTAAATATGGTATGTGCGTAAATATATGCGACCATTTTTCCGTATTTCAAGTCATGAGTGATCACGAATAAACGGAAAAACCTCGCCTTTATAAAGAGGCGCGCTTCACTTTGATTGTCTTCACACAGCATTGAACAAACAGAGAGCTCAATTTTTGTTTTGCGCCTGAAAAATTAGGGAGGTGCTTATATTCGCGTAAAAACGGTAAATAAACAGTGGTACCTCCACTTACAAATGTCTCTACTAACGAAAGTTTCACTTTATGAAGGGCCTTGTTGAGAAAATATCGTCTCTCGTTACAAAATTGTTTTACAATACGGCAGACAATGTTGTTGCGACAAGAATCAGCAGGGAGATGCAACATTTGAAACATTTATATTGTGTTTTCACGTTTAGATGTACAAAGTCAAGTCAAGTGAAGACTGTGTCTAGCAGCAACATCTTTTTTAAAGGAAGCAGATTCCGCTACAGGTGAGAAAGTCTAGTAATCTCATCTAGCGTTATCACAAAACACAGCAAATTACTAAAAAGACAGTTTGCTTGTTTGTTTCTCTCTCTGTGTGACTCTCTCTCTCTCTCTCTCTCTCTCTCTGTCTTTCACTCGCTGTCGCTCTCTCTCTCTGTCTCACACACTATCTCTACTTTTCTGTCTCTCTTTATCTCTCTGTGACTCACGCTCTCTTGTATCTCTCACACACTCTCTCTCTCTTTCTCTGTCACTTTCTCTATTTTTCTTTCGCTCTTTCAAACTCTCTCTCTCATGCTCTCTCTTTCTCTGCCTCCTTGTGTCTCTCTGTGTGTCTCTATCTCACACTCTCTCTTTTTTTCTTTCACTCCCTCTCACTCTCTCTTTGTCTCACACTCTTGTGTCTCTCTCGCTGTCTCTCTTTCTATTTTTTGTCTCTCTCTCACTCTCTCTTTTAACCTCTCGCTCTCTCTCACACTCTCTTGTGTCTGTCTCTCTCTCGTGCTCCCTCTTTCTCTGTCTCTCTCTCTGTGTCTCTGTCTCACTCTCTCTTTTTTTCACTCTCACTCTCTCTGTCTCACACTCTTGTATCTCACTCTATTTTTCTCTCCCTCTGTGTCCTCTCTCTTATTTTATCTCTCTGTCTCGCTCTCTCTCTCTCTCTCTCACTCTCACACTCTTGTGTCACTCTCTCTGTCTCTCTTTCTATTTTTTGTCTCTCTGTATCTCTCTGTTTCTCTCTCACACACACTCTCGTGTCTGTCTGTCTCTCTTATGCTCCCTCTCTCTTTCTCTCTCTCTCTCTTTCTCTCTCTCTCTGTGTCTCTATCTCACACTCTCTTTTTCTTTCACTCTCTCTCACTCTCTCTCTGTCTCACACTCTTGTTTCACTCTCTCTGTCTCTCTATTTTTTGTCTCTCTTTTTATCTCTGTCTCTCTCTCTCACACACACTCTTGTGTGTCTCTCTCTCTCTCTCTCTCTCTCTCGTGCTCCCTCTCTCTTTCACTCTCTCTCACTCTCTCTGTCTCACACTCTTGTGTGTCTCTCTCTCTATTTTTTGTCTCCTGTGTCTCTCTCTTTTTATCTCTCTGTCTCGCTCACTCTCTCTCTCGCGCTCTCTTTTTCTTTTTCTGTCGCTCACTCTCACAATCCCTTTCTCTCTCTCTCTCTCTCTGTTTCCAGTGGTCGCGTGGCTAAAGAAGTGATTGACGCCAGTTCAAAGATTCACCGAGAGCCTCCTGTGGTCCAGAGGTGCGTCACATCTGTAGATCCTCATCGAGCTGTAATATCTCCGTCATGACTGCAGCCTCGATTAATAACACAAACTGTTGCTCTTAGGTGTCAGTTTGGTCAAAGCAGAAGTTCCATTTCTCTCAGTCACAAACATCTTATAATGAACATGGAGCCACTTCTACCAGCGTTCAGCTCCGGCAGGGAAAACCGAGACTTCTCCGCTAACGGTAAGAAACGGTCCACACACACACACACACACACACACACACACACACACACAGGTGAAAGCCGAAAAAATCGTGAACTCATCAAAAATCTCATCAAAAAGGAGGAAATCAAAAAACACAAAGTCTTGTTTTTATTTCATCCATGATAAATGAACTGTCTTGGAATTAAGTGTGAAATATTAATCATTTAGACAGGACTTCAATTTAAAATAAAATAAAATAAATCAAATAGTTTCAAGCGTCTTAAACCAAGTAAAAATTTCTCTCCCCATTGGCAGATCATTTCACTTGATTTAAGTCTATTTTTTTTTTTTTTACTCATTTTTAAATTTATTTTATTTTCGTATGTGCATTTTACGCACAAAACAGCAGGAGAAAACACAGCAGACAGAGTTAGAAACCGTGAATGTGATGGGCGTGGCTGAAGGGTGCAGGGGCGTGACCGCTTTGGGAGGGGCACAGGTGGGTGTGTGGAGTCTCTGTGGGCGGGGCCGATCACCTCGCGGTATTTGTGGAGCGCACGCATCTGTTCCGGCTGTGATTAGGAGTTGGGGACGCGAGTGTAACGTAAGAACGTAATCTCCGCGCGTAATCAAGCCGCGGTGAACATCACCAGAGGACGCTGAAGGTCACCACACACACACACACACACACACACTTGATGATCATGTCGGTGATTAACATGCGCATGTGTTGCGGCGCTCGGGGCTGTAAATAGCTGATCCGGCTCTTTAGCGCTGTCACACACACACACACACACACTGCGACTGGATGGAGACGGACGGGGACGGAAGCATGCGCTGCCAGGTGAAGATCCAGACGCGACGCAACCTGCAGCTCCACCTCACCAACCACACGGCGCGTCACATCTACGTGCGGCTGCTGCGCCACGGCCAGCGGGTCTCCGGACGCGGTAGGAGCCGTGATGAGTGTAGACCAGGCTTGTGACGCCGCGGAGCTCGTGTTCTCGGAGAAGGAACTTTCCCAGATCCGTCTTAATCCACATCAGCCCGGCACTCGCACTATTATTAGACTGAACTCGGAAGATGCTGATATGCAAATAGGAGTGCAAGTTATCATTAACGTCGTTTATATCAGCTATATTTGACATATGTTGTATTTAATACGTAATACGTGTACGTAACGTGTATGCAAATTAGTATCTCAATTACGCGATGACATCATTTAGTGACTTTTAGGACAGCCAATGGCGAACATCTAGCTGGCTAGTCTAAAAATAAAACAATTAAATTAAATATAAAGTTATTTATATATATTCTGGTTATACACACACACACACACACACACACACACACACACACACCGTATATATCAGCGATATTTGACAAATGTATTTAATACGTATTGCGTAATACTTGTCCGTAATATGTATGAAAATTATATGTACATTGCATTATGGCTACTTCTAGCGACTTTTAGGACCGTCAATGACGAAATCTAACTGGCTAGATTAAAAATAATAAAATTAAATTCAATATTAAATTGTATTATTATTTATATTCTGGTTATATTAACACACACACACACACACAACAACAAATGCTTGAAATTATACAATGGAGCTGTGTCTGGTTTCACGCGACTTTTGATTCACAGAGTGAGACAGGCAGAGAGAGAGAGACAGATGAATAAAGTGAGTGTGTAGGTCGTGATCACTATGATCCAGGTCTGATTAAAAGTGCAGAGAGTGGGAAGCGTGTTTTGTTGCAGTGTTCCCGGCTTTGATACACTATGTCTTCTGGGAGGTTCTCCTGCCAAACTAATAGATAAACTTCAGTTAGTTCAGAATGCAGCTGCTAGATTTCTCACCAGTGACAATGTTGTATAACAATGTTGTATAGTCCAATTTGATGATGTATTACTAGAGGATCAAATCGGTAACACATACCGATTGAACGTAATAGGTACTGTGAGGATATCACAACATCTGTGCGTGGATCATGAATTGTTCCTGACGTGGCGTCTGCTTCACAGGCCTCGTGGCTCTGAAAGATCCGGTTCATCTGTCTCCGCTGAAACCATCAACGACTGACGCCGACGAGCCGGAGCTGAGCCGAGGAGAAACGGCCAAGGAGGAGGAAGACCTGACGAGGACCGTGACTCCGGCCGAGAGCGAGGCGAGAGAGGCGGAGCGAGAGGAGACTCCGCCTCCCACTGCGCCGGAGGAGAGCCAGGGTCCGAGTCTCCCGCACTACCTGAGAGAACTTCACGCTGACTTAAGTCTGCAGGCGGAGCCACGGCCGCAGAGGGAGGATCCGGGCTTGGAGACGCTCCTGTGGAGCGGGCGGGGCCAGACGCGGGCGTGTCTGCGGAGCGCCGCCCGTCTGCTGCTGCTGGGCGCCGCCCTCCTCACCGTCCTGCTGCCGCTCCTGCTGCTCCTGCTGGAGTCGGACCTCGACGTCTCCTTCCTGCGCGACATACGCCAGACGCCGGAGTTCCAGCAGTTCCACTACGAGTACTACTGTCCTCTGAGACGCTGGTTCCTCTGCAGACTGGAGCTGCTCTGGGGAGAGGAAAGCTTCTAACTCGACACATTTTGGGGAGAAATCGGGCGAAGGAACGAAAAAAATGAAAGAAAGGGTTTCATTCGTCCAACTACAGCATTATGTTATTGTGTTTTACACGCGTCTGGTCTGGTCTTGTGGAGCGGTTGAGAGCCAAACCCACGTCCCGTGATGATAGAGGCAGGGCATTACACGCACTACAAGAGGATTTAAGCAGTCTGGGCCTAAACGGAACCACCAGACTTGTATTAGTCAGAGAACTAGTAATTTGCACAAACGTCATTGGGTTGAAGTTTCATATTTTGGTTAAAAATGGACATTGTGGATTTAAGGTGTCAAGGTGGAAAGAAAACTCACCGACGCACACACACCCCGAGGTACACACACCCCCAAACTTTAGCTTTAACGCTTCTCCTTTTTTCAAGACGCTTTGGACTAGAACAACTGCCATGAATCCACTGGTCATTGTGCCGCTTTCCTAGAGAGAATTCTATTTTCCTAATATTCAGATCACAGCCATTACCGAGACAAATTGACCCGGCGACACTGTAACGGAAGCGGCGCTCTGCTGCTTAATCTCAATCTCACACCTGTTTTATAAGCTTTTCTACGTTTGTATGTGCGGCGGACGGAGAGACGACCTCGCGCTCCTACCAGCTTCACTTTATACTCCAGTGATGGACTCTTGAAGGAAAACCCGACGGTCGTGAAGCGCACACAAAGAAAGGCAGCGAGAGGCGGAAGAGAATCTCAAGGGCTTGAACACAGAAGAGTTAGCGGATCCGGAAACTCAGGATTATCTCACCGCTGTCTGGATGATGTATCTCCACGCTCAGATTATGCATTCTCACAACTACTGTTTTTCCGTTTTCTTGTGTTTTGACGCGTGTCCAACCTGAAGTAATGCAACCTGAAGGACGTGTGTGAGGAACAATCTGGTGTCCGAATCTGGTGTGAAGGTCTTGCTCGTCATCCTGTGATCAGACGTGTTTGGCTTTATTTCTATGCATGAATTAGTGTAACAGATTCATCCTCATTAAAGCATCTGTACTGTGCTTGTGTCGGACTCGGTACATGAGGAATCGGCTGCTGGTGGAGAGTCTCACGGTTGATCATCAACCATCCGGATATCACATGTCACTCTCACACTATCATATTGGGATCCCACCATTAACACATAGAATAACCCCCTCTCACCCTGTCGCACGCCCAAAATACCTGACCCCACTTGTTAGAAAATCCACCTCTCAGACCGCAGTCATAATACCCCCCTATTCACCTAGACTCCACCCATCAGAATGCCCCCCTGCTCACCTAGACTCCACCCATCAGAATACCCCCCTGCTCACCTAGACTCCACCCATCAGATTAAGTTTATGAATTAATCACCCCCTTATCTAGACACCACTCACCAGATAAAAGTTTATACATTTATAAATATAGCACTTTTTTTTAGTTCCAGACCAACGCAAAGCTGCTAATCAGAATACCCCCCCCACACACACACCTGCTTTTACTTTGACTATGAAAGTAGAATTACAGAAAAAAACTATGAGGATGTTAAACACAATGTTAAATAAAAGAGCAAAGGCTGTGAACACTTTACTGATCTGATCGTGTAACGTACTTCTGATGTCGTAGTGCTTTTCGATTCCCGTATAATGATACGTGAGAAAAGCATTTAGTTTAAATAAACAAACCTTCACAAACATCACGTTTAAAGAATTTGAAGTACAATAAACATGGTACACACACACTGAAGAGAAGAGATCATTCTAATCACTTTATCCTTATTTTTCTGCTGATTTTTTTTTTCAGCAAACTTTTCTGCTTTAGAAACAATACACAATTGTTCACAATCATATTAGTACAGACAAGACAGAGACTGCTTTATTACAAATAAATAATGGAAAATGCATAATGATAAACCTATTCGCCTAGTACGTGTGTTGTAGAGTTTGGAAGCAACTAAACCGTAATAAAAATAAAAAGAAGGTCTGTTAAAGAGATCTCCAACAGATCTGATCCAATCAGCTGACGTCTCTGCGGCTGATACATCTGCTTCAAACGTCTGTCACAGCAGCTTCACAGAAGAACTCGTGAAGACCAGATGAGAAGCGAGGAAGAGGAGTGCGGGGAACATCAGCCCATGCAGCAGTTCTGGTTGGTCATCTTTCTGGGTGGATTTCCGGAGAGTTTGGCTACAGACACGGGCTCCGGGCTCTCAGCAGCATGTCTGGTCACCTCTCTACACCACAGCACACGGAAACTCTCAGTTACCAACAGTCAACTAAGACGACACGCCAAATACACTGAAGAAAAAGGCACATTTTCATTGAATTTACAGAGATGTAAAGGAACCTCAGAACCTCAAAAAGTCAATCTCGGTCAAACTAAAATGTGCAAAAAAGTGAATAGCTGATAAACAGCATCCAGTACCTTCAGCACCCAGCAGATGGCGGTATCACCTCAATGTAGTGGAGTAAAGTCATATATACTCAATCTCAAATGTAGTCAAGTGGAGAACAAAGTAGCCAAAAATACTCAAGTAAAGTAACAATTTACTCAAGTCCTGTACACCTCTGCAAATTACCAGCAAGAATAAATAAGAAACTAGTATCTTGGTGACTTGCATAACCTCGTTCCCTAATGGGGGACAGAAGTAAGTCTGTTTTGTTTTGCCGTATCTCTCATTCACTCTGAAATTGAATAAAAAGGCTTTGTCTCAAACCTTCAAATCCAACCGATCGAAGCTTCTCAGCTGAAGTCTGTACGTGCCACTGAGAAGGAACATCTCACTCCCTTTCATTGGTTATGCAATCAACCAAGACGTTCCCTGTCTGTCTTTCCACTTGAGATTCGGTTAAACAAGTAATTACAACAATTTGTTGTTGTGGACCGGTTGACATTTGATAATTTACCACGGTCTGCTAAAGAGAGACGGGGACTTAATTCTGCGTCTCTTTTTCAGAGAATTCCATACTGCTGTCGGCTCTCCATTATCTCCTATTGTTGATTACACTAATAAATGAATGAGGTGGTTCTTCTTCCCAGTCGTCGTGTCATTGTCGCCCCCCCCCCAATCAAGGGTGGTTCACTCGTGTTCCCCATACTGCACATCACGTGGACTGACACACAGTGACCAGTGTTATTACTGTATTATTATTTCTAGTGTGTGTTTTGATGGATTCGATTGCGAACCTTGCTAAATGCAGAACAGCTTCAATGACGTTGGAACCGTCCTTTGCACTCGTCTCACAGAACAAAGCGCTGTACGTCTGAGGAGAAAGATGTACAGGAGTCAAGCAGATGCTCCACACTGAAACATCTGGAGGAGGGCGGAGCTCCTGCAGACACCGACCATTGCCAGTTTCTCTCCGTAGCTAGAGGGAATACAGGTGACTCCATCCTGAAGAGCGTCTGTCCTCAGATCAGTCTTATTGCCCACGAGCATGATGGGAATATCGTCCTGTGACACGTCCTGAAGCGAAACCGAGACTGACACTTTACCAGATTCATTGACGAGCAGTCGACAATGCAGCTGAAGCAAGGTTACCTCGATGATGTCGACCCACTCGCGCACGTTCAGAAAGCTCTTCTCGCAGGTGACGTCGTACAGAAGGAGAACTCCGTCTGCTCTTCTGAAGTAGGACTTGGCAATACTGCGGAACCTGTTGGAACACACCACAGCTCCTCTCAGATTCCCCCAGACGGTTTGTCGTGTGTGGGATGATGTCTGACTCGTCTGGACTCTGGACCAGAGAACTATCTTGCGCTCCCTCACCTCCGGAGAAGTGGGTTCCTCGTTCGCTTGACCCCCGTTAGACGAGGCCATTTTGAAAATGCACATTTACGGAAGAACTCGAAAAACACGTGTTTTATCTCTCTCTGTCTTGTTATTGATTGAAAACACAGGAGGTTCCGAAGGGTCCTAACTTTTTACTCGTTTTCAGAACGTTTCAGAAGTGTTCTTCAGAATAAACCATGGTGAGAGGTGTAAAGTCCTTGATTAAATGGACTTCACTACTTGTTTTTGGCTACTTTGTACTGGTGCTGAGTATCAAAAGTAGAAGCAACTTTTACTCTCTACTTGACTACATTTGTGATTGAGTATCTGTACTCTTTACTCCACTACATTTGAATGGACACTTACTGTTACTTGTTACATTGTGATTGTGCACGACAAGTCTGAATCTTTTTCCACGGCGGTTAATTTCTTGGGCGGACGAGGTGATATCACCATCTGCAGGATGCTGAAGGTACTGGATGCTGTTCATCAGCTAAATCATGTGAATTAGCAGTTGCACTTTTTTGAGTTTGACTGAGGCTGACTTTTTGTTCTTCCTGTTTGTTTTGTTATATTTCATCACTGAATTTAGAAACAAACTGAAAAAAAGAGTTCCGTGGTGTTTTTTGAGCCTAAATTCAGTACACGTAAAATACTCAAGTTCTTAAACAATCGGCTACTTTACGACTTCTACTCAAGTCTTCTCGGAATTTGGGACTTGTAACTGGTCATGGAGTCATTTTTGCAGCACAGTATCAGTACTTTTATCAGTACTCGTGAATGGTTTTCAGCTACTCTTTACACCTCTGGCCACATATTTTTGCCATATTTTTGCCAGAACGTGACATGAAAGGAGCTCAAAATCCCGTTGAAAATCTCCGTCCCCTCACCTCTCCTGACCCGCCGTATCCCACAACTGCAGCACCGTCGGAACGCCGTCCACCACCAAGGTCTTCATTTGGAAGTCGACGCCTGAGTTAGAAGAACACACCCGCGCTCATCAGATCCGCCGCATGCGGGATGGTAAAGCTCTCCAGACGGGGCTCCACCTCACCCAGCGTGGAACTGCAGCTGCTCCGGAACTCGTTCTTGCACAGGCGGAGCAGGAAGCTGGACTTGCCCACGGCGGCGTCTCCCGCCAGCACGATCCTGTAGGCCTTCTCCGACGGAACCTTCATCAGCGCCAGCTCGTCCTCCTCCCTCTGCACAATTCACCAGCGTCTCAGCGTCCCGTCCCGTCCCGTCCCGTCCCACCGACCCTTTTGCTCCCAGTACCTCAGTGAAGATGGCGGACAGACATTTCTTCCCAGAGACAGTCACAGGACTGCTGGCATCAGGCAGGGATGGAGTGCAGCTTAACACCGAGTCACTTTCCGATCCAGTCAGGTCCCTGTCCTGCGGGGAGAGAACAGGTCAGTGAGGGTCGGCGGGGTGAAAGGTCACCAGGTCACCAGGTCATTCACATAATACACTAATGTATCATAGTGGTTTACACACACACACACACACACACACACACAGAATTTCAGACAAATCAAAACATTTTAACTGATACACAATTTATTTTTTCCTTTAGTTAGTCTCACTGCAGCGTGTCACTTTCATCTAGTCAGTAACTGTTTCACTGGTGGCTGAACGACTTTGTGTTGCTGCGGAAAACAGTGTGTTCTGGGAGTTTGTTTTTGTTTCCTTTCCTTTTAACTAATTCCAAAACACTAATTTACCTTAATTAATCGTTGTGTTGAAACTTTTTCTTTTTGAAACTTTTTGATACATTTAAAAACCACTGCTCAGAATACATGTTTGTTTAAAGTTTGAGCGTTTGTGTGTGTGCTTGTGTGCATGTATGTGTGTCAGTGTGTGTGGATGTGTGTGTGTGT
>MU204265.1:4006561-4017958 GCA_017309775.1 Paedocypris sp. Pulau Singkep
TGAGTGAGTGAGTGAGTGAGTGTGTGAGTGAGTGAGTGTGTGAGTCACACACACACACACACACACACTGAAACCTATAATCCATTTTCCAATCTCTAATCTGGTGAAACATTTTGAAACCCACACAAGCACGAGGAGAACATGCTCCTCACAGAAAGACCCCAACATCGAGAGCTTTAAACAACATTTGTGTCTTTTTAAAATTGTTTTCACGTTGTTCTTGTTGTAAAATGTTGCTTTTAGAGCAAAATCTCAAAGATCTTTTTGAAGTCCAATATTTTTTTCTAAACACTTGGCAATGTAACAATTTATGCTAATTTCGCTGTGACTAACATACAGTCTATATTTAGACGCATCACACACACACACACACACACACACACACACACAGGTTATTAAGTCTGACACCAGGATGTCCTGCTGTGATGATGTCAGAACTGCAAACAGCCACTAAACCAGTTTTATAGCTTCTCGACGTCGTGTGTGTCACTGTTGAGACGTGTGTGTGTGTGTGTGTGTGTGTGTGTGTGTGTGTGTGTGTCTATTAGGAGACAGTGTCGAGCATCTGCATTACTCCACAGTTCATCTCAACAGAAATGTATGAACACACCTAAATCCATATTAAACATTTTTTTCTCACCCACCCACACACACACACACACACTCTCTCTCTCCATCACACACACACACACACTTGTCACCTCTCAAAGTGGATGCTTTGGTCAGTGATGTCGCTCTTCAGAGAGTCGAGTTCACTCTGTAAGAAAGCCACATTGGTGCAGGACTCCAGAAGGTCTTGCTTCAGCTTCTGGTTTTGCTGGAAGGAGACAGAGGAGCTTGAGCGCTGAAGGACACGGACGCGGATCAGACACGGAGACGGAGACGTCTACCAGCATCAGCTCGCTGATCTTCCGCTTGAGCGCAGACGCTTCTTCTTTGAGGTTCAGACTTTTGCTCTGGTTCTGCGTGTGAGAAGAGAAGAGACGAGAAGAGAAGAGAAGAGCGAGAGAAGAGCGAGAGAAGAGCAGCGGACGAGAAGCTTCTGCTCACCATCTGCAGGCTCTGGATCTTGTGCTGGAGTTCAAAGAGCTGAGATTCGTAGCGCTGCTGAAGGCCACTGACGTTCACTTCTGCCTTTTTAGACTCCTGCAAGAAGATTCATCATAGTAATATTTCATTTACTGTGTGAGCAGTGTGCCAGCAACGACCCGAGGTGTAAGAAGTACCAGACAACCATACTTGAGTAAAAGTAAAGTACTCCAATACAAGTAAAAAGTCAGCACTTAAATAAAGACTTGAGTCAAAGTAGCAAAGTATCGAATTTTAAAAGAACTTAAGTGTTTTACTCATACTGAATTTAAGCTAAAAAAAAACACCCAAAGAAATGTGAAAAAAGGTTTTGTTTTCTAAGACAGAAGCGAAGTTTGTTAGACGTGTTTTGGCAAATCACTAAACACAATTCACCAAAAATGGTAAAACAAAATAAAGAACAAAAAGTCAGTCTCAATCAAACTCAAATGTGCAAAAAATAAAAATAAATACAATTCCGAGCTGACTTTGATGTGATTCTCAGTGACCTCTACAATAGACATTATATTTATTCACATTGCACACAAAAAATGAAGCTAAAATGTAGTCAGGTCACAGTGTTTTTTGCCATGTAAGATTGGTAACATTACAATATACCATCGTAAAGTCAGCAAAGACCTGTATAGTTTAAATTAACATTAAATTCACTTTAAATTGACATTAAAAAGACTCTTACCTCAATGTGTTTCCTCAAATTTGACGGTGGACTTATAAAAGCTCATATTTTTGTTGTCCGCGCTAAACAAAGCAGACACTGCATCTTGTAAGAGTCGTTGTGTTTTTCAGAACTAAGGTCATGACTGATGGTCCATGCTTGATCTGCTGCTTTCACGTCCACAAGGTTTCACGTTCACAATTAGCTTCCAGTATCTTCAGCAGACTACAGATGACGCCCAAGAAATTAACCACTTCATAATGTAACGAGTAGCAATATGTGACCATTCAAATGTAGTGGAGTAAAAGTACAGTTACTCAATCACAAATGCAGTGGAGAAGAGTAAAAGTTGCTTATATTTTTTTATACCCAGTACAAGTACAAAGTACCCAAAAAACATACTCAAGTAAAGTAACAAAGAACATTTACTCAAGTAGCTTACACCTCAGAGCATCTGAAAATGGGTTTGATTAGTGGAGTGTTTGTTAGTAGGAGTATCTTGGACCTGCTGATCCGGCGGATTAACTAACTATACCAAGTTGAACTATAACCGTACTCAGGAACCGGGGTAGAAGTTCATCAAGGGTCAGTTTTTTTAGTCAAGTTCCAGCGGAATAAACCGGAAGTTTCGTCATTACTGTCTTCACGCCAACCTTCTTTCTTTTCGCTTTGCTAGAACCGAAATTATGGAACACTCTGCCTAGCACGATCCGAGAATCAAAGTCGGCTAGTCAGTTTAAATCTAGATTAAAAACGCATCTCTTCAATGAAACATATTTATAACTGTAATAATATCTTCAGTGTAGAAATATAGCAAGGCTGCATGAGGTAGAAGCCTGGAACCGAACATCACCTGCACCTAAGCATCACTATTATTGTTATTATCAACTATTATTATTGCCTTCGGGTCTTTCGCATCACTAATAGCTTTTTTTTCTCGCTCGACTCGCTCCCCAACTTGAACTTGAACTTCTGTCTCGCGCTGACCTGAACTTCAATCTTCTCAGTTCTCTGATTGAAACACTCATTTGTCTGATATAGATGGATGTCATATTTTATCAATTATCAACAAGAAAATAGAAAATAGTAGGCATTAACGAAATAACATATTTACATGTTGATATTGACTAGAGACAGTTTATTAGAATATATTATTTCTTGATAAAATGCTCACCTCTCAGGCAAGAAACGCCAAATCTTTCTCATTAACAGATAATAACTAGATTGTTTATGCTACCCCGTCCGGAGAAAGGGAAGCAACTATACTAAAAATGATTTTAAGTTAAGCTATCCTTTTGGATTTTATCTTTATTTAAAATATTTTTACTTTAAATAAAACTATTGCGATCAATACTTTTATTTGTTTTAAGTCTAAAATGAATTGCATTTTTATCAAACAACGTACACATTATGCCATGTGTCTGAAATCAGGGCTTTTTATTGGTTACTGAAGATTTTAAACTATGGTTTCTTACCAAATAATAATAATTTTAATAACAGGTATTAACAGGTAATAATAATTTTTTTTATTACAAATTACATGATTAATGTGATGACGAGAGTCCACCGGGAGAGTTTTATAACTCAGAAAGGATTTAATAAAACCTTGTACGGACCAGAGTGCAGTAGCTTCGCTGCCCACCGCGCATTTGACAGATTTAATTTTACACCGTTTCTTGCCTACTATATTTTGGGCCATATTTTAAAATACTGTAGTTATTTTTATTGTTTGCACAGTGTGTATATTTTACCGTTATCACATCGTGAATATCTCTAACCAGTTATACTTTGACACTGTTTTGTGTAGTGTTGTAGTATGTGGCTCTTACACACACACACACACTGTTCGGCACATCAGCAGACTAACGCTTACACACACTCCGTTTTCACAGGAACTTGAACAGGTGTAACTAAACAAACAGTGAGTTTAGATCAGGTTACATAATGATAAGTCATGGGACGCCACTGGAAGATGAAGGACAGGGAAAGGAATGGTTTTAGGTTCAACGTTACCGTGTTTGTTCTACACAAGAGGAATAGATTTGTAGTCGTGCACACATCAGATCTTACTACGCTCTTACAGTACATAAAACGTAAATAATACTACATACTAAATAATAGGTAGAGGACATGTAGAGTGAACTGGTCGTCACAGGTGTAAAGTACTTGAGTAAATGGACCTTTTTTACTTTACTTAAGCATGTTTTTTGCTACTTTGAACTTGTACTGAGAATAAAACAATAAAATCCACTTTTACTCTCTACTCCGTTAGTACTGCATTAGTGATTGAGTATCTGTACTTTTTACTCAGCTACATTTGAACGGAAGTGACACTTACCGTTACTCATTATATTGTGTACGACATGCCTGCATCGATTTATACCGCGGTTAATTTCTGGGGGAAACAAGATGATACTGTCATCTGCAGGATGCTGAAGGTACTAGACGTTGTTTATCAGCTAAATCACATGAAGGTGGCGTGAATGTATTTTACTAATTTATTACATCAAGTATAATTTACTAATCTGAATTTTATTTTTCTTATTTATTATTTACACTTCAGTTTGACTGAGACTGACTTTTTGTTCTTCTTATCTACTTTGTTCTACCATTATGAAAACATGTATTAGAAAACAAAACCTCATGAATAGAGTTTGTTTTCACATTTCTTGGTGATACTTTGGTTTTTTGTCTCAAGTCTTTTTGAAATTGGTGACTTGTTACTCGTAATGGAGTCATTTTTACAATAACTATCTATACTTTTACCCAAGTATGGCTGTCTGGTACTCTTTACACCTCTGCTGGTAGTACACTGATCATTCTAGTCCAGAGAAACGAAGACTAGAGACGTCACTGGGTAATCTCGCCATTGGCTTGTTTGTTGTTCTGCTCTACGCTGAGGAGCTGCGCACTGCTGCTGTAAATCCCACTGTACATACTGTAAAATGTTACACTAAGATCCACAAAGTTGTCATTTGTATGTCATTATTTACCGTCGGCCATTGTTCCAGAAGGCAGATTTAGATGGAAAGCTTGTTAAGACCAGAATCTCCCGGATATCGGTGGTGACATCACACATAAATATATTCACATGTCGTGTCCGTCATGTCGTGTTCGGCGGAGATCACGTCACACACACCGGCTACTGTTCCTCCACTCGGGCTTCTTTCTTACACAACAACAATAGTGTCAAATCCAATCCAAATGCACGTTGATTAAATTAAAAAATTTGCGATGGCGATTTGCGATTTTTGCATTAGATACTTTTAGGTGCGTGAAACTAAAATTCAAGTCAAGATCAAGTTTATTTTTATAGCCCTTTTCTTAGTTTGACACCAACGCAGAGTCGCTAAAAAATATGTAGTTTGATGCTTCGTGTTGTGATGGCGGAGAATAAAACTGGGAATTACCCTGACAAATGGTTAATTTACTTTACAATTCTTAATTAAACCTAAAAATCTAAAAAATAAATCTGTATTTATATATATATATCTCCTGAATTAGCCTGCATGTAATCAATACTTAACTATCAAATCAAATTAATCCAGTATTATTCAGAAACTTTTGGACACATTTTATGTTATGTAACATCGGAATGAGTATGTATTTGCTTCTTGTTCTTGTATATCCTGTGTTAAATGTAAACCGTTTCTTGCCTTCTATATTTTGGACCAGTGTGTATATTTTACCGTTATCACATCTTTCTTCTTACACCAAACTGAGAAGAAATACTAATTTAATTGTGACCCTGCGGGTTACAGGGCTACTTTAAAAAATAAGCATGAGTAAACATTTTCAACTTTAAAAAGAAAAGATAAAGGGAAGAAAGTGTTTTCCCTTGATTCAAAGTTTTAACCTATAAACAAGGTGCAAATCAAAACGTATCCTCACAATTGTGCATTTTTAGAACATATCAAATAAGAACAGAAAGAAATCTGTCTATTTTTGGACAGTGACATTTTTATATTTACGTATCTCTTGGCTTTTTTTCCTCTATCGTCTCTCTCTCTCTCTCTCTCTCTCTCTCTTTTTTCTCTGTCTCTCTCTCTCTCTCCCTCTTTTTCCCCTATCGTCTGTCTCTCTCTCTCTCTCTCTCTCTCTTTTTCCTCTATCGTCTTTTCCTCTATCGTCTTTTTCTCTCTCTCTCTCTCTCTGTTTCCTCTATCGTCTGACTCTCTTTTTACTCTATTGTCTCTCTCTCTCTCTCTCTCTCTCTCTCTCTCTCTCTCTCTCTTTCCTCTATCGTCTGTCTCTCTCTCTTTCTCCTCTTTCATTGGTGTCTCTCGCCAGTTTCGATACATTTTAATAACAGTAATGGTAATTAATCCTTTTACAACGTCGAACTTTCTCTTATCTGCTTACGTTCAGTCGCAAATTTACCGCCTGTGATCCACAGAATCAGTGCGTTTCCGTGATAATGTCACGTCATTTAAACGTAAGGTGCACCGCCAGATTTCAAAACGCTCAGTTCTGTTGCCATTTCTGATTGGTCAGCAAGCCAACAACGCGAGATTCAACCATTCTGATTGGCTACTACATCACTCAAACGTCAGAGGCGGAGGAAAAAACTTGCGTGAGTTAAAACCCGATATCGATGCTGTAAAAGTTCCCGGTGACACTGGAAGGAGCTTTTCTTTGTTTAACAGCTGGAACATCTGCTTCCTCACCTGCAGCCGGGCGTTCCTCTCCGCCGTGTGGATGCGGTGCTCCATCTCCTCCTCCATCTCGCTCAGCTGAATGGCCGTCTGGTCCTGAGCTCTGTTCACACAGCGCCGCACCACATCAGCCAGTGTGTGTGTGTGTGTGTGTGTGTGTGTGTGTGTCAGAGGTGTAAAGTACTTTTTGTAAAGTTTTGTAAATATTTTTTGTACTTTAAGTATTTTTGGCTACTTTGTACATGTAATGAATGTTAAAAATATAAGCAACTTTTAAATTCACGCATTCCCAATAAATTCACGCAATCACTAAAGTACAAGTACTAATACATGTGCAAATACTATTCTCAGTGTTTCAATGTCTAAAGAATTTGTTCCAGTTTTTTTTACGCGTTCTAGACTACAAATATATTCATTAACTTGTTCTTTAGAATAAATTGTATTATACATACGTATGCATTACAATTTATTAACTCAAGTACTGTGTGTGTGTGTGTGTGTAATTTTTTGCACTACAACGAGTGTACATTTGTGTTATTATAGTTTAATTTTGGTACTTTGTTAAGTATTACATTAGGAGCAGAAAACTTCTTGTTAAACTGTTTACTTTCGTGAGAATGAAAACACTGAGGGCTACAGTACGTCTACCAGTGACAGTTTTGTTCATGTATTTTCAGTACATTCTTTAAGAAGCATCATTTATATTAAGACTTATTTGTTGGCCAGTGGTGCTCTGTGCAATAAATAAGAAAGGTTTTAAACGTTCTTATGTGCTTTTTTATTCACTATCGAAAGCGATCTAGCTTGCTCTTCTGGTCATAGCTCATAGTCTGAACACAGATGAACAATGGACATTTTTCGTTTATCTTTTTTTTTTTCCTAATTTATGAACACAGATGATCTTGGTGATGGACATTTTTCTTCTTTCAAGAAAATATTTTTACCTAAGTCCACATAGCGACTTTGCGTTGATCTGGAACTAAGAAAAGCGCTGTATAAATAAATTTGAACTTGAAATGTAATAATGACAATATTTACAATATATGGAATTTTATAGGAGTCTCTCACATTGTCCAACAGCAATATTACAATTGTGCAGATTAATGTACAATGTTTTATAATAATAATTTAATATATTTAGCATTCATTAAACATGTTTATTATTGAGAGCAGCCAAGTTATTTGACAAATTAAAAAAAAAAAATTGAGTAACGCAAAAGTTACTCCCCCTGGTAATAAGTTAGTTTCATAATGATGCAACAACTACATTGCTAACTCCGTTACTATTTGTGAGAAGTAACTAGTAACTGTAACTAATTGTTTTTTTTTTTTAACAATTAGACGCAATTAACGCGGTGACAATAAATGGCTATTCATTTCTATTCTAAAGGAACATTCCCAACACTGCAGACTAGTAACAATGAAGCGGTGACCAATAGAGGATGTAGTGAACCTAAGAGCGCGTCAGTACCTCTTGACAGCGAGCGCCAGATGCTCCATCTCAGTGTTGAGGATTCGGATCTCCTTGATGAAACTGATGAGAACTCTCTCGTACTGAGGGACCATTCTAGCGTCTGTCAGGCTGATGTTCTGGTACAGGGTCGACACGTCGTCAATCCTACACACACACACACACACACACACACACTAGAGTTTTATTTATCAAAGCTTTTTTCATAGTGATTTGTCATCATCAGGTGTTCTTCTAAGATCGTCTCATGGTTCTTCTAGTTATAGAAACACTGAGATAAACAGAGTCTTGGTCTGAAGTGAGGACTGATGTGTTTGGTTGTTCTTTGTTTTCCTCAGTCAAACACTACACCGCTAACTTCTTCTTAATTAGCATGCTTATAATCAATACGTTTTGATAGGTGTCAAATCAAATTAATTCAGTACCATTCAGAAACCTTTTGATCAATTTTTGTCACGTTTACAATGTCATCTAACTTGTGACATAAAAGCAAAATAATTTTAACTATTATAACTATTTAAAAATAAGAGAGTTAAAAAATGTTCAAATAAAGTGCTTCACTGTAAAAAAGAACATGCAAAAAAGCGTTACGTATTTTTTTGACTCGAAAAAAAATGTGAACATATCCCAGCAATTGAACAGTTTTAAAGGCTTATTTCTTATTATATTCTAAATCCAAACATGTCAGACACACTGGTTTAGTCTCACAGTGCGTCATATGAATAGAAAGAAATCTGTCCATTCCGGATGAAAACTCTTTTCTGTCCACTTTTCTCTTCTTGGCCAGTGACATTTTTATATTTACCTCTTCCTTTTTATGTCTCACCCATTTTCTAGTTTACAGACGTCCTGCAAGAAATAAAGTAACTCAACTAAATGATTACCTGATTGGTGTTTAATAAATAAATAATACATTTTATGTAGTGTCAACCTGATATTAAAATATCCCAGAAACAACCTAAGAGCTTAAAGAGATCAATGACTATCCGTTTATTCTCGTCAAAAACTCTAGAAATAGTCGGGCCACTTGAGTAAAAAAGGTTCGTGTGAAAGTAAAAAGTTTAATAGTAATAGTGACATAATAATGTTACATAAAAGCATAATCTCCTGCAAACAGACCCCTAAATCCACAAGATCAACACATTTAAGTAAACTTAGAGGAACGTCTCATTGTTTTACACGGTCGTAGTGCTGAGTTCAACACTACAGACACAAATCTTTGGAATTTAGAAGAGAATGACTTTGAAACTACATTGGTGTTTCTGGACGAGCGTTAGAATGGTTTAGGTCGTATCTGACTGATCGCTTTCATTTTAACCATGTAAATGGAGTCTTGTCACCCAGGTCAAATACGGAGTCCCACAAGGCTCAGTCCTCGGCCCAATCCCACTCTCACTCTCTGTGCTTCCTCTAGCAGATCAGTCATTATCCGAAAGGTCATTATCAGTACTCTGAACATTCAAAGTACATTTGCACGTAACTAGGCAGGTGAACTCAGACTACTCTCATCCGGGCTTTTTCACTCTTACATTGGAAGAAGTAATCAGTAGTAAAAGCAAGCAACTGTAGACAATACACAAACACTGTGTTTGAAGTGATGAATTCATATACATTTCTTTACGTTAGAGACAAAGCGACTTACATGTCATTACATTTTTTTTTTTTTTTACAAATAAACAATTTCCTGATTTCCCTAGAAATTGAACGCATGATCTACTGTCTCAAACCCAGTGAACCCAGTCAGTAGAGCTGATCCTTAATAATGGTTCTGTTATTGGTATTAATGGTTCGAGGATTCAAAAGGGATCGGATTAAAATTGAATGTCTTAAGATAAGTATGAAGAACCTGGTTAGTGAGGTCATGTGTGTGTATTCCGCATTGGAGCGGCTTGAACCAGCGGGCGCAAACTCGCACTTGATGTTGAAGCTTGATGAATCCATTAGATTGTGAAGGAAGATCTGTCCTGTGACTAACACGGTCTGGAGAGGAGTGAGAGTGGTGTTAGGCTCATGACCTTCGTGATTTCTGTTCTGAAATAGAGCGGATTAAAACTGGTACGTTTTTCAAATTAATGAACTAAATGATGCTCTGTCCTCGGAAACGCGGCGTGACGGTGATGTGACTCGTGTTCTGGTCAGATGGAACATCTTTGTCCTGTCATGAGATGCACCAAACCTCATTATAACAAGCCTGAAGCTCCGATCACTCTGAATTTGAGGACATGACGATCAACAGTTTGTATGGAAAATCCCAGAAAACGTATCTGCTAAATGCAAGTGAACATATAAGCCAGGCATGTCCAAACTCCGGTCTGAGGTCCAATTTCCACTGGCCCGCAGCTTCTCTCAGAAAATCTTCTCATATAGAAAGGCTGCCTAGTCTCGTTTCTCGGAACCTAGGTTTTTTTTTGTTTTTTTTTTTTATTATTGGCCATCTTGGCGAAAAGTTTGAAGGTTTATGGGTTTCATTAATCTCTTTGAATCTGATTTACAATCAAATTCTTTCCATTAGAAAACATCCATCTATTTTGTTAGAGAATCATACTAAAATAATATATGAAGAATGAGTTTCATGAGGTTTAAAGATTTTCAATATCAACGAATGTTCATAAAACGTACAATTTGCAAGACAGTAAAGATATTTCCTGCTCAGTGACTTTAGCCCCAAGAGTCTGTAGTTTTCATTTTCAGGAGTTTTAGCTAGAAAATCATGAAGCAGTATTAAAATAAATAAACACGTACACACACACACACACACACACACACGCACCCCCCCCCCCCACACACACACATTTATTTAATCGCTTAAAGGGTATTAAAACAATAATTACCGTCATTGCACAAGTGTATGTATTTTTCTTATCGCGCATGCGCATAGCGCGTTGTAGGAAATTCTCCCGTGTAGTAAAAACTTTTAGAATACCACCCGGACAACTTCATCACATTTGGCCGTGGCAGCAAAAAGTTAGGACACCCCTGGTATGAAACGAACGTAGGAACACAGCTGCGGCTAAACCTATTCACGACATTATGCTTGAGGGACTGCGGTAGTTGTGCACTGTACCTGGGGATGAACTTCATCTGGTCCCTCATGCGGGATGTAAAATCCTCCCAGGCGACCTCGGAGCTCTCGGCGGCGCTTCGGACCTGCGTCTCGGGGCGCTGCGGGCGCGTCTCCCGGAACCCTTCCAGAAACTCCGACAGGTTGATCGTGCCGTCCTGGTCGACGTCCAGGCGCGAGAAGATGGCATCTATCTCGGAAGAGTGCACGTCCATCTCAGAACAGATCTTCTCGAACTCCCATTTCTCAATGCGTCCCGAATGGTCCACATCACAGGCTTGGAAGAGCTGGAAGAGTCTTTCCGTGTGCGCTTCACACTCCATGTCCGGACGGTGAACTGAGTCTGACTCTGAGCCGCTCCGCTCCGGACTCCCGTGACGTCACGAGGGTTCTGGCGGACCTTTCTCTTCTTCGTTGAAGTTTAATTGCAGTCGGCGTCGCACTCGCACTATACTGCCTCCTCTGG
>MU204265.1:4045453-4063503 GCA_017309775.1 Paedocypris sp. Pulau Singkep
TTATCAACACAAGCAGAAGCTTCACCACTTCCTCACAAGACAGCACACAGACAAGTTTATGCTTTTATAAACAATTTATTTTCAAGTAGTTTTTACGTTTAGTCAAATTCCCACCAGAGTACGTGTTACCAGCTCAGCAAAACCCTGTTGCTGTGACCACATTTACAACACAGAAATAATAATAAAAAGAAAACAAGTCTGGTCTTTAATGGAAAGTCTTGTGATTGAAATTCATGTCAGTGATTGGTTTTCCTGCAGAAAAGAGAAAAAAAAAAAAAAACAAATATACAGATGCTGGACAGAGCTAAGCTAAGTGGTATCGCCATGGACGCGAGCCCTTCTCCGGGAACGGTGCGGGTCAGCGTCCCTAAAAAAGGTTTGACCTGAAGACGAGAAGGTCAGAGTTAATCACGCTCCAGCCGCTCAAACCGACGCCGATAATCTCCTGATGTCATTAAAGCGACACCCACCTGAGTGCAGCGGCCGCGGCTTATTCCAAGCCAATCAGCTCCACGTCGAAGATGAGGGTGGCGTTGGGAGGAATGATGCCGGGGTGACCCTTGCTCCCGTAGGCAAAGTCTGGGGTACAGGTCAGCTTGGCCCGCTGCCCCACACTCATCTGTGTCACACACACACACAGTCACTAGTTTAAACTGTGGAGTCTTGTCATTGGCGGGGTTAACTGTGTTCATGACGTGCAGCGCTACTTATTCGTTTATGTAGTGTTTGTTTATTATGCGTGCGGTGCGTTAATAGTCATGTTTGTTTCTTCATTAAAATTAGCTTCTACCATTTCTTCATTTAAAATTTGTTTCTACCGTTTCTTCGTTTAAATTTCTTTTCTACTGCTCATTCACTTACATTTAATTGCTACCGTTTATTCACTTAAATTTCGTTTTGACCGTTTATTCATTTTAAAAAGTTTCTAAAAGTTTTCTAAAAACGAATTTCAATGAATATTCAAATTCGTTTCTACCGTTCGTTCATTCAAATTCGTTTCTACCGTTCGTTCATTCATTCAAATTTGTTTCTACCGTTCGTTCATTCATTCAAATTTGTTTCTACCGTTCGTTCATTCATTCAAATTTGTTTCTACCGTTCGTTCATTCATTCAAATTTGTTTCTACCGTTCGTTCATTCATTCAAATTTGTTTCTACCGTTCGCTCATTCAAATTCGTTTCCACCGTTTGTTCATTTAAATTTGTTTCTTCCGTTTAAACCGTTTCTACCGTTTTCTATTCGTTTAAATTCGTTTCTACTGTTGTGACATGAATCCCCCGCTGTGGGACATTTAAAGGTTTTTTCCCGGTATGCTTCTCGCGGACCCCCTCACCAGGCCCACGCCCTCGTCCCAGCCGCGGATCACCTCCCCTTTGCCTATCTTGAACTTGAAAGGCTTTCCCCGGTCCCGGGACGAGTCGAACTTGTGTCCGTCCGTGAGAGAACCTGCGGAAACACAGCGAATCAGCGCAATACGTCATTCCCTCAACATCCGAGTGCGACGACGCCAAATCCGTCCGGTGTGACGTCATGAAGGCGCCGCAGCAGCGTCACTGCGGCAGAACCGTCGGCGGGAACCGATCAGTCACGTCACCGGAACCGTGTCAGGAGTTGTAAAAAAATAAATTTGTAAAAAGCAACACAAATAAATTAAAAATGACGACGACGAATCGCCGAGTGCTCGCCAAAAAGGAAAAAAAAACAGGCCGCGATCCGCTCGAGCCCGACGCCCACCGCCTCAGACCCCCGCGTTTCCCGGGAAAACCGCCGATTTTAATCGACGCTTCCGATCGCGTCGTGTAAACGCGTCCATTGTGTCCGCGGCTAACGGCGAGCGCGCGGCTAACGCGTCCGAACACGCAACACTCACCCACGTAGTGGACGACACACGTCTGCCCCTTTTTCGGAAAGGTGCTTCCTAAAAAAAAAAGAAGAGAAAAGAAAGGGATGAGACGCGTCAGACGCGCGCGGGACACGCTAACGCTACAGCGGCGAGCTAACGCGCGCGACCGCATCCACACGACGGCCGAACCGCTTCTGTTGGCGTTTTCACCTCGGCGTGACTAAACGGGCGAGATTTACCGTCTCCGGGTGTAATGGTTTCGACCTCGACGCCCATCCTGGCTGCTTTCGAGACCCTTCGCTTCGCTCCGCTCGGATGAATCCGGTTATTGTGATCGAGGGCAGAAGACGAGACGAGAGACGCTCCCTCCGCTCCGCGCGCGCGCAGCCAGGCTAAGGTCGGTGTGTGTGGCGCCCCCAGCGGTCACGTGCGGCGCTGCAGCTGTTTTTATACGCCGTAGTCGAGTCTGAAAAAAAGAAGTAATTCCCGTAATCGAGTGACGACTTTACCACCCCCCCCCCCACACACACACACACAAACAATTATTATTGGTATGTGATCAAATTAAAATTGCGTGTGACATTTACAAAACATACACGACACGCAGTGAAATGCTTTTTACAACATTTCAGAGTAAGAACGTAGAATGAAAAAAAACGCAACGTGCGATAAATACCAACACGTAGTCCGATAAATAGAATACAAAACGATGGACTAGAATATTTACGCACACGCACGCACCCACTCACACACACAGTACATTTTTGTGCTGCCAATCGATTATTTTTTTAGCTAATTAATCACACTTCCCCAACCAAATTAAACACGATTATTCTGATAAATAGAATACAATAAGATGGACAAAAATACACACAACATAGTATATGTTTGTGCTGAAAATTGATTAATTTTTTTAGCTAATTAATCACACTTCCCCAACCAAATTAAACGTGGATATTCAGATAAATAGAATACAAAAATATGGACAAAAATACACACACACTGAGTATATGTTTGTGCTGAAAAACGATTCATTTTTTTTTAGCTAATTAATCACACTTCCCCAACCACATTAAACGTGATTATTCCCGATTAATTGCAATTAATCGACTGAAGCTTTTTTTAAGCACTGTATTTATCCCCGTGGGGCAATTAGGACCACGATCTACCACAAGAGCAGTGATCAGTGGGGCATGTGGGTTAGTATCTTGCCCAAGGACACTCTGTTGCAGAATCAGCTGTAGGGGGATTTGAACAAGCAACCTCTTTGACACGAGTCTACCCTACACTGGACCACAACTGCCCATCGAAGCTTGTAGTATTGAAGTGTAAAATTAAATAAAACTCCGGTTTAAACTCCATAATAACGTTTAGTAGACTTTTTGTTCAATTTGATCAATCGTATCTCCTAAATTAAACACAGACATGTCAATTGAATTTCAAAACAATCACACTAATAGAAATGAAATATATTTAAATATATGTCAAGATGATTCCAAAAAAGTCCACATATAAGCCTAAAATATGTAGGAAACAGTGAGGAAAAAACTTGGAAAGTTGGTGTGTGTGTGTGTGTATTAGTTAACCACACGATGGTTAAATGCTGAGCAGAATTCTGATACGACCCCTAGTGGCCACACTGACACTCATTCATTTGTATTTATTTACGTTAAATAACAGTTTTAATAATATTTACATAAAATGGTGGACCACAATCTAGAATGTGGGTGGCGCCTCAGAATTGCTGGGATTGGCTGAGCGGCTGAAATGGACGGATGGTTAAAATCATTGTCAAACCGCTCATCTGTTCCTTCATCACCGCAGATTTAAACACTCATAATGTTGTCATGGAGATTTCCTTACACTTGTATTGTTCTGATTGGTTAATAGTGACTCTCAGTGAACTGATCCAACAGACGTCTCTCCAGACTGATGTTCAACCGTGTATAAAGTTTAACAGTTTTCTCACTTGAGACCAAATCTCTCCATATTCAAAACTTGTGAGTTCAGCGCAATGCTGAAAGAGAGAGAGAGAAACAGAGAAAAAGAGGGAGAAACAGAGACACAGAGAGAGAAACAGAGAGATGAGAGAGAGAGGAGACAGAGAAAGAGAGAGAGAGGGAGATACAGTGTGAGAGACATAGTGATACAGAAATACAGAGAGAAAGAGGGAGGGAGGGAATGGGAGAGACAGGAGGAGGCAGAGAGACACAGGAAGAGACAGAGAGAAAGAGGGAGAGAGACAAAGACGGCGAGAGAGACAGAAAGAGAGATACAGAGAGAGTGAGAGAGACAAAGAGAGCGAGAAAGACAGAAACAGAGAGATACAGAAAGAGCACGAGAGAGACAGAGAGAAATGAGGGAGAGTCAGAGAGAGAGAGAGACGGAGGGAGTGAGACAGAGAACGATGATGGGAGATGTCCAGGGAGATGGAGTGTCTGGAGTGATGGAGTCAGGATGGACATCAGTCTTCAGTCTGTTGGAGAGCGTCTGAGAAGTGATGCTGGTCTCTGTCAGGCCGCTTTTCTTTGGCAGAAGACACTGTCCGGAACCATCTTCACTGCCAGAGGAGACTGGCACCAGAGAGTCGGGTTCTCCACAGGTTTTTTCCTCTCACTCCGCCAGAGAGGTTTTGTTTTCCTAGCCACTGTCCCCATCAAGCTTGCTCTTCTGCTCATAGCCCATAGTCTGAACAACGATGAACAATGGACACATTTATAAATGACTTTGTTTATCCTGATTCCACATAGCGGCTTTGAGTTGGTCTGGGACGGAGAAAAGTGCTATATAAACAAACTTAAACTTGAACTTTGAGCACCTTCAACAGCATTAATAAAAAGCTGTTCGTTTAGGAGAGTTGTGTTAACGTGCCGTTGTGCGCTTGAGGATTGTTTCAGTGACATGAGTGACAGGATGATGAAAAACTTCCCGATGCTTAAAAACCGAATTATTGCTTATTGATTCTAACCTAAAAATAAAGGACCCTGAATATAATCGAAATCTTAATGGACTTAATCTCTCAACCACATCAACAGTGGAAAAACTTGGGTGTTATATTTGATAATAAACTTTCATTTGAAAACCATGTCAACAACGTTTGTAAAACCGCATTTTTTCCCCTCAGGTATATCTCACAGCTGCGCCATATGCTCCCTAGGTCGGATGCAGAAAGACTAATACATGCATTTATGACATAAGGTTAGATTACTGTAATGGTCTTCTGGGAGGTTCTCCTGCCCGACTAATAGATAAACTTCAGTTAGTTCAGAATGTAGTTGCTGCCAGCTGAATACTGGTCGTGCCAGCCTACAGTGAGGCAGAGATCCCTGCTTAAGTGTGAAAAGGGCCAGTTTTTCATCTGGTCTCTTGAAAGAAGGAGACTGATCAAATCAAATCGAGTTTAATTTTGGAGAGAGAGAACATTTCCAGAACATTCACTGTGAAGAGTTTGCAGACTGGGGAAATCTACTAATTAGTCAAGCTCACCAGAGAGAAGAGCTGTCGGGTCCAATCCACTTTCATCTTCATAATTTAACACATCAGGACAGAGAGAATGAGTTGAAGTCCCTTTAAATCTCTGTAAATGTAAATGTTTTCAACCATACAAACATCCTTATTGATAACTGATAACGACACACACGTTCTTTTAAATGCAAACAGATTTCACCCTCCAGAACCTGCAGTAGTCGAGACCTTAAAACGGAACCTTTTATTCAGCCTTGAAACACGTGTTAAGCTTTTCTGCCAAGCGAGAGTTGTACCAGGGTTGACCAGGAGACCTGTCACAGCGCCAGTCTGGGACTCTCCTTGGCCTGGCGCATTCCGTAAAGCCACTTGATGACCCGTGCGTTCCTCTCGATGACCGAAACACCAGCACCCGAGCGCTCTGACTCCTCCTCCTCCGCCTCCTCACCCATCTGCTCCGACGCCGGGGCGCTGGCACTGTGGAGGCGGGAAACGGACACGATGTCGGAGCCGGGCCCGGCGAGCTCCTCCAAGTCTGACGGATCCAGGCCGCAGTAATTGAAGAAGCGCTCGAGGTCGACGCCCGGGCGGGACACACAGTCGCTGGTGTCGGACTTTGAGCGGGTCAGCGAGGGACGCTTCTTGGTGCTGGGGGAGGAGCTGTGAGTAACGGCGGGAGACGGAGGGGACTGGAGGGCATCTGGGGTCCTCGAGGTCACTGGGTAAGAACCCGAGGGCGAGAGACCGTGTGGAGGAGCTCTGGTCTCGGCGGCTGCTCTTACGTTGGGCAGTTCACCACCCGGACCGGGTGAACTGCCCAACGTAAGAGCAGCCGCCGAGTCCAGAGCTCCCCCACACGGCCCCTCGCCCTCACTATATTTACGGAATTCCTGGGCGACGTTGAAGCGTCGGAATGCCGGCTGGTCTTGGCGAGCGTAGGGTCTCAGCAGGTGCGGGACCGGGACTCGTGGACTCTGCTGGTTCTGCAGGGCTGGACCTCCTGATGATGATGGCCGCACGTCCACTCTCCGGACGGTCACGGTGGGGCGGCCGCTAACCTCGGCGGCGTCTACGGCGTCTTTGTCCCGACGGGTCCACGTCTGGAGAGGTTTGGGACGGTTGGGCTGGGAAGAAGCGGCCGGATGAGGGTGACCGGGTCGGACGGCCGGAGAGGGTGTTTGACTGACTCCGCGAATGAGTCTGTAAAGGTTCTGTAGGTCGAGCTCGGGCGTGTTCCGCGGCGCAGGCGTCCGTCTGGTGGGCGCGGTCGGACCAGACGGAGACGTGACCGGGTGCTGCTTCTTCAGCGCCACCTGTTGGCTCTTGACATATTTGGCTTTGTCCGCCTCCAGACGCTCCACGGCGCTCGGCTTGCGTGTCTCGGGCGACTGGACGGGACAGACGAGGCCTTGGTTGGGACCGGGACTGTGAAGCCTCGCTGCTCCACGAGAAAAAGCCACCGAGTCGACCGACATCCCGTACGCCTCTGGAACAACGCCTGGAAAAGATAACAGAGACTGTAGGAAGACTTCCCACCTGGTCACTGTCCTCTAGCACCTGTAAAGGTGAAGGGTCGGTGTGGGTGGGGCACATGGACTCGGACACGCCCTCACCTGCTCTCTACTGCCTCCTACCTCCTAAAACGGCATTTATAATTGTAGCATTTATTTCGTACGCATGTAAACCCGCGCATACAACACTGAACAAGGTAGTTGCTTCTGCTATTACTATTCATCTTTAAAATGCATACTTAAAAAAAAACTAGAAATTTTGATAAAATACATGTCACCAGTGATAAAATAAATACACTTAAATAAAAATCTAAATAATTAAAACGCCTCCACAGCAGCAGGCAAAACGATTTTCTCCACTATGGTAAATGCATGAATTTGAATTTGAGTTAGAAATTTTCTTGACGGTTTCAGATTGTTTTGTGCGCAGAGTATTGCAAGCCATACATTGAGAATAAACGACTTTGTTTCTTAGTAATTTACGCCTGCTATTTTTACCACTAATCTGATTCCACAAGTCTGTTTGTATTTGGGCACAAATTTAGCTTTTGTGTAGAGATTGCCCCCAATTTCATCTTCATTTGTTCGTTTTATGAACATCATCTTCACTTCAGCCAAAAATCTGCAGCTGCTGATTGGAGGGTGTTAACAACTGGTCGACGCCTCATTGCCACCTAGGGGAGTTGTGGTCCCGCGGCCCTTGTGGTTCTACTACAGGCGCTCGGGGGCGGGGCCAAGGATCGGCCTATGATTACGGGTAACAACATACTCTCTGTACGCTGTTGTAAACCCACATGACGTTTTGGTGTCTGTTCGATTCGCAGGAAAGGTATCAAGATTTTTCACGAAATATTTGCAACTGAACGGTAAAAGAGTCTAAAGACGGACGTGTTCTTCACTAACACCTGAGGAGGAGGAGCAGCAGCAGGACGTTCTCGATCTGTCACTGGTTAACTTCACTGGAATCTCCCTTCACGCGGTTAATAACTAACCCGCCACCGCGTCCTCACTAACCCATCGGCCGTAAAACATGAAGCTCGGTCAAGAATTTCAACCCAGTGGAGAGTCGGATTCCAGGAGATCTGACAAGTCTCTACTCGACTCCATCTACAATCAAACTAGCAGCTAGTGTGTGTACAGCAGGATGTGTGTCCATCTCAAAGTGAGGAATGCCACAAACACACACACACACACACACACACACACACTCACCTCGGGCTGAAGAACTGTGCAGCTTCCTGTTCAAAACCAAGTCACACGAGACTCTGCGGAATTAAGAGTCACTTATTCCTCCATGTGTGAAACGTCTGTTGTCCTCGCCGTGTGTGTGTGTGTGTGTGTGTGTGTGTGTGTGTGTATGTGTGAGAGAGAAAGAGAAAGCCAAACTCACCCGACTGGTTTGTCCTCGTCTTGAAACACTCCTCTCGCCCTCATTACCGGGGTAAACGCTTTCTTAAACCAGGAAACAGGACCAGCTCTTCCAGTCACATGACCGAGAGAAGAGAGAGAGAAACCACTCGGGCCTGTGTGTGTGTGTGTGAAAACAATAAAAGGCCCATCCGATCCTCACTTGGCACCAACGTGTAATACACAGGCGCTGACTGATCAACACTAGGAAGAGTGAATCGGTCTGAAGAAACATTCACTCCACAATAAAACCTGAAGACACGCCTCCATTGACCAATCAGCAGTGACCAGCCAATCACAGCCTCCGCTGAACTCAGACCGTTTGAGTGGCTATGGATACAGATTGTTTCCGCTCATGTATCCACAGCCAGTCAGAGAATGACTTCCCAGATAGAATAATAATAATAATTGAACCTTTATTAGTCCCTCAGTGGGGAAATTTTTTTAACTTCTTTATCTAATCATGAGAATTTAATCATTTAAGAATGTAAGCTGTTGTTGTTGCTCAGCGGTACACAGTGTGCTGGTGTCCTAGTCTTTCAATTCACACATCGTAATGTAGAAACAGTAACCGTGGGTGTAATGTTCTGACGCAGACTCTACAGGAAGCCGTGCTGCTGGTGTTGTTGCTATGGTTACGGAAAGTTCCATGTGTCACAGAGGAAAGAGATGCAGGAAAAATAGACAAAAGTAGAGAAAAATAAATCAGTTCAGAGGGAGGAGTCAACAGAGGTCAGGAGGGGTCAATAGGAGAAGAGAGCAGGAAGAGAGGCAGGAAGAAGAGGGCAAAAGAAAGGGTCAACGGGAGAGGAGGAGTCAGGAGGAGAGGTCAACAGGAGAGTAGGAAGAGTCAAGACGAAGAGGAGCGAAAAGAGGAGTCAGGAGGAGTGGATGAGTCAGTATGACAGGAGGGGTCATTAGGAGAAGAGAGGAGGAGGCAGGAAGAAGGGTGAATAAGAGAGTGGTCAGGAGGAGAGTAGGACGTCAAGAGGTGGGGGAGTCAGGAGGAGCGGACAAAGAGTCAACAGGAGAGTAGGAAGAGTCAAGGAGTCAAGAGGAAGAAGAGCAAAAAGGAGTCAGGAGGAGTGGATAAGGCAGAATGACAGGAGGGGCCATTAGGAGAAGAGGAAGAGAACAGGAGGAAGGGTCAACGAGAGGAGAGGGGTGAGGTGGAGTAGTCAACAGGAGAGTAGGGTCAGGAGTCAAGAGGTGAAGTGAAAAGAGTAGTCAGAATGACAGGAGTGGTCAATAGGAGAAGAGAGGAGGAGGAGTGAGGAGGAAAAAGACAGGAGGAAGGGTCAACGGGAGAGTAGTTGTCAGGCGGGTTCAAGAGGAGAGGAGGAAGAGGAGCGAATAGAGAAGTCAGGAAGACAGAGAGGAGTGAGGAGGAAGGGTCAACGGGAGAGTAGTCAGGAGGGGTTGAGAGGAGGAGGAGTCAGGAAGAGAGGAGGAGTGAGGAGGAAGGGTCAACGGGAGAGTAGTCAGGAGGGGCCGCGAGGAGGAGGAGTCAGGAAGAGAGGAGGAGTGAGGAGGAAGGGTCAACGGGAGAGTAGTCAGGAGGGGCCGCGAGGAGGAGGAGTCAGGAAGAGAGGAGGAGGCTTCAGTCTGTCGCTCAGATCCACAGACAACGAGACAAACACGAGTATCAGAAGATTTAAAGTGTAATAAAAGTCCAGATATACATATATTACATTTCCCTCACAGCGATTAAAACAGCTGCATTCTGCTCGTTTCCGTGGATGTATAAATAGGAACTGAAAGTGTCTTTGGTGACATGAATGGCGAGATCCGCCCTCAGGAGAGCATGCAGTTGTCTTTGTCTTTGCGGCTGGGACTCTTCCTGAAACTCCGCCTCTTGCTCCTCTGCTCCTCCCCCACCTCCTGGGGCTGCTCGGCGGCGCTCAGCTGTGGGGGCAGAGGAATGCGCTGCCCCATGAAGAAGCCTTCTTCCTCCGAGTCTGAGGAGGACGAGCAGGTGGAGCAGGAGTCCTCGTGTCGGCGGCGTGTGGAGAGAAGCGTCAGCGCTCCTCGTGCTCCCCTCCGCACGGGCGAGTCCAGGCTCTCTAGCCGAGGTCTGTCCCGTGGAGACCCTCGCCGGTGGAGCGACCCGTCTGGAAGGAAGGAGCACACGCTTTACTCGCCCTCCTGCTTGGGACAGCGGCTCCTCCAGCAAACGACTCAGGGTGTCCTCACGCTGCTCGGTCTGTGCTTCGGTACGACTGTCCCCCCTCTCTACTCCCCCGCTGGCCCGCACTCTCACTAGGTTTTGACAATCGTGCTTCAGTACGCTTACCGTATTTTTTGCCGTATAAGACGCACTTTTTTTCCCCCAAAAATGAGGGTGAAAAGTTGGTGCGTCTTATACGGCGAATGCAGAGATCCGCGGAGCGCGCTCACCACCATCTTAGTGTGCAATACCGCGGTGTTACATACGTTGTCTCGCTTTCTTTCTCGCGCAGAATCTTGTGAAACAATGAAACCGTGATTTCCAAACGAAAACAGACTTTGATCAAAATAAAACAAGCAGATTTTCTCGCGCGCGTCTTTAAAACCAACACAGCCACTCTTCTCTTAAAGGCACAGCGCACTAGAAAACGGAGCGGCAGGCGTATGCGCGTGAAGTACAAACTGTGTTCGATTAGCAATGTCCGTGCCGTCATTGGTAGTTGTAAGTTACACGTAACGAAACTAATGTGTAATACTGTAATAAGGTGTTTATACACTTATATAAAACTCTAATTCATGAATTATCACGGTATCCACGATATTGCAAAATCCATATCATGGATTGAGCTTCACAGCCTCGCAAAATCACTTCTATCGATCGCTTTTGTTGCACATAAACGAGCTTCTCGTGTGAGGAGGCTCACGCATTTTCCTGTTTGGAGCGCCTGGAATGTGACGTCACGCCCCCTGATCCGCGCCCGGGAACATTTCATTCACTCAAACTATAAACGAACCGTGCTTTTGTACCCGGGCGCGGATCCCAGTACCTAGTGTGAGTGCGCCCTTACCCAGCGTCTCCAGCTGCGACGGTTCTTGAGCACAAAAGCGCAGCCTCCGTCCCAAACGCCCCCCAGGCTCCTCCTCTTCCTCCTCGTCCGGCATGCCTTCATCATGTCTTTCCGGCTCCAGCACGTCGTCCTCCTCCCAGTCTTCCTCCTCCACTGAGTAGCTGCAGCTGATTGGCTCTCTGAAGCTGACGCGGGCGGTGCTGCTGCGGACCGGAGCGGGTGGGAGCTCCGCCTCCTCAGCAGCGGGCGGCGAGTCGGAAGAACTCGGAGAGTTGGTCTGCTCAAAGAAAACAGGAGGCGGCGGCGGAGGGAAGGAGTCCGAGTCGCTTTCAAACGCGTCTGATGGAACCACCTGGAATAAAACATCTGCAAAGAAGGAGAGGGTGAAGGAGGTGAGAGCAGGAGCAGGAGACGGTGCACACCTGCGCAGTCGCTCTGGATCAGGGTGGACGTCCCTCTGGAGGCGGAGCTCGGAGGGAAGGGGCCGAACTCTGCGTACTCGTTCAGCTCCGTCCAGCCGCTGGGGTCGAGTCCCGGATCACCTGCAGGAGGTGGACACGGACCGTCATGTTCTGACTCTACAGGAAGCCGTGCTGCTGGTGTTGTTGCTATGGTTATAGAATGTTCCATGTGTCACAGAGGAAAGAGATGCAGAAAAATGAAAGTAGAAAAAAATAAATTAATTCAGGGGGAGGAGTCGTCGAGAGAGGTCAGGAGGACAGAAGGGGTCAATAGGAGAAGAGAGGAGGAGGCAGGAAGAAGAGGACAGGAGGAAGGGTCAACGGAAGAGGAGGAAGAGTCAAGACGAAGAGGAGCAAAAAGAGGAGTCAGGAGGAGTGGATGAGTCAAGATGACAGGAGGGGTCGTTAGGAGAAGAGAGGAGGAGAAGAGGACAGGAAGAAGGGTCAACGAGAGAGTAGTCAGGAGGAGAGGTGGAGTCAACAGGAGAGTAGGACGTCAAGAGGTGGGGGAGTCAAGAGGAGGAGAGAAAAGAGGAGTCAGGAGGAGAGGAGGTGAGGTGGAGGAGTCAAGAGGAGTCAGGATGACAGGAGGGGTTGATAGAAGAAGAGAGGAGGACCGTCTCCGCTGACCCATCAGTCCCGGTCACGCACCTGTGCAGCCGGTGCTGGTCCCTGCCGACGCCCTTGAGTGGCTCTCGGCTTCGCAGCGCAGGGCGGAGTCACAGGAGTCAGAGTCGTCTGGGGTTTCTCCCAGCGAGCAGGAGCGCGAGCAGAAGATCAGTCCTCCTCGCGGCAGGAAGGGTCGGCCCAGCAGGGGGAGCCGACAGCGGGCGCAGCAGAAACACTCCTCGGACGCGTGCCAGTGCTGCCCGTCATACGTCATCTGGCCCTGGTCGATACCTGCGGGAGTCACGGCGTCACCATCACAGCCCTCGATCATACCGTGAATCTCTTATAATACCGCGAATCTATCAAATCTACAAGGGAGGAAGATCCTTTGCATATTTAGCATCCAAACTACGTAACGCTCTGCCTAGCACAATTCGAGACTCAGAATCAGTGAGTCTATTTAAGTCTAGACTGAAGACGCGTCTCTTCAACAAAGAATAATCATAACAGAATAAGTTAATATAATCGTATAGAAAGGCTGCCTAGTTTAGTGCTCGGAACCAAATCACACCTGCACCTCCTAAAACTGTACTTCATGTTTTCCTAATTGCTTTGTTTCTTTGTGTTTCACTCCTCTCCTGAGCGCTGAGTGCCGTACGAGCGGAATCTCCTAGGAGCTTCGGGTTAATCTTCTCTACCACCGCCATATGAGACGAGGCCGCATCGCTTGGAGGAGTGTCATTTCACCAGGACGGTGTCAACGTTGCTCGAACATTCAGCGTCTTTGCGTTGGTCTCGGACCAAGAAAAGCGCTATACAAATAACCTGAACTTGAACTTGAACTTGAACTATGATGCCTCCTGGAGCTCTGTAGACCTGATGACGCTGTTTTAAGTGAAGAAATAGAGCCGCCTCTTAAAGCGCCTGAAGCGCCTTACTTGATTTCTACAGCGGATCAACATCCACATCACTCAACAATATTCTGCCCGATTCTACCCACAATTAAGGACAAAACTTGAAACGAGGTTCAGTTTGAGCGGAACCGTGGTCAACAACATGGCTGCCTCTGATTGGGCAGTGACGTCACTGAAGGAACTGCCGTTACACACTACATGTCCCAGAATGCAGCACTTCCCTGCCCCTTCTCTTTTAGCAGGGGTAGGCAAACTTATTGATTCGTGGGCCACATTGGGTTCTAACATTGGACAAAGCGAGCTGTCAATCATATCCTCACCAGCCAATCAGAGTGAAGCCAATCACGTAAAGCTGGTGCCAGAAGTCCAAGCAGGAAAAAAAAAAGAAACGGACGAAAAAAACGTTCAAACCAAAAGGCGTTTTTTCCAAATACCAAAAGATTTTCGTTAGTTTCTTAGAAATTTACAGTTAATATTTTTTTTACATTAAAAAAATTAAATAAACCTTCATAAAAGATTAACCGGATTTACATAAAAAAATATCTGGCTTTCATTTATGTTTTACACGTTTGGCGGGCCAGATTAAAACATTTAAAGGGCATTTAAAACATTTAAAACATTGTATGTGGCCCCTGGGTCGTAGTTTAGCCAGCCCTGTCCTTCAGGTTACGATTGTAGAATTTGTAACATTTACTTTTATTAATTCTGGTGGATTTTTTTATTAAGGTTCTTCAGGAGATCTGCTCCTGTCTGCTCTTCTCTGTGTTTTACTGATGTTTCCACCTGCAGCAGCAGCAGATCAAATCAAATCATCAGTACTTATCCTGATTCCAATATTGGATCAGCGGTTAAACAACGTTAATCTCTTACTATTACCTGTTATTTTATTAACTCTCTCTCCTCTCTGTCTGTCTGTCTCTTCCTCTGTCTGTCTGCCGGTTTCTGTTTCTCTCACTGTCTCTCTCACTCTCTTTTATTCTTCCCCCTCTCTTTCTCTCACTCACCGTCTTTCCCTTAATCTCTCTGCCTCTCTCAATCACCCTCTTTCTTTTTTCTCTCTTTCCACCTCACACACACTCTTTCTCTCCCTACCCCTTTCTTACCCACTCTCTCTTGCCCTCGTTTTCTCTCTTTTTCCCCTCTCTCGCCCACTCTTTCTTTCCTTCTTTCTCTCCCTCCTCTCTCTTTCTCCCTCTGTCTTTCTCTCTTCATTTTTCTCTCTTTCCCTGTCTTTCAGCATCTTTCTTTTTTTGCTCTTTCTTTCTCTCTCTCTGCCTTCCTCTCTCTTTTTCTTCCCATCTCCATCTTTCTCTCTCTCTCTGTCGCTCTCTCTCAGTCTCTGCTTCTCTCTCTCGCCCACTTTATTTTTTTTCCATCTCACGCCCACTCACCCTCTCTGCCTCTCTCTCTTTTTCTCTTGCCCTCTTACACCCCCCCTCTTACTCCAGTTCTTTATTTCTTTCTCTTTCTCTCACTGTCTCTCTTTCTCCCTGTTTCTCTCTTTCTTCATTTTCTCCCTCGCCATCTCTTTCTTTTTTCACTCTTTCTATCTCTCTCTCTCTCTGCCTCATTTCTCTTTCTCTCTCAACTTTACTCTCTCTCGTCCTCTTTTTATCTCTCTTTCTATATCACACACACTTTCTTTCTTCCACTCTGTCTTTATGTCTCCCCTATCTCTCTCTCTCCACTCCTTCTTCTCCCACTCTCTCTGGCCCTCTCTTTCTCTCTCTCTCACAGCCTCCCTGTCTATCTATCTTTCCATTTCTCTTGCCCACTCTTTCCTTCATTCCATCTTTTTCATTCACCCACTCTTTATTTCTTCCTCTATCTATCTCACTCTTTCTCTGTCTCCCTGTCTCTCTCTCTCTTTTCCTCACTCACCCTTTCTTTCTTTCTCTCTCTCTCTCTCTCTCTCCATTCTCCCTCTCAGCCTCTTCTTTCGCTGTCTGTCAGTCTCTCTGCTTCTCTCTCTCACCCTCTTTATTTTTCTCTCTTTCCATCTATCTCTCCCTATCTCTTTTGCGGACTCTTTCCTTCTTTCCCTCTCTTTAGTTCTTTGTCTGTCTATCTCTTTCCTTTTTCACTCTTTCTCTTCCTCTGTCTTTCTCTCTCTCTCTCTTCCCCACCCCCACTCTCTGCCTCCTCATTCTCTCTCTCTCTCTTTCTTTTTTTCACTCTCTGCCAGTCTCTCTGCTTCTCGCTCTCGCCCTCTTCTTTTTCTCCCTTTCTACCCCGCCTCCACATTCTCTCTTTCTGCTTCCCTCTCTCTCTTTCACCCACTCTCTCTCTCTCTCTCTCTCTCTCTCTCTGGTGATGTGGGGCTGGTGAGCCGCTCACCGATGTGCTGCCCGCAGCAGTCGCAGTACTGGGCGTAGAGTGACTGGTAGCAGTGGCAGCAGTAGGGGCGGTTCTCCCTCATGATGTAGCGCTGCCCGCCCAGCGCCGCCTCGCACTCAAAGCAGCAGAAGTGCTTCATGTGCCAGTGTCGGCCCTCGGCCTCCGTGCACTCGTCCGCGAAGATGATCTGAGGAGGGCGGAGCCAGAGGTCAGCGGGGTGGTGTGAGGTCAGCGGGGTGCAGAGGTCACGGCACCTCGTCACAGGCCTGGCAGCGCGGCTTCAGGCGCTCGGCGTGGTGGCGGCCGCAGAAGATGTCTCCGTCCTGGTAGAAGTAGATGAGGTCCACCAGCAGCTCCTCACAGGCCGAGCAGCAGAAGCACTGAGGGTGCCAGCACGAGCCGTGACCCGCCCGCAGCGCAAACACCGCCATGTCGCCGCCGCAGATCTGCCTCCCGCACTGACCACACACACACACACACACACACAACCTCAACACATCCTGCCTGTCTCTGACACTCTTTCTGGGTCACGGGGAGCTGGAGCCAATCACAGCCGCTCTGGGCCTGAGGCGGGACTTGTCGGGACACTCTCCCACACGCAAACACTCTCACACACACACACACACACTCAGTCTCACACACACAGACACAAACACACACACGCACACACACACACGCTCACTCTCTCTCTCTCACACGAATTCTCAAATCCCAATTCTTGTGAATCATGTGTCTGGCCTGTGGAGACCCGGAGGAGACCCACGCGAGCCGGAGGAGACCGAGTGGGCGTGTCAGACAGACTGTGGTGGGCGTGTCAGACAGAGTGTGGTGGGCGTGTCAGACAGAGTGTGGTGGGCGTGTCAGACAGAGTGTGGTGGGCGTGTCAGACAGAGTGTGGTGGGCGTGTCAGACAGAGTGTGGTGGGCGTGTCAGACAGAGTGTGGTGGGCGTGTCAGACAGAGTGTGGTGGGCGTGTCAGTGCTGTTCCTCTACCTGCTGACAGATGGCGCCTGTCATGGTGACGGGGAAGAGACGCACGACGCCGCGGCCCAGATTCTCCCTCTTCCTCTGCTGACTGAACAACCGCAGCTCTTTCTTCTCCTCTTCATCCAGAGCGTTACAGTACTGAGGCTGAGCACACGTCACTGATCAAAAATCTAATTACGGTATCATGAACGTTTGAAATTGCGCCACCCGGTGGTGAGCAGGACTTTACCTCGCTGTCGTGAGCAGGAAGCTGGTGCAGGAGCTGCTTGATGCGGCTGCGTTCGCCGGGACTGTTCACGTACGGGATCTTGTCCTCGGGGAGGCAGCTGAAGTACTGATAGACCTGCACACACACACACACATTATTATTTTATTCAATCTCAAAAAAAAAAAAAAAAAATTGCAATCATACAAAAATACAACTGTGCAAAAACAATGGCGCAATTGTGAAAAGACAAAAATATACTGTGCAATTTCAAAAACAATTTTGAGTGACAAAAGCGTGTCACTGCATTACTGAGTGAAATCCCCAAAAACCCAGATTTAATCGTGCACAAAACACAACTAAACACAAACTCCCAGAAATAATTTGATATCAAAACTAAAACGAAAAAACGATACAATATTTACAGAGTTGTGAGTACCAACTTGCCATCATTAGCTTCACTTCTTCCAACAATACAATGCTCACGCCACTACCTCACTCCCAGTGGAGCGCCAGCGCCACCATTTTGAACTTGTGGCCCCGCCTACCCGGCTGCCAGGTATTCTTCATAACGAAAATATAAGTGCTATATATTCTACATTTATTTTACTTAAGTTGCCATGTCTAAGAAATCTGAATACGTAGTTAACTATGAACATAGAAATGTTTTTCCAAATAAGATCTTTGTATATATTTTATTCTTCTTGAACTTATCTTTATGAACTTTTCTTTAAATCCAAATAAATCCAAATGAAACCTCAACAAAGAGAAAAATAAATACAGTAAAATAAAATTAATTATAATTGAATTGAATTGAAAAATCCTTTATTAGTCCCACAGCGGGGAAATTTCACGTCACAACAGCAACATCAAATCCAACAAATAAATAAACAAATTAGGGCTGCACGATTTTGAGAAAAAACCTAATTGCGATTTTTCTGAAAAATATTGCGATTTCGATGCGATTTTCGGTTTTTGCACTTTTAGGTGCAAAACTAAAATTATAAATATATTGGTACTTTTACAACACAGGTAAATAAACTACATACAAAGTGGTTGATGTAATGTGATTGTTTGATGCTTCGTGATTCATAAAAACAGCAGCTGAACCTAAATAGAATAAGAACCCAAAGAATAAGAATGGAAAACAACCATTTAGTCATTTTTTTTTTTTTTATTTAACAGTCTGAAACACAAAAAAATAAAAAAAATTATCTCTTATTTGAAATTAAACCAGACAATGTTCCAACCAGAAAATGAAAAAGTGATGAAAAACAATCCTTAATAAAACACATT
>MU204265.1:4063603-4077116 GCA_017309775.1 Paedocypris sp. Pulau Singkep
CCTGCCCGTCATAAGCATAGTTCCAGTCACCAGTTCAAATTTAAGTTGTAGAGTCTAATCGCAGCAGGTAGGAAAGATCTGCGATATCTCTCCTTCAAACAGCGGGGGTGAATCAGTCTGCCACTGAAGCTGCTCTCCAGAGCAGACAGTGAGTCCACCAGTGGGTGAGAGTCCAGGTCCAGGATGGATGATAGTTTATTGCATCACGTTTATAAGTAACAAATGGTTACCATTGAAAAAAGTTTCATCAGCAGATGGCGCTTCAGGTGTGTTATATTTCTGCCCGTGATGGTTGCTTCACACGCGGCGATCAGAACATTTTTCTAAGGTGGCGTTGAATGTAATGTTAATCCATATATCCGAGCGCGTCCTTGACTTATTCCAACCGGGAGAAGACTCCTGATTTATGAAGACACTAGTGCTCACCGTGCTTATCCAATGATTACCTCTTTACGTTTGCACCCGCCTTTCTCCACAAGCTCGGATTATGATTAGAAGTCGCCACAAAAGCATTTTTGTTTCATTTTTTTTTCCGCTGACGAAAGTAAATGTACGAAAATAAATGTAGTTATAGTTATTGTCCCGAAGCGAGAGTTTTTATATAGTTTCGTTTTCATCAGGGAAAAAGGGTCGTTGACAAAAATATTTTGCCAACGAAAAATGAACACTGGCACGACTTTCTGCGCGGAGAAAGAGAGTGTTACTCCTAAGACGCTCCAGTTCTGAAATCCCTGAAACGCAGCGTGTGTGTAGAGAAGAGTGTAAATCACGCAGAGAAGAGCAGAAACGTGCATTTGGGAGCAGGACCTACGCTGCCCACTTCTCCGGGTGTGTGCGTCAAACGCAGAGCACAGTCTCGACACTGCCCCTAGTGGCCACACGAACACACTCACTGAACCAAGTCCAGCGGAAGGATGTGCTCACCTGCTCGGGCCGCAGTCCGGGCGGCACCCAGGTGTATTCCTCCGAGGCGCATCCCGAGTCGTCGTCTGAGATGGAGTGCCTCTGGAAGTCAGACAGCAGCTTCATCATCATCCTCTCCAGGCGGCTGGGCACCGCCCGCACCGCATGCTCCTCCCGCACACACTTACAGTGCACGCAGATCTTCCTGCCAACACAAGAGGCGCGTTACTCACAGACCAGCACGTGTGTGTGTGTGTGTGTCTTCTGCCTCAGAACCAGAGCCACGCCCCTCGGCCAATCACACGGCGGGAAGTGTGGAGTAGACCAGTTCCTAACCAATCACAGATGACAAACTGAAGGGGGCGGGAAGAGCCACATAGTTATAGAGTCCTGATGTCCTCGTCTGTGTACTGACCGTCATGGAACTGTCCCACATGCTGTGTTAACCCCTGACGTGCTAAAAAGGATTGACCATGTTGCTGTGGCCTTAGAGCGCCATCTAGTGATGTCCGATCGCCAAGGCGCTTTTTACAATTATAGTGAAATTGGCAGAGAATAGTACAGAAGCTCTGTCGGCTACAGTGCGAGACGCAAGTCTTTGCAAAGGACGTATTATATATTATAAATATATATTATAAATTATTATAATACGTATTATAAATAATGTATTATTTAAATAAAATTATGAGTGTTGTTTAGGTAGGGCGTGTCCCTTTTGTTAGACGTGAAAGATCAATGAAAATACGTAAACATTTAGTAATAACTCATGTACTATCACCAAGACTAAATCATGTAAAAAAAAAATTAAAAATAGACAATAAATTCGTTTTTACACTTATATAGCTCGGATCTTGCGAGGTTAAAAAAAAACCTTACTCTTTGAGAGCCAGACTCTCCGGAATGTCTGCAGTTATGTAAAATCAACCATTTAAATACAACACATAAATGAAATGCATACAATCAAAACATAAAATGCAACACAACAAATCTCGGCACTAATTTCAATGACTCTGAACGCACAAAGGCCGCAGAGCAACAGCGCCACACAGGTCAGTGAATGAACTGCAGAAGACACACACACACACACACAAACATGGTGAGACACGTGTTTACACCGGTGAGGAGGAGAGCTAGCGCACTATTGGTGTACACGCCCCATTTCCAACCAATGGCAAACCCCGAAGGGCACAGGGACACGCAGGCTCCGCCTACTCTGCTACACTAGTGTCAAACGCTTAAACGCAAAAATCTGAAACGCCACGTGAAAATATGGTTTGAACAAAACTGTGTACGTTTCTGAGATTGTAAGCGAAAAAAAAAATGCTTTTTTTGCAAAAGTTTTTGTTCGGTTTTAGATATTTTTGACACTAATAATACTGACACCCAGAACCAGCAGCCAATCAGATCATTCTAGGACGGGTCTTTGCCGTTAGATACGATGTCGGAATACTATCGTGCTAATTAGCCTAGCATATCATCATCATCATCATCATGTGCTGAACCAATCAGGCGCCTGCAGCTGGTCCTCCGCTCCTCAGGCGTAATCCACTCGCGCTCGAAAACGACGGGTTTATGAAGGAAGTAAATCCCGCCTGATTACAGCGTTTCTCCGTTACGTAAACAAAGGAGAAAACTCGGGAGATAAAGCCGTTTTCTCCTGTATTATTCTGCTCATGTGTCGTCTATAATCACAAACGCGGAACAATGTCACGATATCTGTCAACCCTGATTCAGCCAGCTGTTGTGTGAGAGTGTGTATATGTGTGTGTGTGTGTGAATAAGTGAGAGTATGAGTGAGTGAGTGTGTGCGTGTATGTGTGTGTATGTGTGTGCATGTGAGAGTGTGTGTGTGTGTGTGTGAGAGAGAGAGTAAGTGAGTGACTGTGTATGTGTGTGTGTGTGAGAGTATGAGCAAGTGAGTCTGTGTGTGTGTTGGTATGAGTGTGTGTGTGTGTATGTGTGATGGTATGAACAAGTGAGTCTGTCTGTGTGTGTGTGTGTGTGTGTGAGTGAGTGAGTATGAGTGTGTTTGTGAGAGTTTGAGTGAGTGTGTGTGTGTGTGTGTGTGAGTGAGTGAGTATGAGTGTGTTTGTGAGAGTTTGAGTGAGTGTGTGTGTGTGTGTGTGTGTGAGTGTGTGTGTGTGTGTGAGTGTTTGTGTAGAGCAGAGCAGATCTCCGCTATGATTTGTGATCGGACCCGGACACGCCCTGTGTTCTCGGGTGTGCGGTGCTGTGAGAGAGTAACACACACCTTACGTAAGGAGACACTTCATCTGTCCCCACTGTTCCCAGAACAGCCAAACAAAGATTAACCTAGTTGCTGTGGTTAAGCTCCGCTGGTGCAGTGACCGTCCCGCAATCTCACTCGCCACAGATCAACTTCTTCAAATCTGGTAGCAGATGTGCACCGAAGCAGACAGATGTGCGGCGGCCCAGTGCGTGTCACGCGGAGAGCAGTGTGTGTGTGTGTGTGTGTGTATCGCTCAGTGTACTCTGTGTGTGTGTGTGTGTGTGTCTGGGAGTACGCATGTTTATGTTAGTATTGGGATCTGTGGTCATTTGTGGGGACATTTGTCCTGGGCTTCACAACTGCCTGCGGACGTCTGTTTGAGGGTCTTGATGGGATTTTAGGCTGAAGTGTGTGTGTGTGTGTGTGTGTGTGTGTGTGAGAGAGAGAGAGAGAGAGATAGAGATAATGTATGAATGTGTAGCCGTGTGCGTGTGTGTGTTAGTGAGTGTGTGTTTGAGTGTGCACATGTGTGTGAGAGTATGAGTGTGTAACTGTGTGTGTGTGTGTGTGTGTGTGTGTGTGTAACAGTATGAGTGTGTAACTGTGCGCATGTGTGTTAGTGAGTGTGTGTTAGGGAGTGTGTGTGTGTTCAAACAGAAATGTTATTTGTCACACACACACACACACACACACACACATTATTTTGCAACAACATGCAGTGAAATGTATTTTACAATCGTCTGCCGTATAAACATAGTGGGGGGTACAATAGAAATACAATAAAAAGATAAGAGATAAAAGCAATAAAACATAATAAAAATAGAGATAAGATTAAAAAAAACTACAATTGTACTGTGAAGGTACAATTTGTAAAAAGAAAATATTAGCATTGAAAGAACCTGTGCAATCGGTAAACAGCGGTTTCCTCTGTTTACCGACATGACCAAAAGCCCCGTTTTTTGAAATATTTATTCAATTCACATTACAAATGTTTTTTTATTTACAGCGTTGTATCTCATTCGTTTACTTTTGCAAGAAAGGGTGCTCTGTTTGGGGTAGAAGGCTTTATATTACAGTAGACCGAGCCTATAGGTCGAGCCCCACATTCGAGGCCGAAACTTTAGTGAAAAATCTTCGACTTATATTCAAGTAAATACAGTAAGTGTTATAAATCTCAAAAGCATTTCGATGTTCATTCTAGCCAAACGTCACGCATTCTAACAAACAAAGAGCAGCTTGGCAGAACAACATCAACTGTGACAGAAAGCGCAAACTAAGGAACTGTCCAAAAGCTTCGTTTTGATGATTGAAATACAGTCTATAGTTGCGGTAGTTAAAGTAGTGGGGGTGTCATCATCCACTCGTCTAAACTAATACGGAACAGTCCGGTCCCGGTCCCGAGGACGTGCTCTTATCCGGATTCCACTGTACAATGACTTTTTAAAGCACTTTCAAGGTCTGTGGAATAATCTAAAATATAAAATATAGTCTGAGGAATAATCACGCTTTCACGGTTATCACGATTATTATGCATCATTATCATGGTTTATCATTCCCTTCAAACCCAATTAGTTGAGAACATATCATGACAACTTCTTTTATTTTAAGTTATTTATCGCTGCTCACTAACCAAATAATACAGGACAAAATGATAATAATAAAAAAAAACAACTTACATTGACATTTCTCTCTTTGGACTTAAAAACAAGTGAAAAAAGTTTGATTTAAACATAAATAATAATTTTACACTAAAAATAAATAACAGAATAAGTATTTTATTAAATAAATAAAAATAATAAAAAAATAGTAACCGTCTAAATGAAATCTTAGCTACATACATAAGTATCTCCGTTTTAAAGAGAACAAATTTATTGAAAGGCACTTTTGATCATCTACATTACAAAATAGTTTTTCTGTTTGTCTTTTTGGAGCAGGGTAGAAACATTGAGAAGGAAAAGGCTATAACTGGCTCTTGACTTTAACAATATAGCTTTTTCCTTTTTTAATAGCGTCTTTGCGTTGGTCTTGAACTAAGAAAAGCGCTATATAAATAAACTTGAACTTGAACTTGAAACTAGAGCTCGGAACTTTAGACTGGCGCGCAGTTGGCATACCTTTGATTGGCACTTTCACAGTCCGTGCAACAGAAACACGGTGTTGAGAAGCCTTTACGCTTAATTACCCATGACGAATTAAAGCGCGGTTATTAGTGAATTTGGTTAATCGTAAAGTTTAAATAAAATCGTGAATTTCAAGCATTTTCAAGGATTTCAAGTCCCGGACCACAGAAATAGTATAAAAACCGTCCTGCGTCCAGCTCTCACTCACCACTAGTCTGGTCAGAAACCAGTTACACACACACACACACACACACACACACACACACACCGTTTTTTGCATATTAATTTGCATAACCCAGGGGTAGACAATAAGGGAAATTTTCAGTAACTCTTGAAGTTCACTGGCCCGAATATCAAAACCACTGGCCCAGGTCCGTCGACATTGTGCATTTATCCAAAAAAAAAAAAACAAATTCTTGCTTGAACAACATGAAAATCATTTAATTTGTTTAATGTAGGTTTAGTGCAAAGTGCAGTAAAATTGAGCAAAAGCAGAACAAGTGCAATTCTCTGCTTTTTCTTTTCGTATTCCCTTTTGCTTTCCCTCAATTTCTCTCGTTTCAGGAAGGAAAAAAAAACATGTCACTTAGCTCTGTGCCGCCCATTGGAAAACATTTTTGTGTCTTGGGCCCAATGCAGCACCCATTTTTCTTTACATCCTACTGTCAGTTTGTTGAGGAGGAGAGAAAGTTCCGGACTCACCTCCACCTGTGCTCTCGGAACCCGGGACACTGGTCCCCACAGCGCAGGCAGGGCTGACCCCGGTCCGGCTCCTCCGGCTCCAGCTGACAAGCAGAGAGACAGATCAGTGTCTGAGCATCACAGCAGCTACACAACACCACACAAATGCCTTTATTCCCACCGCGGGGAAACTGCACTATGGGACAGTGGAGTACCGGCTTACAAAAGTAATATGTTACAATATATTCGTTTTTGCTGTCACGCAGTAGTGTAACGCATCACTAATTAGGGCTGAGCGATTAATCGGAAAATAATCAAAATCGAAATTCAGCACTTATACTCGTTCACATTTTTTCAGGCCGATTATTTTGCCTTTTAGAGAGTTTTCGGATGTGGAGTCACGTGACCACGCTCTGCTCATGGAGTGAATGAGCAGCTTGACTTGTACAAAAAAAAATGCGGTCTTCATCGTTTGGATACATTTTGGCTTCAGGAAGGAAGACAGAACAAAATGAAGTCGAGTGTAGACGCTACAGAAAACGCGCAAATGTAACTCGACTAACGTGTAGCTCCTCGTCAGAGCCGCGCGGCTTTTCAGTCCGAGTAGAAAAAGGAAAGGGTTAAACGCGCTCGCGCTTCTGAGTAACAACTGTAAATGAATAAATTGATTTTTAACTAGTGACATGACAAGATCACCTTATGCAACGGTATTTAAAAGAGTTTGTTTTTCATTACGAACAATCCTATTGTTGTTTACATTGATAGGAAAGTGAGGTGATGGTGACACAGTGAGAAGATACACGGCATATTAAAATATTTGTTTACAGAAGATGCAAGAAATGCACAGGATATATCATATTATGAACTATACCTTATTATAAATAACAAGACATATTTTATTTATGTCATTTTCCATATCAATAATAGAATTTAAAAAATATTTTATTCCGTTCCCAATAGTGCAAGTTATTTATTTTTACTTCTTTTGACAAACAAAGTGACTGTTTGATTTGGCCACTTTGCTTTAATTTCATTTGTTGTTCAATAAATAATCATATATGAGATCTGTGTGTGTTTTTATTTTAAAATCAAGTAATGCACAATTTAGTCAATAATCTCTAACTTTTAATGTGAGCATATTCATGTGCAAAATTGTCAGATAACTTTAAGGGCAAAAAATATAAATAAATAAAGAAAATAATCGTAATCGTGTTAAAATTGTCAATTAATCACAATTTTGGTTTTTGGCTTAATCACCCAGACATATTACTACTAATTGTATTTTCAGGAATATATGACTTGCTACATTCTAAGTAACACCTGTGTTTCATCAAACTTTTCACCCCCAAGACAATAAATCAAAAATGTAATATTTCCTGTTTGTGATTAGACACGTACGCCGTTGGTCTTTTGCTGGAGGAGTGTTGTATTCTGTAACGCTGCTGTGAGCTTGAGGTCCCCACCAAGCTTGATAAACATGGCAGGCGAAAGTACGTTCGCATTATGTATGGGTTGATCGAGTGAAAAGCCTCAGATTGTTCCACAGCGGGGAAATTGCATATCACAACAGCTGTATAAATATGTATATAAAAACATCTATATGAAGAGTAAATAGGCAAATAAGCTGGCATGATTTAACATAAACATAAGTAACAATGCATTAGGGATGCACCGAATATTCGGCCACCGAACATTTTCGGTGCATTTTGGCATTGGCCAAAAAGTGCATTTTCGGCCGAAACACTTTTATCACCGAAACAATACGACCAAAAAGTAATGACACAATCAGAATAATGGCGGACCGCAGTCCGGGTCCATTTGGAATTAAAGTCCAGCGGTCCACCTTAACTGTAACTGCCTCTTTTTTAAAGCGCGAACCTTAATTTCTTTTTTACAAACCTTAAAAACCATAGTTTCTTTTTTACCTGCTTATAAGTTTTGAGTCGAGATGTAAAAGGAAGTCAAGTTTTGAAAGTTACGCACCTTTTTTAATTGATATTTTAAATTATTTATAAATAATTGACATTTATTTACTTGCTTGCTTCGATTTAAAAGTAGCATGGCTTTTATGTCATAAGTTAGATACCATTGTAAATATATGCTCCATTTGATTTAACACAACAATACGTGAGTGAAGAACATTTATTTTTACAAAATTTCAGCAGGCCAGTAGGCGTATATATTAGTGTTTATGTACACATGAGTGGGACAAGTTAAACATTTTAGTTTGAATTATATTTTATACTCTTGATTGTTGCAATATGCTTAACACATATTTGCATAATTTATAACAGATTTTGTTTCATTTATTCTTTGAAACATTATTATTAATGTAAATTAACGCATTTTCAATGCCTTGATTTTAGTAAAGTTAGTACACCTTCATAGCAAAAAGTGCAATGGCACTACTAAATAATTGCCATAGTTTCTTTCATTGTTTCGGTTTTCGGCCATGTTTTCCTCATTTTCGGTTCTGGCCAAGATTTTTCATTTCGGTGCATCACTAGATTAGATTAGATTACACTTTATTGTCATTGTGCAAAGTACACGTACAGAGACAATGAAATGCACTACTACAAATACACATAACTAGGGGTGTGACGAGATCTCGTGCCACGTAGATCAGATGCTTCTCGCGAGATGCGACTGGATCTCGAGATATCGCGAGAATTTGCCGCCATCTTTTTTTTTTCACATGTGGAATCAAACATTTTTAAAGCATTCGTGCACGAGCGTCCCGATGTTTGCTCCGGCATGCGCGGATCCTTGCGCTCGCGTTTCAATATACTGTGGCTCAAAAAACCGCGGACTGAGTAACTGAGTAACTCCTCCCGCTGAGAGAGCGCGGATCTCCGCCATTGCCCCGCCCCCGCGACAGGTCAGACTCACACTACTAGATCGTTTGTGAATGAACTTTAATAAAGTGTGTTTGTAAAATAAACCGATTATTTCAAACAGTCATTAGTTGCACATTTGAGTTTAATCTATGTGTATTACATGTGTATTACATTACTATCCAAACGATTCACTAGATTCACGATTCAGCAGAAATATGAGAGTAAACCAGCTGATTACTGCTGTAAAACTCATTCAGATGATGTGAGTCTCACCAGCGACATCGTGAAGGGAAAGAACGTCACGTCCTGAACAAGAAATGATAATTGATTGGACACTTTCAATAAATATGGTTTTTATTCTACATGTTATGTTATGCATTGCATAATATGCTGCATTGCAACATGTAATACAATATGTTTGGTTTTTCGAGCTAAAATGAACACAGTGAATTTAATCATAATAAAGTACATTGATGTTGAGTTGAACTTGATGCCAAAATGATTCTACCATTCTTTGCAAGTTACTGGAAGACTTGTATTTGTCTATAAATAGTGTGTTTAACGTCTGCGCTTAATGGGTTTGTTATACTATTGACAGAAATTACTTGACTGGCAATTTATGGCATCATATTTTGTATGATCAATATTATGTTGGTTATTTGGTTATCACTGCATGCAATTGATGAAAATAGAAAGTGAAATGCATCAACAGTTTTGAACATTTTAGTTAAAATAAAATACAGATAAAATCTTGCTCTCCTTATATTATTTGTCAAAGATTTTGTCAAAAAAAATCTAAATCTCGTCTCGTCTCGATCTCGTGAGCCTAGTGTCTCGTCTCGTCTCGTCTCGTGGGAAAAGTGTCTCGTCCCACCCCTGCACATAACCATAACACACCACACACGTCATAATGAACAATGCAAACCATAAATAAATAGCGCTGCAGTCCAAGTGCCCGACCACTGGACATTTTGTTACTTTAAGATGTTAATTTATACTTTATACTTATTATATGAATCGCATTTTGCATGTAAAAACTGTTTCGAGGATCCATAAATTCAGACATGTTTTGTAATTTATTACATATTGGTATTATATGTAATTTAACATGCTACATAACAGGTATTTACACGTATAAAATAAGCTCTTTGTGACTAAAGTATAGATAAAAATAGGTTTTGATTCTTCCAGGTCGGGCGACAAAAGGTGAGTAGCATTTCCGCCTACAATGTTTCTTAGAAGTAACCGCGGAACAGAAAAAGACTTGTGGTGAGAAACGATGTATTTGCCTAATCGTGTCGCCTGTCATTATAGGAAATAATTTTGTTCATAGAGCCAATATTTTATTGACAAAAACCAATAGTAATTTCTGTTAAGAGAGTCATTCGTTAAAAGAGGTACCAGTGTAACATAAAAACAATAATGTAACAAATTACAAGTCGGTAATAATGTAACAGAGTACTTTTTGCAAACAGTAATAAGTAAGGTGTAGTGTATTACAATTTTGAGGTAACTTGCGCAACACTGTTTACAACAGCAGAGAAGAGAGAATATTTACAAACTCAGATCCATAAATAAATATAAATAACACAGTGCACATCCGAACATTTCCTTGAAACTCAGTAGTTGTGGTCACCAATTCAGATTATGGAGTCTGATTGTAGCAGGTAATAAAGATCTGCAGTGTCTATCCTCTCATAAGCAGACAGTGGATGAGAATCCTTCTCCAGGACCTTCTCTCACCCTCCTCACAGTGCATCCGAGGACAGAGCTGGACATTCTGATCCTGTCCAGTCTCTTTCTGTCCTTCCCTGATTATTTAACCCTGATTATCGCAGACAGTGACAATGCAGTCAAACATCAAAAGAAGATTCTGCTCTCCTCTTTCAGCAGGAGCCAGTGCATTTACTCTGAGATGTTCAATGACTAATGTTAACGAGTAGGAAGGCTGCATTAGGTAGAAGCCCGGAACCGAATCTCACCTACGCTAATAGCTTTTGTTCTTGCTCGTTTCACACCCCTGTCAAGGTCCTGAGTGATCCACTCAGGCTCCTTGTGGCCCAGAAATAGACAAGCTTCTCTGAAAACTTCATGCGCTGTTCGTGAAGTTACCCCGAGAGTTCGAAGCAACTCAGAGACCCTTTGTAAAGTCAGAAAGCAAAACAAGCGTCAGTGAGACAGGAAGTACTCGGGGTGTCTTCCTGTCCGCACCCTCAGGGAGATTTCCTCTCGAATCAGACAGAAGCCAGGCAGATCTCTGGTGAAGCTGTTGGGTTCGAGTAAAAACTGGTCCCTCACTGGAGTAACACATCTGATCGGCACAAACAAACCATTCTGAAGAAATACACCGGTAATCGCAGCAGAAGAATGTCAGTTAAAGTACATTTGCTTTCATTACACTTAATTCTACAGTTCCAGAAAATGCATTTTTTCAACTGCATCACAACACATTTTACAATAATAATAATAATAATAATAATAATAATAATAATAATAATAGTTAATTTAATTTAAAATACAACATTAAATTCTCATACATCTGGTATTGTCTTCACTGAAGATTCGTGCTGATGGATTAAAGATGAGAGTGGTCGTGTTGATGCAGGTAACTGTAACCGTTACTAGTTACCCCCACTCGACACCAGCTGCAGCACTAACTAACTAACTAACTAACTAACGCGCGAGTGGTCCGTCAGTTAATGGCGCCAGGCTCGCGCTCTCAGGTACTGGTGACGTCAGCAAGCAACACCTATCGAGTTCATAAAGGCGACTCGGCAATCGCCTCAGACAAACTAATGAGAAGAAAGCGAGAAGTTTAATAAAAGCTCCTCAGCGACTCACGCGAGCGCAACGAAGGTCCTTGCGCGTCCGCGGCGCGACACAACACAAACCGCGCGCCCGTCCGCTGCATTCGCCGAGAAACGAACTTTGACGAGCAATAAAAGTGAGGAGAGTGAGGTTAAAACGACTTACCGAGCTGCGCGAGCGGCGCTTCTTCGAGCCCCGAGCGAACATGTCGCGCGCGCGGACTTACGTAAACACTCGCGTTCCTCCGCGTCACGCACCCTGGCCCGGACGAACCTCCCGACTGGCCGACTCGCACTCTGTCGTCGGGGCGGTGAAGTAAAGTTTAGAACACAAGGCGACACCTACAGGACAGACGACAAACTGTCCCGACCACCCGCCGCCGTTCTAAGATATCATATCTTCCTACCCGGGAGAACATGCTTCCTCGAGCAATGCGCATGCGCGTTAAAAATACATATTTCCCCTTCAATTCTGAGCCGTAGAAAGAATTTTCAGAACACCGATAATTATTATTTTAATATCCTTTAAGCGGTTAAATGTAAATATGCGGTTTTTTTTTACAACATTTAAGATAAAAATGCTATAGGTTTCCTGACTTGACACTAAGCGAGCACGTGGAACTGCTTGCGTTCTTCAGCTTTTATACACGCGATTTTCTAGATAAAACTCCTGCATATGACTCAGGCTCTCAGAAAAAATATAGACTCTCAAAATTCTGACCATATTTTAATATATTCTGGTTATTTACATTGGTTATTCAATATTTTACCGCTATCTGATCTATCTTTTTGCATCAAACGGAGTAGCAATACTAATTTCATTGTAACCCTGTGATACAACGACAATAAAGGCATTCTATTCTATTCTAAATTAAGTTTTATGAACATGTTGAAAATGTTTAAGCTTAATTAAACGTTATTATTCATTTTCAGATGTGCAGATACCGCAGCAAATAATGTATGTAGCTCCATCTGGGTTTTTTGCTCTATAATAATAATAATTAATAATAATAGTAATAATAATAATAATAATAATAATAATAATAATATTTTGTTTCCGATGGCGCCTTTCTAAACACAGGAGGACACCTTACATACACTGTAAGACATACCACATAAACATAAATAAGAAGATCATATTATAAATAATCACCAGTAATAGTGGGTAAAAAAAATGCGCCTTGAAATTTTTTTCGTTACACGAGTCCGAGTCCGGACGAGGCGGAGCCGCAACAGATCTTCCTCAACAAACGTTTCGTTAAAATTCAAATTTTAAATCTATTACATTTTTAAGCATTATAAGTTGAAAAGTAAATAAAAGGAAATTGTTCATTGAGACAAGATAGAAGAGGTGGATCATAATTTTTATATGTATGCAAATAATAACAATAACACATTTTATTTATAACGCACTTTCCATTACTGAATCTCAAAGTGCTTAACAGAGTTAATTAGTATTGCTAAGCTACTCAAGTAATTAGCTTAAAATGACAGAGGGGGGTGTTGTGTACAAGGTGTACTGTAATTTGTAGTTGTCACCACAGTGCATCATGTCAATAATAAAGATGAAAATGTAAATCGCAGGTTGAAAATATTGTAAAAACAAACAAAGCATAATAGCGGAATGCAGCGCCCCTTAGCGCTTACTAAGCACCATAACATTTAAGATGTTTTTGTTTGACTTTCCCTAAACTGTACTGTACATTTGAGTAAATAAACTGTGCAGTCCAGGAGGGGACGCTGTGGGGCAGCACGTTTCTTTTGTCCATCATAGACAGGGAAAACATGAGCACACACTCACACAAACACTAGGAAACACAATGATTTATTCAAATTCACACACACCAAATATGAAAACATCAGTCAACTCCATCGCAATGGCGTTTATCATGTGACCCAGTATATTGGGGGAAATTACAAGCACAAAGAACATGA
>MU204265.1:4086633-4099170 GCA_017309775.1 Paedocypris sp. Pulau Singkep
AATGAGATTGATAGATAGAGTGAGAAAGAGAGACTAGCTGAAGGAAAGAAAAGTACCAAATGCACCAGAAGAAACTAACTGACACGTGGAGATGCTTGAATGTGGCAAGCCGTTTGAGGGTTAATCAACCCTGATTTTTCTAAATCCATCCATTCGTCTTCGAGTCAATTTTTTTGTTCCTGGGCTCAGGAATTATTGTTGTGGTAATATTCAGCATGTCAAAAAAATAATGACATAAACCATTTCCATTTCAAAATATAATAATAATAATAATAAAAATAACAATAATAATTTTTAGTCCCATTTTAATTAATATGCATCACAAAGAAAACTTTATTTTTACTCATTTATATTTAAAGCGCTGTTCACATTGGCTGACTGTCTCAAATCAGCTGTGCAAAATACCGTAATCAGAACCGTGACTGTAACTGTAGCACAGGCTGTTACTGACTGTGACTGAAACACTGACTGTTACTGTAATACTGACTACAACTGTGGTTGTAATGTAACACTGATTGTAACTGTGACTGTAATATTCTGTGACTGTAGGAGATGGTTGTGGACTTCCGGAAAGCTCACACCCAGCAGACCCCTCTCTCTATCAACGGTGCTGCGGTGGAGCAGGTGAGCAGCACCACATTCCTGGGTGTGCAGATCGCCAATGATCTCACCTGGACCAACAACTCTACAGCCACATCAAGGAAATCCCAGCAGCGTCTCTACTTTCTCAGAAAGCTCAACAAAGCCAGAGCGTCACCCTCCATCATGTGCACTTTTTACAGAGGTGCTGTGGAGAGCATCCTGACCAGCTGCATCACCGTGTGGTACGGCTCCTGCTCCTCCACCTGCAGGAAAGCGCTGGACCTCATGGTGAAAACAGCGGAGAAGATCATCGAAGCTGAACTCACTTACCACGCTACCCCCCGTCCTCCTCACCCTCTAACCAACACTCGGCCACTTTCTTGCAACTTTTGCACAACTCTTGTTTCTCATTTCCACTGTATTGTGTTCTTTGTGACTATTGCATTTCCTGGGTACTTTCTGTAAATTGCACATTTTTAACACTTTTTGTAAAAACTCTGTACCAGTACTTGAAAATTGCACATTTTTGTTATTTTTAAAAAAAATTGTTTTTTTGTAAAAATGCACAAAATGCACATTTTATGTTACTTGTTTTTTGTAAAACGTATGTCTATCTGTAAAGAGCGTGGATGAGTAGAGAAAGCAATTTCGACTCTCTGCACGTCCAGTACGTACAGCAGAGTTGACAATAAAGCTGACTTTGACTTTGACTAATATTCACTGTAACAGACAATAATTGTGACTGTATCTGTTACTGTAATTCAGACTGTAATTGTAACTGTAATGTAACACTGACTGTTACAGAGGGAGAGAGAGAGAGAGACTGTGACTGTAACACTGATTGTAACTGATTGTAATGTAACGCTAATTGTAAACAGACTGTAAATGTGACTGTATCTGTTACTGTAATTCAGACTGTAATTGTGACTGTATCTGTTACTGTAATTCAGACTGTAATTGTGACTCTATCTGTTATTGTGACTGTAACACTGACTGTAACTGTGACTGTAATGTAACACTGACTGTTACTATGATAATCATTGTGACTGTAGCAGACAGAGCTAAACACACTGGCTTTACAAATTTAGAATAAATCCTGATGCTTCCATCATACTTTTCCAGGACGACTGGTTGGCGTGTTGGTCCAGCAGTCCTGTGCTGGGGGCTGGTTCACTGCTGCTGTGGGCGTGGCTGTAGCAAGCTGAAGCCAATCACAGCCAGGAACCAGCTATGAACTGGACAGTTCCCTGGGAGTTTTGAAACGACGAGTAAAGGCTGGTGGGAGTCTCAGGCAGCTGTGTCGATGCTTTGGCGCCGTGGAGAAGTGGGCAAGGACATGTCAGTGTTTTTAAGGGGCGTGAATGAAACAAGTGGTCACTTCTGCAGATGGACTCAATCCCCAGTGAGACGCAGATGGTGTGAAAGCTGATAGACCTGTTCGCAGTGGCGCAGAAAGGGCATTGCCAGAGACGGGTTAGGGTTGGGGCAACCGCTCACTGGATGGGACATCGTTTCTGGGGGATGGCCTGTCGAGTCCTCAGTCCTTGGTGCAGAAGTATGTGTCTCTAGTGAAGATGCTCCACTTTGTCCTGCACAAGACCAGTGAGCAGTCAGATGTCATCCTTCTTATCGCCCGCTTTGACCGAAACAGTCCTGGTTAGCGGAGGGCATGGTGATTGCTGATGGGCATGATGCGGGACCCTCAGTGAAAGATACCAGTTGGCAACGAGGGATCTGCTTTTGCGACAATTTGTTTTAGTGATTTGGCAGTTTTATTGCTGGTGGCTTGTGGGAAAAGGGGTAGGAGATCTGCAAGCTTTAGCTATTAACGCTTAGAATGCTACAGACCGGCTGCAGCGTAGCTATTTTTATGTTGCTTCAGCCTATCAGAGGGAAAGAGGATTTTTCCCACGTGTAATGTCTTGGTCCCTAATCTCAGGGAACAAAGGTTACAGTCATAACTGCAGATGTTTCTCAAAGAGCAAAGTTTACCGCTGTGTACAGTCGTGGCCAAAAGTTTTGAGAATGACACAAATATTGGGAATTGGAAAATTTGCTGCTTACATTTTCATAATAGTAATTTGCATATACTCCAGAATGCTATGAAGAGTGATCAGATGAATTGCATAGCCCTTCTTTGCCATGAAAAATAACTTAATCCTGAAAACAACTTTCCACTGCATTTCATTGCTGTCATTAAAGAAGGCTTCAGGGCGTCCAAGAAAGTCCAGCAAGTGCCAGGATCGTCTCCGAAAGAGGGATGGGAGTGCCACCAGGGCAGAGCTCGCTCAGGACGGCAGCAGGCAGCGCACAGCGCATCTGCACCCACGGTGAGGCGAAGACTTTTGGAAGATGGCTTGGTGTCAAGAAGGGCAGCAAAGAAGCCACTTCTGTCCAAAAAAAAAAACATCAGGAACAGATTGATCTTCTGCAAAATCGCAAATGGACTGCTGAGGTCTGGGGCAAAGTCATGTTCACCGATGAAGCCCCTTTCCGATTGTTTAGGGCATCTGGAAAAAGGCTTGTCCGGAGAAGAAAAGGTGAGCGCTACCATCAGTCCTGTGTCATGCCAACAGTAAAGCATCCTGAGACCATTCATGTGTGGAGACGCTTCTCATCCAAGGGAGGGGGCTCACTCACAATTTTGCCCAAGAACACAGCCATGAATAAAGAACGGTACCAAAACACCCTCCCACAGCAACTTCTTCCAGCAACAGTGTGGTGAAAAACATTGCATTTCCCAGCATGATGGAGCACCGTGTCATAAGGCAAAAGTCATATCTAAGTGGCTCGGGTACCAACACATTGACATTTTGGGTCCATGGCCTGGAAACTCCCCAGATCATAATCCCATTGAGAACTTGTGGTCAATCTTCAAGAGGCGAGTGGACTAACAAAGACCCACTAATTCTGACAAACTCCAAGAAGTGACTATGAAAGAATGGGTTGCTATCAGTCAGGGTTTGGCCCAGAAGTTGATTGAGAGCGGCCCAGTCGAATTGCAGAGGACCAGAAAAAGAAGGGCCAACACTGCAAATACTGAATCTTTGCATAATTGTCATGTAATTGTCAATACAAGCCTTTGAAACATATAAAATGCTTGTAATTCTATTTCAGTACATCACAGAAACAAATGAAACAAAGATTTAAAAGCAGTTTAGCTGCAGACTTTGTGAAAACTAATATTTGTGTCATTTTCAAAACTTTTGGCCACGACTGTAGACATGGAGTGTTTTCTTTTGACTCGGTTTAACTGGGCACACACGGACATCGGTGTACTGTATATACAGTATATATGGTGGCGAAAGTGGGAACCCCAACGTGTCTTCTTTGCACCGAGACAGTTGCCGTGCACAAGGAATAGAAACTGCAGCGTTATTACACAACTAGACATGCCGAGTCTGCAAAAGTGAGGACAGGGTTCCCTATTTAAAAACATTTCTACTAAGATATGTTCACACCAAGCTCGTTTAACCCTTTCAAACTTATATGTGAACACATCAAGCGATCTCAGACACCTCTAAACGGTCCCGAAAGCACCTGCGGAGGTGGTGCTGTTCAATTTGGTTTGATTACTTTGAGATATTCAAAAGCGAAGAGATTCCACTTTGCGGTTCGTTTCGCCCCAGGTGGAGGTTTATTGATATTTGGAAAGACGATTCCATTGAGATGCAACCCAAAAAAAACATTCTATTAACGAAACGGCATTAATGAAACCTATGCCGGGTTAAAGTAATAAAACATGTACAACAAAGGGGCAACTCCTTTTCACCAGAGGAGACTGGCACTGTTTTTTTTCCTCGCTTTCTGTCCGAGAGGTTTTTTTTACCTGGCCACTGTCGCCTATGTGCTTGCCCACTGCTCATAGCCGTTCAATACCAACGAACAAATTAATAAAACGCATCAAACCTTTTTACATTTTCACACACGCGCTTTGAGACAATTTAACGGTGAAAAGCGGCCTTCAAGTGCACTGAACTTGAACTTAAAATACAGTGAACCCTCGCTATATCGCGGTTCGACCATCGCGGATTCACTACTTCGCGGATTTTTTTTCATTGCGACTAAAAGCAATGTACGGCAGATTTTCCTGAAATTCTGAACAAAGCCACGATATATGTAGACCCCAAATATTTTGTTAATTCCATCCAAAATTAGAAATATCTAATATTGCTTAATGATGGTTCATTGCATTATATGTGGCTTGACGTCATGGCATTACGTCGACGAGTTGTTGGACTGCCATTCCCAGCCGCTCACTTACGTAGACCTCGAAATCGGCCAGTGAGGAAGACACATGAAATTGTCTGAGAAACGGGCTTAACATTAGAACGGCTGGCCAAGCTCTGCAACTTTGCGAAGGAGTTGAAAGAATTGTTGCAAGAGTGGGACAATGATATGGTTCGTTCTCTGCAATTCTGCAACAAAAATCGATGAAGACACGACTACGATGGATGCTCTTCCATCGTAAAAAGAAGCAGCGGCAGCAACTTCCGATCACAATGTTCTTCCAGACTCGCAAAAATAATCCAGTAAGAAGAAATTGAAGAAGTGTCCTAGGAAAAGAATTAATCGTAAATATGGTGTCCCTACTACACGGATTTTCAGCTATTGTGGTTGGGCTCGGAACCTATCTACCGCGATTAACAAGGGTTCACTGTACTTCGGAGTAGAGGTCACGGAATTACCTGATTCATGTGGGAACAAGAAAAGGTCTGGGATCTCTTCACTGAGGTCACAATCCGCTGGTTCCCTTTCTGAAATAGTGAAGAATAGTACGTAAGTTCTGTCGGCTACGTTTGCAAAGTCTTTGCAAAGGAAGTCATTAAATGTATTATTTACCTAAAATTGTCACAGTCTGTAGGCGTTGGACCCACATGCACAGAACGGATGAGGAAGCAGGAGGTAGAATTACACAATGGCTTTAATCAGAGTCCGGCAGGCAAGTGATCATCGACGGTAGGCAGAAATAGCAGAGACAAGGCAGGGATAATCCAATAGACAGGCAAAAGTTCGGCAACAAATAATCCACAACAGGTCCAGAATCGGCAGGCAAAAACGTGGGTCAAGAAACAAGATCAGCGTCAGCAAAAATACAGGGCAAGACGAGACTAGGGAAACGCTGGAGAGCTGGCATAGAGCACAGACAATCTGGCAAATAACACCGGGAATCACTCCTGCTTAAATACACAGGATAATTGTCATCAATCACAGAATTAAAACACCTGGTTTTCAAATGATCGCACTAACATGTGGATAAACCAAAATGGCGGAAACCCGGTACACTTCAACATAAAAGTCCGATCGCGATTTCAGGATAAGAGTCCATGGTCACGTGACTCGGGATCCATGACAAAAATTATGAGCACAATGTGTAGGTAAGACGTGTCTTTTTTGTTAGGACACTAAAGATCGTTGAAAATAAGTAAATATTTACTAATAATATTTGTAATATCTCCAACACTAAATCTTGTAAAAAAAAAATGTTTCTGGCTACTTAAAACGAACTGAGTTTGGTTTGCTTAAAACAAACTATATGTGAAAGCACCCATACACCAAGATTACTTCAAGAAAGCCAACAAAGAGACTGATGCAGCAGTGTATGCTAGTCATGTGGTTAGTGAGAGGAATGCTGAAGCGGGAAAGCCTGAATCAAAGCAAGGCGAGTGTTTTAATCCGCGTGGAGTTCCCCATTCGTCCACAATCACAAGAGAGAAAAACCACACGCTGAATGGTGAAAAGAGCATTTTAACAAATTCATTTGAGATTTTATTGTGACAATTTGATGCAAGACACACAAACACTTTTTGAACCATCGCTGAGGGCGTGACGCTACGGAACACTGACTGAAGATGCGGATCCAGAAACGCTCTTCCTAAACATTCCTTTACTCTCTTCTCTTCTCTTCTCTAACACACGGTCGGTCCACCTGAAGGACGAGGCGCCATCGCTCACAATCACATCTAAACTCACAAGAAACTACTACAAGACTCCACATGACGAGGAACCTCTTCAGCACACACACACACACACACACACACACACACACACACACAAAGGTCCGGTCACTACAGTCGGTTCTAGACTCCAGATTCCTGCCAAAGTTTCCCTCATATGTTTTTCCTAATGGCTGGAGATTAGCTAGTGCGCTTATCAGAACAGCGAGCGTCACGGGACGAAGGTCAAGCGTTTCCCTTCTTCCGACGAGCTTCCACAGGAAACTTCAGGTAATGTCCATGACGGTCCTCCTGAAAAATCTGCAGTGAAACAGAAAGGTTTATACGTCAGGATCACGTCGTTAGTCTCCTCGCGCTAGCAGATTAAGCTAAGCTAATTCAACTGTGGTTGCTCATTTCCTGATTCTGTGCCTTGTGGCTCTTCTGTGAGGTTCTGCTCATTTAGCTGATTGCTTGTTTTGTAGTTTTAATTAATAATTTAATGTAATTAAAAAATAAGAAATATATATTTGCATCGTAGTTTTAATAGTTTAATTAACGCCTGCAAGAATGTGCAATATGTGCAATTGTTTTATTTATATTTCATAGCAAATCACTGATTTAACTGTTTGTTACATTTTTGTGCGTTTTTTTTTTTTAAAAACAAAACAGAAGACAGTCAGACCTTTTATTTCTTGTTGTCATGTGCAAACTTGGCCAATCCTCCTGAGTCCTGATGTCCTCGTCTGTGTACTGACATCACAGAATTCTCCCACTCGCTGTATTAACCCCTGACTTGCTAAAACCGATCGACCATGTTGTCCTGGTCTTAGAGCGCCATCTAGTGGTGTCCGATCATGTCCAATTTTTCAGTTATATCGAAAATAGCGAAGAATAGTATGTAAGTTCTGTGGGCTGCAGTGCGAGACGCAAGTCTTTGTAAAGAAGGTAATTAAATGTATTCTTTACATTAAAATTATGAGCGAGATGTGTAGGTTAGACATGTCTTTTTTGTTAGGACACGAAAGATCGAAGAAAACAAGTAAATATTTAGTAATAACATTTATAATATCTCCAACACTAAATCATGGGGGAAAATGACGTTTCATTTTTATACTTATTGCGTGAGAAAAGAATATAATTTCATTTTATAAATTCAATTGTCATTATACATTCAATATAAATCACAAAACTTTGTATAAAGAGTCTTTTCCACTGACTTCACACACAACAGATGAGACTCAATAAAACAGCAGTGTCGAAAGAAAAGTCACAACTACAGATTATTACTCTGGGTTTATTCCTAAAAACAGGAACCATTACAAACAAGACATTACATCAAAAGAAGGAAGTGTCCTCACCCGGCTGCGCACGTCCTCACATCTCATTGGAGAAGGAGGTGGGCTCGGCCTGATTGTAGCCGCCTCCCTCATATTCGCCGCCCTGCTGGCCGTATTCTGGCTGATAGCCGCCCTGAGAGCCGGAGTAAGGGTCCTGTCCGTAGCCCTCCTGTCCGTAACCTGGGAAACGAGGAACGCACAAAGCCTTTGGCCTTCCTTCACCTCATCAGGAGCCACGCGTCACTTGAGCACGTCTGAATGGAGCGTGAAGTACAGTCGTACCCCCATCTACGAAAATAATCTGTTTTGTTTGCAGAACATTTCGTTAGCTGAGCTGCATTTGACATCTAATCCTGACACGTAATTACATGTTATCCGTGCCATGACTTCGTAAATTCAGACCAAATAATGTTAATAAATGGTATAATATTGGTAAAAAAAAATGTACTAAAAGCATGTTACATAGCAGTTGTTTAGTTTGTCCTTTAGCAGATGTTTATAAAGGTACAGTAGATCTCACATGAACGGTTAACAGCATCTTGAAGTGACATTTTCAAATTCGTGAGATTTTTGTAATCCCGCGTCAACGCTGACCAAGCAACGCCATTGTTCTCGCGAGATTACATACATCTCAGGGATTTGGACGATGTCTTTTCAAGATGGTGGCTCTACAGAAGAGAACAAAAAAACTTCTCTGGGCGAAGACAAGCTTGTTTTGTATTTTGGAAGCAAGTTCTATAAAACTAACTACCGTATTTACGCAAATATAAGCAGCCCTTTGGTTCAAATTTTCAAAGCTCCAAAACTTGTGGGGTGCATATAATTGTCAATTTCAAATATGCGCGTAAATATAAGCCCCCGTTGTTCTGTATTTCAAGTCAGGAACAATCACAAATAAACGGAAACACGTCGACTTTCAAAACAAATCAAATCAAAACGCTGGGTTGCTGCACAGGGGATAATAATCCTTCCTCTTCACACGGCGTCAGAGAAACAGAGAGATTGAAACAGGCCTGAGCTTGAAACAATTGCTCTGCCCATGTGCGGAGTCTGACTGGAGATCAAAGGATCCTGGGAAATGAAGTCCTGACCACGAGAATCGACTTTTTGTTATCTATTATTCAAATGAAACAATATCAAAATGATACGCGTACAAGTTAGGTTTGTTAAATAAAGAAAAAATTGTATTTATTAAGAGAAAATTAACGAAATTGAACCAGAACCGGTTCAACGGGACCCGTCGAGCTCTCGGTTTATCTGACGCTGTGAAGAGGATCATCACTGAGAGAAAAGCCACTGAAGAGATCCTGTCCATCAGACCCAGCGTTTTGATTGTGTCTGTTCCTTGGATTTTTGACTTCTTACCCGTGTTCATTTTCGACTGTTTTGACTCATTTGTAAGCTAACCCGGTTGTGATTTGTAGTTTTGTTTGTTGTAATATTAATGATTATTTTAATCTTACTTCTTCCAGTGTTATTTTGTCTCTGTTAAGTGTCGCGGTGTGTCTAATGTTTCTTTATTTCTGTTATAGAGCCAAAGAAAGCTTCTACTGTAGCACGTCTGCCTGCGGACCATTGCTTAACATTATATAGACGCACGCGCGCCGTTGCATAAAGACGACATGTTTCCGTTTATTTTTGATTGTTCCTGACTCGAAATAAGGAAAAATTGGGCATATTTGAAATCGGCTATTATAAGCACCCGCTGTTTTTGAGCGGCGAAAATGAGTAAAAAAGAGGTGCTTACATGTTCATGTAAATACGCTATTTGTAAATACGCTAAGAGATTTTAAGATAGGAGCTCCACTAACTACAGCGACGCCCAGTGGAGTGTGGGCGTGGTCACCCGACTCCATCACATCAGGCGCGCTCACCTGCGGCGGGCTGCTTCTCTCCCGACGGCATGTACGTCCCCGCAAAGGAAGACATCCAGCCGGTCTCCTTGAAGACGAACCACAGGTTCCCCGCCCACAGCACCATGTTACAGAAGCCGAAGGCCTGCGGACACACAGAGGCGGGGGCGTGGTCTCCTGCTGGGCGCCAAGCCACACCCACTCGCTCTTACCACAGACGTGTTGAGCCCGGACACCACCGGCTCGTCCAACTCCTTGCAGCGGTTCTCCTGGCGGTCGCAGGCGGCGATGAGATCGATGACCTCATCAGGGTCGGTGGACCTCTTGACGTCTGACAGACCCTTCGCCCACGCGGCCGAGCTCACGAACCACATGAAGGTGAAGACGGCCGTCACCACAAAGTCCTGCAGAGACACAGCGTCAGGGTCCGGCCCGGCTGAGGACCGACAGGATGTGACCTGAAGACCCTCAAATTCTATGATGAAATATTTTCGTCATCGTCAACGACACTTTTTCCCTGACGAAAACGAAACGAGAACTGTACAAAAACTCCCGCTCAGGGACGAAAACTACATTTATTGACACGTTCCTCAACGAATAAAAACTAAAGAAAAATGCCTTTCGTGACGGCGTCCAATCATAATCCAAGTTTATGAAGAAAGGCGGGTGCAAACGCAATCAGGACACGAAGCCTTTCAGCTGCAGAGAAACACAGGGTGAGTCGCGGTGTGTGAGACCGAATGAGCTGGTGAGGGAGTTATAGAGGCCAGTGTCTTTATTAACGTCTTCTCCGGCAGGAAAAAACACTCAGATATATGGATTCGTTTTACATTCAACGCCACCTTAGAAGAACGATCTGTACACCACGTGTGAAGCAACAATCACGAGCAGAAACACAACACACCTGAAGCGCCATCTGCTGATGAAAATTTTCTTTTTTATTGTGCAACCATTTGTTACTCATATACGTGATGCAATTATAATACATTTTATTTTACTGTATTTATTTTTCTCTATCTTGAGATTTCATTTATGAGAATACATTTATTTGGATTGAAAGAAACGTTCATTTAAATGAGTTAAAGTAAAAGAAATGTTTTTCCAAATAAGATCTTTGTATACATTTTATATGTTCATGGTTAACTACGTATTCAGGTTTATAATAATAATAATAATATGAGTATTTGTAGGGCGCTTTTCACAGTTTTAACTGTCTCAAAGCGCACAACATATTATTAGACATAGTAACTTTAGTAAACATTTAGAATATACAGCACTTTTATTTTCGTTGACTAAATCTATACTGTAATTTAGTCGACTAAAATGATGTGGTATTTAGTCGACTAAAATTAGACTAAAACTAAAAAACAAATTAAGACGACTAAATTAAGACTGAAACTAAACTCAGTTTTAGTCCAAAGACTATGACTAAAACTAAATTCAAAATCTTTGTCAAAATGAAGACTGCTCACGGCCTGAGCGCCTCTGTTCCCCTCGCGATACTTCTCCAGGATGAAGACGTAAACGGAAAGAGCCGCCATGGAGTAGAGGAAGGAGAAGACGCCGATGGTGACGAAGAACTCGGCGGAGGAAGAGTTGTCTCCCACCAGGAACAGACGCTCCGGCTCCGGGCCGCTGCAGGTGGGAGCGTCGAACCAGACCTGGTGTAACCTGCACAGAGTTCAAGTTCAAGTTCTCAGCATTTGTAAGGTGCTACTCACAGTTTAAACTGCCTCAGTGGAGGAGCTACAGCAGATTCACCTCACTGAGGGCGGCCCACAGGGGGCGCCAGAAAACACACACACACACACACACACACACCATCCCTTGAAAGTAACCCGCGTGCACACACACACACACACACACACACACACACTTAAACACTCTCCTCTGAAAGTGACACACACACACACTCCTCTGAAAGTAACACACAACTCACACACACTTATTTGATCCCTCTGAAAGTGACACACACACACACACACTTGCACACTTTCCTCTGAAAGTAACACACACATTCACTCTCTCTTTCTCTCCTCTGAAAATAACACATACAACACACACACACACAATACCCTCTGAAAGTGACACACACACACATGCACTCTCTCTCTCTTCTGAAAATAACACACACACTCACACCATACCCTCTGAAAGTTATACACACTTACACACACTCACAAGCTCTCTCATACACACACACGCTCCATTCTCAGGCGTGACACACAAATACACACACTCCTCTGCAGAGTGTAACACACACACACAATCCTCTGAAAGTAAGCCGCGCACACACACACACACACACACACACACACACACACACACACACACACACACACACACACACACACACTTAAACACTCTCCTCTGAAAGTGACACACACACATACACACAGCACACACACACTCTCTCTCTCTCTCCTCTGAAAGTGACACACACAAACAGACACACACACACACACACTCCTCTGAAAGTAACACAACTCACACACACTTATTTGATCCGTCTGAAAGCGACACACACACACACACACACACACACACACTTGCACACTCTCCTCTGAAAGTAACACACACATTCACTCTCTCTTTCTCTCCTCTGAAAATAACACATACAACACAAACACACAATCCCCTCTGAAAGTGACACACACACTCTTTCTCTCTCTGTCTCTCTTCTGAAAATAACACACAGACACTCACACCATCCCCTCTGAAAGTTATACACACTTACACACACTCACACACACACGCACGCTCCATTCTCAGGCGTGACACACACACCCCTCTGTAGAGTGAAACACACTCACACACACACACACA
>MU204265.1:4099270-4101770 GCA_017309775.1 Paedocypris sp. Pulau Singkep
GAGAGAGAGAGAGAGAGAGAGAGAGAGAGAGAGAGTGATAGCGAGCTACACAGAGAGAGAGAGAGAGAGAGAGAGAGTGTGTGATATAGAGCTACACAGAGAGAGAGAGAAACACAGAGAGAAAGAGAGAGAGAGAAAGATAGAGTGTGATAGAGAGCTACACAGAGAGAGAGAGACAGAGAAACAGAGAGAAAGAGAGAGAGACAGAGAAACAGAGAGAAAGAGAGAGAGAGAGAGTGAGTGTGTGTGTGATAGAGAGCTACACACAGAGAGAGTGTGTGATAGAGAGCTACACAGAGAAAGAGAGAGCGATAGAGACACACAGAAAGAGACAGAAAGAGAGTGTGAGTGATAGAGGGACACAGCGAGAGAGAGACAGAAAAAGAGAGTCATAGAGAGATACACAGAGAGAGAGAGAGAGAGAGAGAGAGAGAGAGAGAGAGAGAGAGAGAGAGAGAGAGAGAGAGAGAGAGAGAGAGAGAGAGAGAGAGAGAGCGAGAGAGTGTGTCTCGAGAGTGCGCGGGTCACACTTTCTCTCTCCCTCTCTCTCTCTCTCTCTCTCTCTCTCTTTCTCTCTCACTAATACAGCCGCTCTTGAAGCACAGACGTCGGAGCTCTCGGTTCTTGCACTCGCGTGTCATCTCCGTATCGTCATTAAAAGTTGTAACCAAACAAGTGTGATATAGTGTATTAAAGTACGGTATGTATAAACGTGTATACAAATTACATTCCTGAATGTGTGACGGTAGCCACGATACTGCAAAACTCATATCGTGGCACAACTAAACACTGGTTTCACATTCGTGCAGACCTACAACTAAATGTAATCGAATGTAATGTAAAATAAATGTAACTACTCCTTAATGTTAAATAAATAATGTTTGCTTATTTGTTTGCTTATTTATTGTTTGGATTTGTTGTTGCTGTTGTGACGTGAAATTTCCCCGCTGTGGGACTAATAAAGGATTTTTCAATTCAATTAAATTCAATTCAATAACTCGATATGTATTGTAATTTTATTATAATTCATTTTTACTTATGAACTTCTCCACCACATCAGTGAAAAAACCTCCTGTCCCGTCGTGGTCTCATGCAGTGCAGCCACATCCAACATCTCCTCAGTGATATTATATTATATCATATCTCAATCCGACTCGTTGGCATGGTGGGGAAATACTGCAGCGGCTACCGTAGTTGAAAGGCATTGTGGGAAATGTAGTTCTTGTTCAGAGCGCGCTCCAAATTAATTTTTTTCTATTTTTTTTAGACACTCGGTGGCCACATAAAATGACATGGTGGGCCACATCGGCCCGCGGGCATGTGGGGGTCAGTGTCTTGTTTAAGTTAGTCGCAGAATCAGCCGTAGAGAGATTTGAACCTCCAGCCTCTCGGACACTAGTCCATGTCCCCTACCACTGGACCACAACTCTGGTCTAGTGTCTATAACGCTGTTGTGCTTGAACAACCCATAAAAACATTTCAACCATTCAAACATTGGAAATAAAGGAGGGACAGAAGAGGAAAGAAGGAAGGACATAAATACTGTCGGTCCGGCCGTGAACACTCACCCACTGTAAGATCTTGATGAATCCCAACGGCTGCTTCACGATTGTAAACTGCCCAGTGGCAACCAACTGAAAAACAAGTTCACGTTTATTTATATAGCGCTTTTGATAGTTCGAGACAAACGCAAAGTCGCTATGCGAATTAGGGAATAATTGTCTTTAAAGAAGAAAAATGATATGTGTTCCTTAATAAAAATTAGGGAAAAGAGCCACTTAAAAAATTGAAAAATGCGAGAAAAGTTCAGCCGAGACTGGCCACCAGGGGCGCTGTGCAGTGGGGGAACCGGCAACGAGCTGCAACAATAATACCATTTTGATAGTGATTTATTTACTAATAAAAGTAGTAAAAGTTACAGTTGTTAAGAAAACATAATGTTTTTGTAGCTTATTTTCGAAGGAAATTGCATGTCATTTTTATTCCATTTTAGGTTTGTGCTGAGTCTGATAACCAGATGAGGATCATCAGTAGAACCTTCGCGATTAGGGAAAACATCCCAATTGTCCTTGAGAAAAACATAGGTAAATATGGCCATCAAAAACAAGAAAAAAGAGACGCTAGATGCTAACCGATTTTTTTTTGTGTTCACAAAGATTTCTTGATAAGTGTAACGACGCTTTCATTGGCTCAAGATTGTAAAATAATGACACATGCTTCACTATTTAATTTCATTCATAGATTAATTTGTGGCCTCATAACAGCATTTTTGTTGGCCACGTGATGACATAACAGCAAGCAAACTTTTCCCATAACTACCATCATGAAAGACACCCGAATGACAAATCTTTTATGTTATTATGTGTCTTACATACAGACTCAGCCTCATCTAATCAAACACTTTTTGCTTCTTCAGCTTTCAAGAATTTGTCAAATGTCCAAACACGTTTGAAATTATTTTCTATGATACTATGATTTACTACGATTACATCACTATGAT
>MU204265.1:4106770-4125197 GCA_017309775.1 Paedocypris sp. Pulau Singkep
AAACACACATATAACACATTAAATAAACAATATTACACACTTATATTTAAATACATATACCCGTAATACCCTAACCCATTTTTAATATATTTACATATAAAGTGTATTCTATTTTCTACAATTGGGTTGAATATATTAAATGCATGGAAATACTATATTTTTTGTTCATATGTTTCAGTCTTTCTGTCTTCTTTAGGCTTTATATGGAGCGTATACACGAATATATATATGTGTGTATGTATGTTAAAAAGCTTTTAAAGGTTCCCCTATACTGGATATATGCATTTTGAAAATCAGTTTCACGTATATGTGGATATACGTGACATGTGGCATTTCTTCTCTGTATGGAACACTTTATTTATAGTCCTTTATTGACAAAATAGATACTGTAAATATACAGAGAATGCTGTTGCATACCTTTTTATCTTTTGCTCATTTTCCCTATTTCCTCCTTTTTCTAAATGATGCACCCGATAGATTTACGGATTCAAATCAAATTCGACACAGACTTCGTTTAGTGCGGCCAGCGGCTTCCTTGTTTAAGAAATGTGAATTGCCTTCTGCTCCTTCTCCACCTTCGTGTTCCACTTCTCTTGCATTTTCAGTTCAAGTTCCAAGTTCAGAGCCTTTGTAAAGCGCTTTTCAGTTTTAATTGTCTCAAAGCGCTTTGAGACAGTTTGTGGGCTTTGAGTGAGTTAAAACTGTGAAAAGCGCCTTACAAATACTCAGAACTTGAACTCAGAGCGCTCATTTTCTGTGCACGACTCGTTCAGTAAACACAAACAGGGGCGCCGCGCCACAAACGTATGATACGTAATAGATACTCACTTAACAGACGCACAGATTTTGTAAGTATCTTAATTTAATTTTTATTTTATTTCTCGGAGCACTTGTGATTAATGTCACGTGGGCGACGACCAGAGGTGTCAAATAACGAAGTAATTCTACTTTGTTGCTTTACTTAAGTTGAATTTTGGCTTACTTTTACTTTACTAGAGTAATTATTTTTCTGCTTACTTTTGACTTCTACTTATTTTTTTAAGCAAATATCTGTACTTTCTACTTGTTACTTTTTCCAAAAGTAGCTGCGTTACAGCAATTTCAGTTTTGTAAGTTTTATTTCGGTGTTGTCATCGATCTAAAAAACCTTTAATTTTCTAAAAATGTTTTATTTTAATATAACAATATAGTTCTAAAATGCATTACTTTTATATTTAAAAGTAGTTCTATCAGTATTAGCAACAGTACTTTTACTCTCATAAAATATTGCGCAGTTACTACTATCTCTACTTCTACTTAAGTAACGAAGGTGACTACTTTTGACGACAACTGCCTAAAACCGCCCCCGTCGTTATGCGTGTGTGTGTGTGTGTGTGTGCGTTCAGGCCTACGGTGCAGGAGGACGGTGGAGACGTGGTGTACCGCGGCTTTGAGGACGGCGTGGTGAAGCTGCAGCTTCAAGGCTCCTGCACCAACTGTCCCAGCTCCATCATCACGCTGAAGAGCGGCATCCAGAACATGCTGCAGTTCTACGTGCCCGAGGTGGAGGCCGTCGAGCAGGTCAGGAGGTCACGCTCAGGTCAACGCTTCCAGTGGTTTCACATCAGTGTGTGTGTGTGTGCGCGCAGGTGAAAGATGAAGACGTGAGCGTCGAGACGGAACTTCAGCGATGAGCAGTCGAGCTTCTGATCCACGTGTCGTTTTATGCCTTTTCAGGCGTCGGGCAGAAAGAATATAAATGTTAAGTGGCTAATAAATGTATTTATTTTCAGAACTATCGACTCAAACACTCGATTGGAAGCACAACTGTACAATAAAGCAGAAAACTGATGTAAAGGTGTAGATGTAAAGTCAGTTGAGCGGCTTCTGCCCGTCATGACCTGCCAGTTACTTCAAAAATGTAATTTATTACACATTACTTGTTACAATATTATTGTCTCAGAATTGTAGTGTTACATTATTACTTTCACCAAAATAACTACAGAACTAGAAATTAACATTCTAAACGAGTGAATCAAATGTAATAGCTTTTTCCTCCGTTACAACGCCGTTACTGACAAATGCGTTACGAAGCGGTTTTGGTGTTGCGTGAAGCCACTCGCGGTTGAAGAAAATAAATCCAAGATGGCATTACAAAATACAACACTCGTCCAGCGAAAGACAAACGACATATGTCTATTCACTAACAGGAAACGTTACATTTGTGATTCATTGACTTGAGGGTGGAAAGTTTGATGTCATACACTCGTTCGCATGTAGCGAGTAATATATTCAGAGGTGTAAAGTATTTGAGTGTACTTTGGAAATGTTTGTCTATTTTACATTACGTATAATATAATAGATTCTTAAAAAAAAAAGGGGGGGGGGTAAAGAAAACGCGCAAAGAAACTGAAAAAAAAAATTCTTTAGATATTGAAATACTGAGCATAGTTTTTGTACTTGTACTTTATTGATTGCGTAATTTATTGGGACTGCGCAAATGTAAAAGTTGCTTAGTACAAGTACAAAGTAGCCAATATACTGAGTATCAAAATAAGTTAAAATTTTTTTACAATCTTTAACCAAAAAAAAAAAAAGTGTACTCAAGTACTTTACACATCTGATTTTATTCCTGAAAAAAAAAATCAGTAGTGCATTACAGCAAAAACTAATACATTACCGTAATACATTACTTTTGTAACACTGGTTGTGTGATGTGACGGACGTGTGTGAACAGCAGATCATCTCACCACGGCTGAAAAGTCCTTTATTTCAGACGAATGAGGAACTACATACATGCCTGGCCACAGGACGCGAGACGCTCAGGATCAAGAAAAAAAAAAAAGTCGAAATAAAATAGAGAAAAAAGAAGCGACGTAAAAGCACAACGTGAGCGAGTGTGGCTATAAAAACACTAGAGGTAGAGCGACGTTCTCCGAGCCGGTGTGACAGGAGGAGGAAAGAGGACAAACATCACGTCGGATGCTTTCTGTTCCCCCAGAAGACCGAGAGGAACACACTTGTAACAAAAGAAAAAAAGCTATCAGGAAAAACAGTGTACATTCCGGAACATGCTTTTCCCACAGTTGAACACGTCCACCGAAAGCAAAACAAACGCAATCCTGTGTGTCGTTCCAAATCCCATAAAAAATGAATTTATTTAAAAATGGACAAGAAGAAAAAAAACAAAAACAAATCTCCAGAGATCCAGACTCAGTTCTGGCGGCCCAGCAGGTGCAGCGCGCTAGAGAGAGAGAGAGAGGGGAGGCGTGTCAGGAGCAGTGATTAGAATTACGGTGTTAAAAAAACAAAGTACTTTTAAAATTTAAATTGTCAAATTTAGAAAGTAAAAAGTACATTTACTGTATTTAAGCCTATAGGTTTCTGGTTCAATTACATTTAATATTCTCTTCGAAAAACTAGGGTTAGAATTAACAAACATAACCTGTGATTCGTAACATTTTGATATCGTTTTACTGGAGTAATAGATAAAAATTCGATTCTAGTGGTCAGGACTTAATTTCCCAAGATCCTTTGCTCTCCAGTCAGACTCCGCACAGGCCTGAGCTTGAGACAATTGCTCTGCACAAGTTTATACGACACCGTGTGAAGATTTGATTATCCAAACCATCTACTGTGTTTTATCGTTCACTATACAAATATTTAAAAAAATATTGAATTTGATAAGTGTCTCTCACACTGTCCCACAGACATAATAAAATAGATCAATAATATGAAAGTATTACATTTAGTGTCCATTTCAGTCATTCAACATATTTAATACTGAGAGCAGCCAGTATTTATTTGTCTAAAGTAATTAGACAAATAAAACTAAAAAGTCAAAGTAACGCAATAGTTACTTCTCTGGTAATAAGTTACTTTTACAATGATGTAACTATTCAAACTCTGTTACTACCCTGTACATATCCAAATATAAATTCCTATAGTGTATAACACTGTATATAGTATGTAGTGTATAGTAGTCTGTTCAAAGCATCTGTAAATAAGTCTCATATCTTCTCCAGTATAGACCATTCATAGTATCTAATAGTATCTATTGGTACACAGTATTCATAAATATACATTCTGTACCTTTAATTCATTGAGAATTAAAACGCTTTAAGCGCTGCTAACAAACTTGTACACATGTAATGACAACAAAGTTGAATCTAATCTAATCTAATCTTACTATTTGTGAGAAGTAACTAGTCACGGTAACAGATTACTTTTTAAAAGGCACATTGGCGCCCCCACCTGTTCTGCAGCAGGTACTGCGCGTTCTGGATCTGGTCTTGGGTTCCTGTGATGGTGATGATGCGGTCCTCAGATCCCTGCAGAGGCTCGTCGATCTTGATGGAGGCTCCCGACTCCTGACGGATCTGCTTGATCCTCTGGCCGCCCTTCCCGATGATGGAGCCGGCCAGCTGAAACACAGCGCACCACGCTTCATCAGTTTTAGCATTTTAATCATCTTTTAGAAAAAGTTTAGCCTTAAATTTAGCATGTAGCATATAACAGTATTTATACATGCACTCAACAAAATAACAATATAAAGTGATTGAACATACTGGAACCAACAAGGCCGTTGGTCGTTATGGTATTTGACGTTTCTGCTTTAATCAAGACACCAAAAAAAAATAGATTGACACCTTTTTACTTTACAGTCACTTGGCAGACGCTTTTATCCAAAGCGACTTACAAAAAGAGGAGCAAGTGAAGCAGTTTGTCTACACTAGGCTACAGTAGATGTCTACACAGACTATATAAAGACACTTACTAGACACAACAGCATGACAGTCAACAACAAACTTTTTTCCTTGTTTATATTTAGAAATTATAATCGTTTATAATTTTAACAATATAATTATGCTGAATTTTCGTTCCTCAAAATCAGAAGCAGCTCTTCTTAAGTTGCATGCTTCACAAGAAACATTAGATGTTGTGCTGAAAACTGGTCAAACCACCTTGTTTTTCGTTGCGCTCCTGATTCTGTTATTACGGCGCTCAGTGTTCTAAGTTCTAAATATATGCGCTTAGAAAAAGTAACCGCTTAAACGTTGAATTTCATTGCACCTAACATTGAAAAAAATTTAAATTAATTAAAACGAGATTCTTATGTTCCGACTATCAACAAACCAATGACACGCCTAGTTTTGGCATTACTACAATGATGTGTGAGTGAAGAACACATGAAGGAGAAAACAGATAAAAAAAAAAAAAAAATACGAAAGCGTAAATCTGCCCGTTTCTTTTGTTTTTATACATTTGCGAACGTTCAATATATTTGGCACTAATAGAATTCCATATATGGGCGTCCCGGCCCCATTTGGCGCTCTACTCACGTCTTTAGGGATGGTGACTTGCGTGGTGATCACCGGGTCGTTGTAACTTCCTCTTCCACCTGCGACAGTCAAGAGTTTGACACTTTACACCTCACGAGGCTCGCACGAGAGCCGCACACCTACCCGACTGATAGGAGGAATCCCACGAGGAGTTACTGTCTGAAGCACAAGACACCACTCACAGCACACGCACTAACCCACCAGAGCTACACAACCAGTACTGACCGTATCCGTCGTTCTGCAAAGAGAAGCCAGAGGAGACAGAGGTTAAGACAAGTCCATGAGAGCGACTAGACCAGACTTGACGCGTCGACCATGTTTGCAGTTGAAAATGGCGGAGATGAAGATGGAAATTCTAGCGGAAGTTCTATCGGCTGCAGTGTATGCAGACGTATTTAAATGTATTATTTACGGAAAATGATGAGCGAGATGTGTAGGTAAGACGTGTGACAAAACACAAAAGATCGATGAAAATAGGTTAATATTTTGTAATAACAGGAGTAAAAAACAACAACAACAACATTTAGTGTTGTAGATAATAAACTTCTTGTGCTCCTGCTGATTTATGAATGTGATTTCAGGTGCTCGGGTCTCGAGAGCTTTAAACAGGAATTCATGAACGGACCAATTTTTCAATATTTAGCGTGAAGCGTTTCTGCCGCCGCGGACTATTACTAATCTAGTTTTTTGGCTTGTGATTCTTTTCTGGTGTCGTGTGAGCGCACCTGATTCTGACTCGTGTGTGTGTGTGTGTGTGTGTGTGTGTGTGTGTCACTCACCATGCTGCTGCCGTAGCGATCGCTCCTGGACCTGCGCTCGCTGCTTCAACACACAAGTCAAACAAACACGTTTCAGGAAAACATCAGCGGAAAACAACGCGGCGCCGCTTGAAGCGCGAGACTCACTGCCGCCTGTCGTCCATGTGGCTGCGCTGGGAACTGTAGTAGTGGTCTTCACTGGACACAGAGGAAGAGCGCGTCACACACACACACACACACACACACACACACACTAAAGCTGCACGATTCTTAATAAAATGACAATCATGATTTTTCTTTTTGATTAGAATAAAGATCACGATTCTTTTACTAAGACACACATTACTAATTGCTTTTATTATATTTTTCATTCCATTCATTTATAATGTACAAGTAATGTTGAAAAGAAAAAAAAAATCACCATGAAACATAATAAAAATAAACATTTGCATGAACAAGTACAGTACTATGTCCAGTTGAGGATCATTAGAATTGATTACAATTATTAGCTCTGTTAAAAAGCACTTTTGAAATACTTTTCAAACAATGATTATTTTAGGGGGGCTAATAATTTTGTATTGTATATGGTTTGCTGAGTGTAAACACACACAGACTTCAGAATAAAATCCTTTTTCAGGTAGTAAAATGTCGGACTTGATACTCTACCGTTGTATTTAATCATTCATTCTCCCCATTTATTTTAAATTTTTTTAAACTCGACTGCTGCTCATCTCACATATACTAAGTGCAGGTAATTAGCGCGCGTGTGATCGCAGCTGCGCCAAAAACCACGGGTGTCCGTCACGCGCGCCCCGCGTCTCCACGAGGCCACGCCCCAAAATACAGCAGAAGTAATGCAAGATCCTATTTCCTTTAGAATATTTCGTTTGGAATGAGACGAGTGGTTTTTGTCAGAATCGTGTAAATGCTGGATTCAGATGGTGAAGAGGCAGAATGGAGACCGCGACCTATTAACGATTAATCGTGCAGCTCTGACACACACACACACACACACGGCGGTCTCTCACCCTCTCCGGTGGTGCGGGTGACTCATGGGCATGTTGCGCGGGGGCCGCCCCGCCCCTCCTCGGCCCACCCTCTGCGGCGGAGGCGGACCCCGGCGCGGGCTGACGTCCTCGTAGTCTCCCCTGCTGGACATGTGGTGGCTGCTGCGGCTGCTGCTGGGGGGCATCCGCTCAAACCCGCCGCTGCGCCCCCGCGAGGAGAAGCCCCCCATCGGCCGCCGCCCGCGCTCTTCGTACATCATGCTGAAGCCGCCGTAGTCGTACGTCTCGTCGTAGAAATTGGGGTCGTACTGCTGAGCGCGGCCTTTGATGGGCGCCTGCGCACACACACACACACACACACACACACACACAGGTCATCTCAGCAGCAGACGACAACTGGAGAAGCTGGTCAGGAGGGCTGTTCTGATTCTTTCCGGAACCATCATTAAAATGGCGCGGAACAACCAACGCATCGATTGTGTAGTGTTAGAATGCTTCAGGTTCAGTTAAAAGGGAAAAATATGTCTATTGTGGTTCAGACTGTGGGCTATGAGCAGAAGAGCAAGCTAGATGGCGACAGTGGCTAGGAAAACAAAATCCTCTGGCGGAGTGAGAGGAAATAAACCTGTGGAGAACCCGACTCTCTGGTGCCAGTCTCCTCTGGCAGGCTAACATCACAAAGTCATTGGTAAAGGTGAAGACGGACGTTATGTCCTGTAAGAGAATTGTTGCTTTATATTAATTTGATCGTCTGGTTGTTGGTGTTAAGTAAATGGCTGTGATTATCACTATAACAAAGAGAACTGTATCCTGTGCAAGAACTCCCTGACTGTGTGTGAACGTGCGTATACGTATATTTAAATATATTTACACTTGATTGTTTCTTATTGCAAAACTTTCTACAGTAAGTTGTACTGCTGCTGCAACATCGCAAGTTCTCCTCTAAGGGGACGAAAAGGACTTTCGATTCGATTCCACTCACGACTCCGAGCGCGTGTGACGCAGGAACACACACCTCCACCACCAGCTCCAGCATGGTCCTGATGCACTGCACCACGCGCTCCGCCTTCCCGCCCACCAGCACCACGCGGTCCGTCGACTGTGGGCAGCACTCCTGGAACAGCTTGATGGTGGTCTGGGTGGTCTGCGGGGGGAGGAGCCCACGTCAGCTCGGAGTAGAGGCGTGTGGTAAAACGTGAAAACCGGTGTCGAGTTGTGCCAAGATATGGATTTTGCAATACAGTCACACATTCATTAATTTAATTTTTAAACATGTATATTAAACACGTTAATACGATTTAACAGTTGCTTTGTTACAACTTTTAATGAGGACACGCATAAAGCGTTGTAACAGGCTGAACTAATGGATCACACTCGTGAGGTGAAAGCAGTTCTGATGTCTGTGTACTGTGCCTTTAAGAGCGGCCACACCGAGAAAGAGAAACGTAACGTGTGCAGCGCCGTTTCTGCTTGTTTTTATTTTTCCAGCAAGGTCGTTTTTGACAACACTTGTTTCACGCGACGTTAGATTCACGGGCTCCAGATTCATGAGGCTCGCACTCATGCGCACGCGTGACAACGTTTACAAACGAGGAGCAGAAGCAAATTGTTTGTCTCGCGTTTTTGAACACACGCCCGGTAGAGCTGCACAATTCATCTCGAAAAGATCGAGATCCCGATTCTACACACCCTCGTGATCTTAGTACAGATTTATACAATTCTGCCAATTTTAATTTCTTTACAACATTACTTTTATGTTACACTCAATTTAAATTTAAATGAAAAATATACAGAAAAGTGTAATGTGTGTTATTGCACTGCTGTTTGACAACCTGATTTTTGTTAAACAATCTAATTTCATTAAATAAAGTTAGAATACACATTTTGTGTACAATTAATGTAATTAAAGTCTACTAAACGTCAGATGTCTACTACGGTCCACTAAAATGCCCCGCCCCCTGCCTACCACGATATAATAGCGATACCGTCTGGACACTAGAAGACACGGCGATATGAATGGTCACCTCGCGCAGCTCTTTGATCTTGGCTCCTTTGACGCCGATGATGCTGCCGGCGAGACTCTGGTGGATCAGCAGCCGCAGCTCGCAGTCAAAGTCCACGCCCTTGTGATGCTGATACTGCGGGGCGAGCGCGCACACACACGATTACACACGCCCGGCTGGCTCGCTCGCTCACACCGCCCTCGCCTCACCTCCTCCAGCGTGGGGATGATCTTCAGCAAGATCTCCGACACCGTGGGGATGTCAGCGCTGATGCTGAGGATTCTGTCAAAGCAAGAGACGGTTTCCCACAAGAACGGACATCTGACAAGAACATCTGCATGAGAGACACTGTTTGCTCTAGTTGGGACATTTATAAATGTGGAAAGAGGAGGAGGGGGAAGAGACTCCAGAACGAGTGGTGGAGCCATGCACTCCTCCGTCAGAAAGAAAGGAAGGGAAGGAAAGTCTCTCTGAAGCCGAGAGAACGCTCTACCAGTGAGAGAGAGAGAGAGAGAGAGATGAGCAGAGGAGATGAGGAAGAGAAGGAAGAGCGCACGCACGCACACACACACACACACACACACACACCCCGCACCTCCACGCTAGCCAACCACTACTACTGCAGAAGGACAGAGAAGGCACCGGAACAGAACAATTACAGCATCACACTCATGTCTCATGGCAGCAAGGGAATAAACGTTAAACATTCTGATGTGGCAGTAACAGCTGAAATGACTTGGAGGTTTGGAGTATCGGAGTGGCACGTACCGCTCGGGACCACTGCTGTCTGGGACTGACACAGTGGCATTGTACTGCAGGGGGGCGTGGCCGAGCAGTGAGCCGCCCCATAGGAGGGGCGCGTTTATGGGTGTGGGCAACCAGGGAGTCAGGAGGCGGCGGCCAACGCAGGTGGGCGATCCGGAATATGGGAATTGGCCAGAAATAAAACAAGAACAAAAAAAACAAAACAAAAAAAAAAACAAGGAGAAGGGGAGAGGGAGTGGAAGAGGAATACATTTTTTAATTGGATGAACTTTCAGTGCGACCAGCTATTCTCATTATGTCTGGAGGAGAACCATTACAAACACTCGACAAGTCTTTAAGCTAGTGGAGTAATCGCCGCTGCGTGTCGCTACGTTTACGTGGAATTTCACCTACCGCGGGTGACGAGCGAGAGCTACAGGAAGTGTACTCACGTCCGTGCGCAGAGCTTTGATATTCTTCCCACCCTTCCCAATCACTGCTCCTGCATTCTGGAGAGATCACAGCAGCGGGTCAGCCCGGGCCACGCCCACACCGCCGCACACGCCACACTCACTTTGCTCTGCAGCAGGATCCGCAGCTCCACCATGTCTTCGGAACTCCGGGAGCGTTTGTGAGGCTTGTCCTCGTCCGTGTCCTCAGCAGAGCGCTTGCCTGGGGGGCCGAGACGGACACGAGCGCTCGGTTAATCGTGGAATAACAAAGGATGCGATCAGAACACACCGGGAGAAATCAGACGACTACCGAGTGACGCGCACTTCCGCTTGCCGACACTAGAGGGCAGTGAATAATGGTAATGTAAATTAGTTGTTTATTCTTTTTTTAACGCCATCTTGGCATCATAGGCTAGATGGTTTTTGACGGTCACAATTGTAAGCACAATTCAAAACGAAAACCATCTCAATAATAGCCATTAAACAACAATAGATACATAACAATCGGTCAATATAGGGTTAAGAGGGTTGCTCTTTTTTCGAACACATTTAAGTGAGTAACAAAGCGTAAAAATGAAGTGCGTTTCAGTTACTGGTATAAAATGATGGAAACAACTTGATGTATTTAAATGTACTTTTCTAAAATTCAGGTCTTAATTATAAATGCATTGGTGACTGTAAATAGAAAAGAATAAAAAGAGAATACTTCAAATAAAAATGCAAAGCTAAAAAAACTGTTACATTATTGAGATCCTTGATCAGTATTTTGTTGGGTTTGCTTTTATTTCCTTGAATTTGTTGTGGTTTATTTTTGTTTGCTGTAAAGGGGGTTTCGTAAAATGTAAATGGTTGCAAGTTAAATGTAAAGTTTACTTGTTCGTTTTGTTTTTTTTCCCTTACACATTCAAATACAACTCCTATAAATGCGATAAAATATTTCATGTTGGGCTGTGATGCAAAAAACACCCCTCAGACTTCTCTATTGACATGACGAACAATCATTACGATAGAGATAAGACGTTCGCTTGTGCAAATTTCAGTTTTGAAACCATTCAACCATTACGACAACGGATTTCCACTACTGGAGGCTCAAGCCTGTTTTGAGCGAAAACCAGACGTGCTTCAGTGTCTTTGTACCGGACAGCAGAGGTTTGAGTAAACTTCAGGAATTTTTGTACATTTTGTAAATATACAATATGTATACGTATGTGTTCTGTAATACCATTGATTCTATAAAAAAAGTACAACGATCGCGTAAAACTTCTTTAGACGTTGAAACACTGAGAAGAGTATTTGTACTTGTATTAGTACTTTGTTGATTGTGTGAATTTATTGGGTTTAATTTAAAAGTTGCTTATATTTTTGTTCGTATAGATTTTTGATAGTATACAAAGTTGCCAAAAATACTAAAGAGTTGAAAATTTACAACGTTTACAAAATAAACTAAACTTTACTCAAGTAGTTTACACCTGTGAGGGCAGGAGAGCTCACCGTTACTCTCTTTGCTGCTGAAGGTGGTGTCCTCGTCCTGCGGGTCGATTTCTGGCTCCATCATCTACGAACACAAACAGACGGAAGTTCACTAGTGCCCATGGAAAACACGGGAAATCCGACTAAACGTCGCGGGCGACGTCACACAATACAGTTTACAGCGTAAAATCAGCTACTGGAGTAAATTCGCCGTCGTGCGCGGAAATTACGAAACTGTTTCCGCGTTTGAGATGCGTTCAGAGCGAACCGAGCGCTAGTTAACAGCTAAGGCTAGTTAGCAGTGTTTGCTAGTTAGCCGTGTGCGCACGACACGACAACGAACGATAGAAAACATCTGGAACGTTCCAAACCGCCAGCAACTGCGCGCCACTTTAAACTAATACAGGCGCGACGCCTATTTCAGAAGCCAAAACGATCGAAACGACGCATTCATTGTGCTAAAACGCCACCTAGCATTCGGCTAACTAGTTAGCCGAATTACTGTGTTGTTGTTGTTGTGAAGCGGCGAGTTAATATGCAATTGTTTTTGTCAAATCTAGATCGTGGCTGAAAGTGTGTCGACACGAGTGTCGCGTTAGTTCCCGTTTACATGAAAAATGTCGCGAACAGACAGACGAAACTCGTCGCTTGTGTTGCTAACAAACACATACACACACAGCTAGCGGATGAACTGAAGGAATGGCGCTGTAACTACCAACAGACGGTGGCGTGCTAATGGCTCGTGTCGTGTGGTTAAGATTCTGCCTTTCTTCGAAACACCGATGCGCGCCGAAGTTTGTGCGAAAAACGACTGTTATTTCCCACCAGGAAACGAAAGCCACCGACCTGTCCGTCGCTCTCGCCTCCGAAACAACACTGACGAATCACAAACACTTAGCGACGCGGAGGACGTAGTGACCTATAGGCGCCGCTCCCGGCAGAAAAGACGCGCGCTGTGATTGGATAGTCGCCTCAACATCGCGCCTGTCAATTGGACGACGATCGTGTCAGTCGTCTCAGATTGACAAATCAGCAGCAAGGCGCGGAACATTATTTGGACAGGAACTTGTTTGTGTGATACATGCGTTTTGATCCGATTGATAAAAAGCGCGACTGTTCACTCTTCACTTCTCGCTTATAATTAATCCGTTTGCTGACGCGGTAGAAACGACGGGATCGGTCTGGGTGACAGACACGCTGGGAAACGACATCGGTTCATGTGAGCGCCGCGTTCTGACGCGGAAACGTTTGACTTGACGCGCAGATTCCTTGTTCCACAATCTTAGTTTAACTTTGATTAAAAGCTCCACTAGTTTAAACGACACATGCGTGTGTAGCACTACCACCAGCTTTGCGCAAACATGTTGTACTTTGACTGTATGGAATCAGATTAGTGGCAAAACTATCAAAAGAGCCGACTATAATGCTTCACATTTACGTTTGGTTTAATATTTTCCGCTTGCAATTACTTTGGGTATCATTTTTTAGCTTGCAATCTTCAGGTTTTCGTTTTTTTTCTGCTTCAAATGTTTTCGTTCATTTTCTTTCATTTCAAGCAGCATTCACATTCTCACCAACCAATCAGAGTAAGGGCCTTAAACTAGGTAAATAAGGACCAGAGTAAGCTTGTACCAAAAGTCCAAACGAAAAAATCTAAAGCGGAAAGAAAATTCAAACGAGAAGTGAAGATCGCAAGCGAAAAAAAAAAAACAAGAGTAATTGCACGCGAAAAATAAAAAAACAAAGCTTGTTTGTTAGAAATTTACGTTTGATGTTTTCGCCACTAATCGGACTTCACATGACTGCGTGTGAGCGGCTAACTGACCCCAGTCTTTCTTTTGCTGTGTAGAAGATGAAGAGCTGAGATGTCCGGGGCGGCCGAAGTCCGAGAGGTGCAGGAGTGGCTCCGGTCTGAATGGGGCGTCCAGGTGCCGCCCGCCTGGCTGGACGCCTGCGTGACCTGGATAAAGGAAGAGGCGGGTGGTCCCGGCCCTGCTCCGGCCCTGCTGAAGCGCCGCGTCCTGGAGCAGTGGCTGCTGACAGACCTGCGTGACCTGGCCCTTCCCGTGCTGCCCGCGGGCACCAGTGAGGCGCGCAGGACGCAGCTGACGGGACGCTACTGCCTCCAGATGGACTCGGTGCTGGACGTGAGTCGCCCGGCGTACTGTCAGCTGCAGAGCCTCCGAGGCGCCGACCGCTCCAACGAGGAGGTGTCCGAGGTCACGCAGGTCACGCAGAGGCCGTGGGAGGCCAAGCCCTCGCGCCTGCTGATGCTGCAGCTCACGGATGGAGTGCAGAGTCTGGAGGCCATGGAGCATCGACCCGTCCCCGTCCTCCACGCCCACCTGCCCCCCGGGAGCAAGCTGCAGCTGTCCGGCCTCATCCCCGTCCGGCTCGGGGTGCTGCTCCTCAAGGCGGAGAACGTGACGGTGCTGGGCGGCGAGGTGGAGCAGCTGCTGGAGATGTTCTCTCAATGCCGGGTGCTCTGCGGAGTGCTCGGAGTGCCGTGGGAGAACGGTCCCGGCCTGGAACCCGACGACCAGGAGATGTTGGCCAGCGTGGCCGACAGCGGGTACGGCAGCATGAGCAGACGGCAGCCGCGTGACGCCGTCGACATTCCTGATGAGGACTTCAGCGACGTTCCCGAGGACTTGGAGAGCCACTCGCACGTCACCGGAGGGATTCGCCGTCTTCAGGACCACGTTCCCGAGCCGGTGGGGCGTGGCCATCAGGACCACGTTCCCGAGGACTTGGAGAGCCACTGGCAGGTGGGGATGTAACGATAATGGAGATATCGCAGTGTATCGCGGTTAGGGGTGGGTGATATGAGCTACAATGCATATCACGATATTTTCTACTGTACAGACAGTATCAGTATTTTATTGCGGTATTGGGGGGGGGGGCACAAAACTTTTCTCGCGCGCGTCTTTAAAACTAAAACAGCCGCTCTCTCTTCACAGCGCAGAAAACGGGTGTGATCTATTCATTTAGTCTGTCACACTGCTTTCTGTGTTCGATTAGCAATGTCCGTGCCGTCATTGATAGTTGTCACGAAACGAATGTGTTATACTGTATTAAAAGTGTTTATATACTTGTATAAAAATCAAATTCATTCATTTTTACGGTATCCACGATATTGCAAAATCCATATCGTGGCACATCTCAATACCGGTATTCACGTTAATACCGCTAGACCGCCCACCCCTAATCGCGGTATTAAAAATGTCTCTATATACCGTCGTTGTCATTACGGTATAATAAATGGCACATCTGTGTCAAAACAATAGTTGTAACTCGCTGTAGCGGCACCAGTCATTAGCGACTACATATACCATGATGCTTTGCGCTGCGGTTTAGCCAATAGGTGCCTACATTGCACACGCTCCACATCCACCCAGTCGAGAAAAACAGCAGCGAAAACAGCGTGAACTGAAGAAAATCTCGATGTTGAGATGTTGAGCCCCTTCAACCTTTAATCAGATGTGTTGGTTTTGCCGTTTCTACTAACACTAAAGGGGAAAAGGTGACGAACAGATTTGTATGTAAGCATTGCCACACTACCGTGCGGAGCCAGGTTATTTACTTTATGGCAGTTATGGTGTCACTGTCAACTTTTATTTAAGTTTTTGGTTGGCTGTTTTTAATTGGCTTGTTAATTTCAGCTTTGTTTGCACATTGAGGAAATGACGTCAGTGACAGTTCCTTATTACTTTACAGTTGTTGCACTTCAGAAAATTATTGCTTGAAGTGATTAGTGTTAGTATATTAGTATATTGCTATTAGTATATTAGTATAGTTATTATATTGCTGTTTCTGACTTAATTTGAATTTTGCAGTTTGGAAATAGTGTGACCAGAGTTTTCTATTGTCCTTGTTCTTAAATTATGACAATAAAAGACCTAACTAACAATGGCCAATGATTATTATTATATTGTCAGCCTTGTTACTATAAGCATAAGAGACATAATTGTGAAGTCTTCTGTAATATCGTGAGCTTCCACAGGATATCGTGATGAGTATCATATTGTGATAATACTGTATCGTGAGATTTGCATATCGTTACGTCCCTACTGGCAGGTGGGGCGTGGCCATCAGGACGACGTTCCCGAGGACTTGGAGAGTGACTGGCAGGTGGGGCGTGGCCATCAGGAAGACGGTCCCGAGGACTTGGAGAGTGACTGGCAGGTGGGGCGTGGCCATCAGGAAGACGGTCCCGAGGACTTGGAGAGTGACTGGCAGGTGGGGCGTGGCCATCAGGAAGACGGTCCCGAGGACTTGGAGAGTGACTGGCAGGTGGGGCGTGGCCATCAGTGGCTATATTCTTATTTTGCACCCATGTTTTTTTTTGCACAGTTGTTTTTTTTTTGCTTTTTTGATCTATTTATTGTTGTTTCCTCACTGTTGTCTTTTAAATTGTCCCTTTTGTTTTTCTGTTTGCTGCTGGTGTACAAAACATTTCCCCTAGTGGGATAAATAAAGTCTTACCCTATCCTATCCTATCCTATCAGGACGACGTTCCCGAGGACTTTGACGAGCTTCCGTTAGACGAGCTGGACAGTGTGATGCTCCCTCTGGACTCGCCCTCGACTGAAGCTCCTCCGAGCGGCTCAGACCAGGACGAGCCGCCGCCCCAGTACCTCTGCTGGCTCCAGGACGCCCCCTGGCCACCCGCCGGCGTGGAGATTGAAGCGTTCGTGGTGACGCTGACGGGGAGCCTGCGCAGCAGCGGCGGCGTGTGGAAGCTGGAGGCCACCATCTCAGACGGAAGCGGCTACCTGGACGTGGACCTGTCGGACGCCCTGCTCACGCGCCTCATGGGCTTCTCGGCCGGGGAGGCGCGGGTCATGCGGAGGGACCCGGCGAGGAGGGCGGAGGTGGAGCGCGGGATCCAGCGCTGTCAGAGGGAGCTGGTGGACATGTGCGGCGTGATGAGCGTGATGCGGGCGGGGCACACGGGGCGGGCACTGCTGCTGACCGTCACCGCCCTGTCCCGGAGCCAGTGTGACCGGCTGCAGAGGAGAGTGACCCGACGGAGGAGCGCTTTTAAATCACAATGATGTGGTGGTTCTTGCAGTAAACGCTAAATAAAGGTTGTTGTTACTCGTTTGTTTCGAGGGCTGTGCTTGACAGGGTTGCGTTTCAGAATCAGAATCAAGTTTATTGGCCAAGTTGCAAGTGACAACAAGGAATTGAGCTTGGTTTGACTCCGCCTTTCCCCCTCTATTTTGCATATATTAACATGAATATATCAGAAAAAGAAAAACAATGACATGAAATTTCCTCTGAACCCTAACCATAATCCTAATCCTAACCCACCCAGGGCACTTAACCTTTCAGCACTTTGGGTTTTTTTTCCACTTTTTTGATTTTCTGAAAAAGGAGAACCAGCGCTGCCTTGAGACTAATTCAGACAAGCTTCTCTGTGGTCATGTGCTTCAATGGTGCAAAACTAACTTCTGCAATTTAGAGATAAAAAAAAAAACTTAAATCTGTAACAAAATAATAGTCTTCTATATATAATAATAACAAAACTAGACTCTTCTAAAAAAAATCAAGGGATTAATTATTTTTAGAACACCATCACAATAGTGTTCTTAATATAAGCTCTTTTATATATATATATATAATCTGTCTATTACTGAGCAATATTAGTGGGCAGTTGTCCTATAAAAAAGTTTTTATACGACAGATAATTTAATTATATTACAATATTAGATTAGTTGTTTATTAATATATTAACTATAACGTTTCAGGTAATAAATAAATATGTGTCTGACCTAACAAACAAGCTCTGAAACATTAAGACGCGCGAGTTTAACCTGGAGAAGCGTCAGCCAATTGAATTTCTCACTCTAAGCTCCGCCCTTCTCACAGAAGTTACAAAGACCAATCAAACTAACAATAACATCGTGTATTATCCAATCAAAAGTAGAAAAGGTGACGTCTTCATAAAAAGCGCGTGAGATAATTTGCATGAGATGTTGCTTTAAAAATGATTAAAAAGTCATTAAAAAGCAAAACGTCATTAAAAAGCAAAAAAAGGTAAATTAATTACTGTTCATGTTTTGGTATTTTAATCAGTGTTGGGAGTAACGCGTTACAAAAGTAACATATTACACTAATATATAACTTTTTGCTGTAACGCGGTAGTGTAACTTATTACTTTGTGTATTTTCAGTAATATATTACTCGTTACATGCAAGTAACGCTTGCGTTACATCAAATCTTTCACATTCAAGACAATAAATCAAACATTTAATATTTCCTGTTCGAAAATAGACGCGTAAGTCATTCGCTGGTGGAGCTTTGTGGTTTGTAACGCTGCACTGAGCTCGAGGTGTGCACCTATTGGCTCTGAGCTCGAGGTGCGCTGCTATTGGATCCGCCTGGCTTGCGTAACTGCGGCTGCCCACGTCACAGGGCGGGTCGCGAACTCGCGGCAAATCCGAACTAGCAATTAAAAACACCTGGATCTGCGCCATTAGACCGCTCCACCTGAAGAGAAAGAAAACAGCAATGACACTGTCGTCTGCACTTTATGGCCAGAAAGCAGGACAGTATTGTGTGGTGAGTCATTCAAAATGAATAAAACGGCACTGAGCTTTACATAGTCATGTTGTGTCTGATACTTGAGTTATTCACAGACTTTGGAGGAAAATCGCTTTATGTCTA
>MU204265.1:4148057-4163761 GCA_017309775.1 Paedocypris sp. Pulau Singkep
AATCAGAACAACAAGTAAAAATCGTGCCATAAAGATTTGTAGGCGCGCAGACTAGAACTGAGCAAGAGCGAATGTAGATGCTCGGTTCAAGCTAAATCGAGTTGTCTTTTTGGCACTAAATTGATCCCATACGTTTTTTTAACGTAGTTTTTTTCCCGAAATTTTGGCGGCACCCTCAAAAGATCTCACGGCACCCCTTAGGCACACGGTTGGGAACCAATGGAGTAGAGAGTAAAAGTTGCTTATATTTTTTATACTCAGTGCAAGTACAAAGTAGACAAAAACATACTTAAGTAAAGTAACGAAGTACATTTACTCAAGTACCTTACACCCCTGCTTATAAACGTGATGCAATTAATTTATTTTATTTTACTGTATATAGTTTCCTCTTTGTTGAGGTTTCATTTCTGAGAGTACATTTATTTAAATTGAAAGAAAAGTTCATAAAAATAAGTTCAAGAAAGATAAACAATCTTTGTATATATTTTATATGTTCATAGTTAACTATGTATTCAGATTTCTTAGACAAAGCAACTTTAGTAAACATTTACAATATTTAGCACCTATATTTTTGTTCACTAAATCTATACTGTCATTTAGTCGACTAAAACTAAAACACAACTCTTAAGACTATGACTAAAACTAAATTCAAAATCCTTGTCAAAATTAACTCTGATTCCTACCGATCCGTTCATTTGTCAGTTTTTCCATCCATCTTTCTAAAATCCTCTTTGTTATAGTTTTCCTACAAATACTTATCTTGACCCTTTCGCATCACAAGCACAACATTTACTAGATTTACGACCTCCTTGTTGGATGAGGAGCACAAGCCACACCAATCTTCTGTCACATGACGGTGGCTTCCTGCAGGCCAGATCATCAGCAAATAGTCACGAAGCCAATCAGACGACTGGTGGATGCGTGTGGCCGGAGGCGGAGGTCGTGCTGCGCTGGAGGAAGCTATTTCCACAGCATTGAGTTGTGGGACTATATTTTATTTAACCCTCCTATTATGTTCGGGTCAAATTGACCCCTTTTCAAAGTTTAAAAATATTTTTAAAAATACTTAAAAGTATTTTTTCACTTTGAAACTCTTCCTGCTTGGCTTATTTGGTGTAATCATCATATAACAATTTAGTTAATATATTCGTGACACCACACTTATGTTTATGTTACTAAGATACTGTTTGGATACTGTGAGAATAGATGCTTAGAAATGAAAATAGAAATAAAAAGCGCCCCGCGTGTGCGTGTATATAATGTTAAACAATGGTCTGCAGGCAGACGTGCTACAGTAGAAGCTTTTATTGGATCAATAACAGAAATAAAGAAACTTTAGACACGGCGCGATACTTAACAGAGACAAAATAACACTGGAAGAAGTAAGATTAAACTAAATACAGTACAATCAAAAGACACAAACAGAGACAACAAACCATGACCGGGTTAGCTTAGCTTAGCACAACCGGCTACAAACGAGAGGAACAAACACAATAAAATGTTTGACTGGTCAAATGTCCAAAGCTGTTTCTCAGGTGGAAGCCTCCCACAGTTCCACACTGGAATCAAGCACAATGGAGGTTCTCGAGTTATACACATGTGGCCACAAGAGCCTATTTCTGATGGTTCGCTGGACACTTTGGCCACTCAACACAATTTAAGATAAATCTTGAGGCATAGAAGACACTAAATGAATGAATATAATTTTAATGAGAAGTTTTACTTCTGCATCTTGACCTGTTCTTATGTTTTCAATGCGCAAAAAAGCGTTTTTTTTTTTTTTTTTTAAAAGCTCAACAAAACCACTTCTAAGCTAAATCTTGTTCATTAGGCGATGTGTCTTGTCAGTGTCTGTCCAGTCTTTGTTCATTGTCATTGCATTTATTTTGACCCTTTTAATTATGAACCCCCCCTGTAAAATGCTGTACAGTGGTACCCCGACTTACAAAATTAATCTTTTCAGTTCAATTCAATTCAGTCTTTTTGTTAGGCGGGAAGTGCGTTAGCTGCATTTTACATGTAATTTGTCTAATCCGTGCTGTTACGGTTAATTCGGACAAACATTTTTTTTTACAATTGATAAACTATTGTTAATAACAAACATGCTACAGAGTAGTTGTTTAATGTGCCCATTGGCAATTGTTTATAAAGTTACAGTATATAATAACACAGCGGACAATCTCACATGTTTATACCAATGCCAGACGCGCAGAAGCCATTCTAGAAGAATACCAGCATATTTTATATTTTTGAAGCAATACCTATGAAACTAACCAGTGCTTTTGTTAGTCTAGTTCAGGGGAGTCAGCCACATTTTAGATGTTTTCAGACTGTTTTTGCTGTAAAATACAAACAGAATTGAATGACTCGAAATAATTACATAGAAAATAACATCATTGCATATTGCATAATTGCTCGAAATAACATAATTGCTAATTTAGAGCTGCAGCTTTTTTTTTTTTCATAAAAAATTTGCAGCTAATTTTATTGTCAAAGTATCTCGCGGGCCTCTATATTGTCAAAGGGACTCGCCTCTCTTAGGAACAGCATTAATCAGCATTAACAGCACTAAACTCACTTTGGTCTCCTTTTCTTAGAAGTGAGGAGCTAATTGGGCTTCCAGGAACAAACCCCCTAGTGTCACTCTGTTAAAACTTAATCTTGTTTCCAGGTATATGAGGTTATAAAAGATCTCTTCAGATGGGTTAGATGAGGTTGGAACGGTTGACTGGTAAATCACACATCACATACTTTTCATTGCATTAACTCACAATTACTTCTTTGTCATAGTCATAGTGATAATCACAGCCATTTTCTTAACACCAACAACCAGACGATCAAATGAATAAAAAGCAAAAATTATCTTACATGTTTACACATGCGCTTTGAGACAGTTAAAAATGTGAAAAGCGCCTTACAAATGCTCAGAACTTGAACTTAAACTTGAACTTATATGTGAAAATGTGAAATGTAAAACCATAACTTAAATGTGTTTTTACCCTTCATACAGAAGGTACTAAATATTTTGTGCTTCAGTGAACATTATTGTCGCACACACTAAGTTCCCCTATTTCCCATTTAAGCGCACTTTTTTTTCCAATTTTATAAAACTTGCGGAATGCGCATATCGTAATTACACAAATTTTTTCAAATTTTCGACGCTCAAAAACTTGTGGGGCTCTTATAATCGCAGATTTCAAATATGCAGAGCAAAGAGTCTTGGGAAATTAAGTCCTGACTACTAGACTTTTTGTTATCTATTATTCAAATAAAAAAAAATCAAAATGATACGAGTCAAAAGTTAGGTTTGTTAAATAAAGGAAAAGTAGTATTTTTAGTAGAACAAAAGAATATTAACATAATCGAATCAGAAACTTAAAAAATATATATAAATAAAAAAATAAATATATATTTATATATATATTGCAAAAATATATTTTTTGTAATTTTTATTTTGTAGGGGTGCTTATATTCGCGGAAATACGGTATTTCCAACATGCACGTAAATATAAGCGCCCATTTTTCCACATTTCTAGTCAGGAGCAGTTCTCTGATTTGTCAGAAAATGGATTGTTGATATAGTTAGAAGATAATTTAGTTAGTAGATATTGCAATACGTATACTTTGTCAATTACATTTTTCTTGTGCTCTTGTATCTTGTGTTATATTTAACCTTTGGCTGTCAAAGTTAACGCGTTAACGCATGTGATTAATTTGAAAAGCTTATCCGCGTCATTTTTGTTTTACGCTGTTAATCACAGCACTTTGGAGTTGTCAATAACACAATGCAGGTTTTTCACTTTCAGTTTGACGTGCAACAGATAGATCAAATAGAGCGGTGCTCGTGTCACCAGGTGCGGCTCATTACGATCAGCAGCGCACAGTGATATGTGTTCTCCTGCTGCCATTTAGGTTTTTAAGGACAGACAGTTGCTTGCATCTGTTTAGATTCCATTCATAAAGTTTTGAATGTTGTTGAATGGATTTATTCAAACTCATCTTCAGAAACGGCACATGAGACTCAACCTGCCTTTCTCTGCTCATCAAGCTTTACTGACGCAGTTCCTTTTCAACTGCAAATAACTTCAGAATACTCAGAATACTTGGTTGGATCAAATCTCTGTTCAATTAGCAGACGCTTTAGATACATATTAGATAAACAGATAATACTGTATTTACTCACACTTTTATTTAAAAACAGACATTCCAAGCTTTATGTAGACATATGTTTTATGTTAGAGTGCTAAGTATTTATTAAGTTACAGTTCGTTTTCAGCTGACAGAGAAGGCGTTTTAGTTTTATCATTATTAGTTTTTAGAAAAAAACAACGTCCTGTTTTTATTAAGAGTGTAACCTAAAAAAAATAGGTACTTCAAACTTAGAAATAGTATACACAAGACCAAAAACATCCTTTTTGTGTGTTTGGGTTAAAAACAAAGAAAATATAATGCAAATTGAACTAAAATTATACTATATTACAGTATTTAAATGAGTGTTTATGTAGTGTTGAGTTTACATTAATTTACATATTACACCTCAATATCCAATATTACAAACACTGAAAACGCCTTTGGATTTTGATCACGAGTAGCATGTTTGCCATCGGTCCAAAAGTAATCGCGTCTGGGTCCGTCATGCGGACCGGAGTCCGCCTATTGAGTACCCCTGTTCTATTCTATTCTAGCTATTGTTAGAGTCTGCCAAATACATCAATGAGTGTTACAGGAAAACCTCCAAAACGCAAAAAAAACAAAAAAAAGAGTAAAATGTTACATAGTTTGAGTCAACACGTCTAAAGGCTTTTCAAGGTTTCACAGTGTAAAATTATTTGGGCTTTTATTGTGTAAAAAGCATTCATAATGTAAGGAAAGTCCATGAAATCAACATCTTTTACAAAAAAAAAAAAGATCTTTGCTGCCTCCTTCATGTCCGAATGTTCATACGAATAGTTTGTCTGTTTGACCGTCCATTTGTCTATCCGTCTGTTCGAGGCATGAAGGAGACAACAAAGATCTTTTTATGAAAGAAGTAATAAATAAAAAAAAAAACGTGAAATAAAAAAACTGAAAAAGAGTGATGCAGCTATTAAAACCAAATTAACATCAAAAGGCTGTTAAAAACTACGACATAATGGACATAATGTAAAATAATGCCACACTGCTGTAAACGTGCCCCGAGTCGGGCCAAGGGAAAGTGGTAGGAGCCACAAAGATGCCAACTTGATGCAAAAAAAATTTATTTTGAAAAAAACTTTCCAAAAAAATAAACTAAAAGAACAACTCTCCTTGAGACAGGAGTAACTGTCAACATGAGCAATATGTGTTTGCACAGCGCATACAACCGACCAACCCCCCTTCACAGTCAAAATGGCCTGGCTTTTGTAGGCCAGCTTTCCCGCCAAATCTTAACTGGGCCAACCTACATTATCTGAGCTGAAGGGGTGACAAGATGATCAAAAAAAAACTTTTTCAAATACAAAACCTATTTATCATTTAAATAGCAGAAATGGAAAATAAACTCTTAGCTAAATAATTAACTTATACACACAAATTAACATAATCCATGCATTTGGCTCATGCTTAACACAAATTGAACACCATCTCCCTCTACCCAAAATGGAATCATCCTCAAACCTATAAAATAGCAGATAGAAAGGCCACGCCTCTCTTTGCCCAAACACACAAAAAAAATTGGTAAGTCTGCGGTGTCTTACATTTTCTAATAAAAGCCTTTAAACCAAAATGTATGCATTTCTTTCCTGCAGTGAAATGACAAATAAAATGTTTGACTGTGATAAAGCAATGAAGAGTAAACATTTCAAACATTGACCTGCTGCTGTGATTTTGATTCTCGTCATCACACACTGGAATAAAATGTCTCATTGGATAAAAGTAAAACTTTTGCGTCAACTTGCTACACCTTTACGTTGGATGAACTTAACAATTTTTACTTTGAATGGAATGAACTATCCACTACTTGGCCAATGCAAAAAAAACACTTTGAATCAAATTAAGTTTTCATGTTTAATGAAATCTCAAATGACACTTTTTCTTTTCTCTTCGGAAGGATTGAAAAACAGACCCTTGTGTTTGTTTGGGGCTTGTGTACTAACAGGTTGAATTTAATTGATGAATTAATTAATTAATAATAATAATAATAATAATATTGTGTATCAGAGCATCTAACATTAAATCATAAACTCTGAAAAGAAAGAATTTTTCAGATTTTCCCATGTGTGTTGACCACTGAGGTGTAATGAGGAGTATGGATGTAATGTTGGGGCGCTTTGAGACAGTTAAAACTGTGAAAAGCGCCTTACAAATACTCATTATTATTATTATTATTATTATTAATGAGGTAATGTTGGAGCAACTACTTATTCAAATGTTGCCTTATAAGGAGACTGTAATCAGCAAAAAACCTGCTCTATTGGTCCATTTAACCTCTCGTTATGGCAATGGCAAACATAATAAACATTTTTTTTTAAATATTATTGTAAAGACACACACATAAAAAGTGCAGCTGACTCTGCTCACGTAATAAGACTCACTGATGGTTACTTACATAATTACCTTATTTAAACATCTATTGTGTCTAAGACAAATCGCTGAAATTGCTCTTTCTTGCAACGAAACGGGATCATGTAAACATGTTTATGATTTATTTTGGAGTTTTAGAAGACTTAAAGAGTTACAAAAATGGCACACAGCATACAGCACATGCAAGCTTCTCATTGGCTCACTGGCCAATCCAAGAAACAAGGTCTTCTCTTCCCATCACCATCTCTGGCTCCAAACCACATTTTTACTTTAAGAAATGTATTTACTTTACACTACAAGAGTTACTTTTAACCTTAATGAAAGGAAGCATTTTAGATTACACTAATGGCTAGGGAGAAAGTGAGAGGTTTTGAGTTAAATCGAGTATAAACGCTTCTTTAGAGTAACAATACGCCTGTTGCACTTATTTTCAGTGCAGAACTCTAGTCTCCATCAGCAAGACTTCAACGGGCTTCGAACTCGGCTCCTTTTCACTTGGATTGTTTTTATTCCTAACTTTTCCTGGCTGAACTCTGTTTGTATCCAAGACTTTGTTGATCACACCGAAGCCAAGAACGTCTTTCGTTTTTTTGTGGCAAATGTCGCCCCCTCGTATTAATGTGGCGTTTTGTCTCTGATTCAGGTCCGTCGTCTGTGATGAGTAATGAGGATGACTCTGCCAGCCCTCTTCATCACGTGTCTAACGGTTCTAACACTCCGTCTTCGTCTGACATGAATGCAGACGCCGTCATCATCGGCATGACCAAGATTCCCGTCATCGAGAACCCGCAGTACTTCCGCAGCACGGGCAGCATGCTGAAGTCCGACACATGTGAGTAACACACACACACACACACACACACACTCAAATTCTCAAACTGTCTTGTTTAGGGGGAAACATCCAAAAATCTTTTTTAGATGAGCTCGTATTCTAATAGTCCACAAGTATCAATGCCACAATTCTGTTATTTCTCTCTCTCTGTCTTTCTTTTTCTCTCTCTTGCAAACATACAAATACACACTCAAACAAACACACTTACTCTCCCTTTCTCTAACACATACACATGCACGCGCACACACACACACACACACACACACACTTGTTCTCTCTCTCAAACATACACACACGTCTCTCTCTCTCTCACACACACACACACACACACACACACACACACACTCGCTTCAGACACACACGTAAACATATACACTCACACAGACACACCCACTCTCTCTCACTCTTTCACACACACACACACACACACACACACACACACTCACACACACACACACACACACATAACTGTTCTCTCTCTCAAACATACACACACACACACACACACACACACACACATCAGTCGTGGAACCTGCCGCACATTCAAACCCGTGACAGTGTGACTCCATCAGGTCACAACATCTGTGAATCATGAACCAGAGATGAACAGGAGGTACGTGTGAGGAAACCTCTGACCGTTCTTCCATCTGACGGCTTTATTAATGCTGTGGTCCTGATGCTGGGGAAACTCTTAATACAGAGTTATTGCAGATCGATGCCGCCTCGTCGTCGAGCTCGCCCTAATGCAATCGGCCGACTGGCTCGGTTTTCTTCAAAACCGTCCTTTAATCACATTAAGGATAAATGTCCAAGAGTGCAACGTCTGTTCAGAATTGTCTCCATCTCGCTGTGTTTCTCACTGTGGATCTCATCTCTTCTGCTCCAGTCTGGGCCGCTCAGACTAAAGATGCACCCATACCACTTTTTTGGAAAACGAGTACAGTGAACCCTCGCTACTTTGTGGTTCGATCATCGCTACACGACTCCCGACTTTGCTGATTTTTGTGTATATATTATAAAAGAAATAGATTTTCTGGAAATTTCTAAAATAGCTGCAATATATGAAGACCCCAAGAAATGGTTAATTCCATTAATAATGAGTAATATTGACTCTTACTGATGGTGCATTGCATTACATAAGACATATAATTCAGTAGAAAAAGAAATAAAACACGAAAAGCGAATGTTCCAATGCTGATACATGACTTGCATTTCAGTACTCACCGATACCGAGTACTTAATAAAAACATTTTTTAAATGTACAGGTAACAGCTTTGGTCATATCATAAAAAAAAAAGACAAAGGGCTAGTTTGGAATTCAGAAATTATTTAAAAGCTTGTTGATATTCAAAATGTTGTAAGCAACATATTACAGAACAAACACTGTATTTACGTATAAGAGTTTTCTCCATTCCAAAAAAAGTTTCTTTCCAAAGAATATTTTTATATTTCTGGTTTAAGTATGTAAAATTATTCTTAAAATACCATTATTTAACAAAAATAACTTGTGACTTGTATCATTTTGAATCACTTGTATCAGTTTTATAAAAGATTTTAAATCAATAATATGTATATTAAAATTCCAAAAAAAGCTTATTTTTTTCCACATTTCTGTAAATTTTCTCCTAAAATACTATTTTTTCTTAATTTAACAAACCTGATTTGTGACTCGTATCATTTTGATATCGTTTTACTTGAATAATAGCATAAAAGAAAGGCTCTGTCTGTTCCAATATTGATCATTTTTCGTTCTATTTAGCCCCTGCTAAGTGTCGCGTGACTATTGTTTCCCTATGTCTGTTATTGAACTAATAAAAACGTAACTTTAAAAAAAAAAAAAAGTAAATAAAAGTACTTCCATTTGCATAAATACTGTAATTATTTATTATTACTCAAGTACTTTGTTTGTTTGTTGTAAACTCTTTGCACTCGTCGTGGTGTTGGGATTTTAGGTGCCTGGTTAAATTACTCATGTTAAATGCACTACATTTTGAGCCTCAGGACATTTTCACTGAGCACAATTTGCGCGTTTTGTCTTCTTTATTCACCTAAAACACTTGAACACGCGACTGACATGTTTGGCCTTCTCCCCACGCTAACCCCTTACACGCCACTCAATTAAAACTGTGAAAAGCACCTTACAAATGCTCAGAACTTGAACTTGAACTCATTTCTCAGACCGTGATATTGGTTTCTGGTATCAGCAGACTTTTAACCAGCACTAGTACTTTAGAAAATGGTGGTTTCGAGGCTGATACCAGGCTAGCATACCTAGATCAGACCAGACTTGGACTTCACGATCGGGAAACTGCAACACAGTTCAAACACAAGTTAAGCGTTCACAAGAAACCCTGCAGATTTCATTAACCCGAAAGTACCGAAGCTGTAAACCAGTGACTAGCTTTAAATCACCTTATATGATGCCGAATATCTGGTCTGCTTCCCATTTATCATTACTTTTACCTCACTTTTACATTTTATTCCAATTTTAGATGCTCAAAATCTTGCGGGTGTCGTCCTTATGCAATAATAACATATATATAAAAATAGGTCGTCTTTATGCACCATAGTCAAAACCAGGGAACAAACACTGCAAACACAACGGTTGGTCTGCTGCACAGGGTAAAACAATACAGCACAACGTGAAGCGTCTGATGATCTTGGTTTCTGGGAGGTGGAGTTCCGATCAATAGAATAGATTTTTCAAAATCTATTATTCAAGAAAAATGACATAATACGAGTCACAAGTTAGGTTTAAAAGAAGAAAAACAAGTATTTTAAGAGGAGTGTTTTTATCCAGAAATGTTAGGCCGTTTATAGGCATAAGACATCAGTTAGAGAACCCCGTTACGGCTGGTTCTATTCCCGAGTGTCCTTCAGCCTGACACTGACCACCACATGCCCCCTGACACCACGGCTTAAGCTGAGCAACTTCACTGGATAATTACCTGTAGAGTCTCGATTCTGCCATATTGACAATCTCACTGACTTAATGATACACTCACCGTGTCATCATTGATGATGTTTTAGTGTCATTTTTTTTTGAGGAACAATGGGAACCCAAAGCAGTCACAGTCAATGCGCATCACATGATCGTCGTGTAACTGAGTTCTGTGCTCTCAACAGTTGTCCAGCACATTAAGCGACACAACATTGTGCTGAAGAGGGAGCTCGGAGAAGGAGCGTTTGGGAAAGTCTTCCTGGCCGAATGCTACAACCTCTCCGCAGACCAGGAGAAGATCCTAGTGGCTGTGAAGGTACGCCAGCTCCATCCCGATGGTATCGACACCCCTCAAGCGTCTTCTTCAGCAGGGATGTGGGTCACTCAGACCTCGGCAGGGGAGTGAAAAAAAAGCTATTAGCACTTTGAAAGGCTCCAAGACAATAATAATAGTTGTGATGCTTTGGTGCATCTGAGGTTCGGTTCCAGGCTTCTACCTTATGCAGCCTTCCTATTCATTAATATTAGTCATTGAACATGTTATTTTTACAGTAGTAACCCCCGCGTTAACCTTCTAATCTAACTCCTGTCCTCCACGCAGACTCTAAAGGAGGCCAGTGAGAACGCCAGGAAGGACTTCCATCGCGAGGCTGAGCTGTTGACCAATCTTCAGCACCAGCACATCGTGACCTTCTACGGCGTGTGTGTGGAAAGCGATCCGCTCATCATGGTGTTTGAGTACATGAAGCACGGAGACCTCAACAAGTTTCTCAGGTACGGCTGCTGTCCATTCCCGAGACTTTAAGGACATGAGATCATAGATCTGGGAAGCTAAGCAAGTGGTTTTTTCATCGTATAGCTTACCTTGGTGGTCGTAGCGAGACCCCGAAACACCATGTGCTATTAATCCAGCTCTTCTGTACATAGTTGAAATGCAGAGGTGTAAATTACTTGAGTAAATGAACTTTTTTCTTTTTTAACTTCAGTATTTTGGCTACTAGTATTTTCAAGTACATTGATTTTGTAGTGTTAGAATGCCACAGACATTTTGTTTTATCTATTTTCTTCTACCATTATGAAACATCGAGGGGCTACGTTTAATTTCTCTATTAGGAAGTAAAACCTCATAAATAAAGAGTTTTTTGTTTTCACATTTTTTTGCCTAAATTCAGTAGGGTTAGAATGAGATTAAACACGTAGGTTCTCTTAACATTTGGATACGTTGAAATTGGTGACTTGGTAACTTGTAATGGAGTAGTTTGTACAGTAAGATACTTTTACTAAAGTATGGTAAGGTACTCTTTGCTATCTAAGATGGTCTCATTAGGGCTGGTCTTCAGATCTACGTCTCACCGTGTATATAAGTGCTTCCGGAGCTCGATGGAAATGACATTTTGGATTTTGGCCGGTGTTAACGCAGCACATTGTGTCTCAGAGCGCACGGGCCGGACGCGGTCCTGATGGCGGACGGTCAGATGCAGCAGCAGGCGGAGCTCACGCAGTCTCAGATGCTGCACATCGCTCAGCAGATCGCCGCCGGGATGGTGTATCTGGCCTCGCAGCACTTCGTTCACAGAGACCTGGCCACACGCAACTGTCTGGTGGGAGAGAATCTCCTGGTGAAGATCGGAGACTTCGGGATGTCCAGAGACGTCTACAGCACCGACTACTATCGCGTAAGAGCTGCTTCTCTCCACAGGCTCAGTGGTCAGTAATCACGCTTGATAGATACAGCTCGTCCCTCAGAAGAAGCACAACGGTCTTGTCTGGATCAGCAAACTTGAGGAAATGTCTTGAGGTCTGGTTCGTAAACGGCAAACAGTGACAAACACCATAAAACGTACATTTTTTTGGTTGGAATTAGAGCTGCACGATTCATCGTTAAAAGATCGCAATCTCGATTCTACCCCCCTCGCGATCTTAATCCAGCATTTATACGATTTTGTGTCGCGGGGAGGAAATCTGCCAAACGAAATTATTTAAATATTATTAAAGGAGAAATGCCCCAGTCGAGTTAAAAAAAAACCATAAAATAAACGTGGAGAATGAGTGATTAAATCAGTGGTAAAGTAAGTCTTCTATCCACTCTGACATTTTACTACCTGAAAAAGGATTTTATTCTGAAGTGTGTGTGTGTGTGTGTGTTTACAGCGGTTTCTAACCAGAAGATGACACTCAGCAAACCACACACAGTAAACATCTACAGTTGGGGACAAAATTATTAGCCCCGCCCACAAAATAATCATTATGTGATAAGTATTTCAATAGTGCCTTTTTTTACGGTATTATGTTTAATTGTAATTTATGTTTCCATTTATTTAAATTTAAAGCAAAGAGTAATATGTGTTACACTGCTGTTTGACAATATAATTTTCAGGGTTAAATATTTAAAATAAAACAATATCCAGAATTGTGAAGGAATTGTGGGAAAAAAAGCAATCGTAATTCCTATTTTATCCAGAATTGTGCATCTCTAGTTGGAATGAATCATGGTTATGTAATCATTAAGGTTTAATTTAAAATCTTCAAACCAGATGAATGTTCATCATGTCGTCTGTCAACAGCTTGACCTTCTTTCTGAAATACGTCCTTTTTTTTTTACTTCCTTTAGTGGCTATTTTTACTGTAAAAATCAATTGATCTGCTTCTCAAGTTCCTTGCTGTACATTGTATATATGTCGACCGGAAACATCTCCACCACACGGCCTTGACTCTGAGCCATCACAGCGTGTGTGTGTGTGTGTGTGTGTGTGACTGAGTGATTCTCTCAGTGTGTGTGTTTGTGTGTGAATGTTTCTCTCAGTTTGTGTGTGTGTGTGTGTGTGTGTGTGTGTGTTGGGGGGGTGTTTTTTTTTTATCTCTGCGTGTGTGTTTGTGTGAGAGAGTGTTTCTCTCAGTGTGTGTGAGTGTGTGTGTGTGTGTGAATGTTTCTCTCAGTGTGTGTGTGTGTGTGTGTGTGTGTGTGTGTGCATTCATTCCGACCAGTTAGCTGGTTTTCCAGGATAGGACGCTGTGAGGAAGGTGGCGTGGGAACAGGAAGGTAAAGTTACTATAGCGACAGTGGAGAGAAAAAAGAGAAAGAATGCTTTAGTCATCAGGCAGAGAGAAAACAAAGTCGATCCAGACTCCAATTAGTATTCTCCTCCATGTCTGTCCAGTAGCTATAGGAGGAAGCCAGAGTTAGAGAACAAGACAAAAACAAAGAAAGACAAGAAAAAATGGCGTGAGAAATAAAAGCAAGACCCTAACTTGGTTTCGCCACGGCAACAGAGGGCGCGTGCTTTCGTTATATGGGCTTTGATTTACATCCAGACAGTATGTAGGTCAGTAGAGTCGTGTGTGTGTGTGTGTGTGTGTGTGTTTGTGTCAGTCGCACACAAGAAGCAGAAACTAGACGCTGAAACAAGGCTGTTCTTCAAACCTGTTTCAAACACTTCTGATTTCTTTTTAAAATGTACTTAAAAAGTGTATTCTGTTTTCTACTTTTTAGTTTAATATACTCAGAGGAGTAAAGTACTTGAGTACACTTTAGAAATCGTTTTTACATTTTGTAAATGTACAATATGTATACATATGATACATATGATACATGCAATTGATTCCAAAAATAAAAAACAGTACAATGAGCACGTATAGAAACTGAAAAAAATTCTTTAGAGATTGAAACACTGAGAATAGTATTTGTACTTGTGTTACTACTTGTACTTTATTGATTGCGTGGATTTATTTAGACTGCGTGGATTTAAAAGTTGCTTGTATTCCAAGTACAAGTACAAAGTAGCTAAAAAAACTAACAAGTAAAAAAATATTTACAAAATTTACAAAAATGCATATAATTTTTTAGTTAGTAAGAACGACTATCTCGTTCACCCATGCCACTGTGTGTGTGTGTGTGTGTGTGTGTGCTTTCTGGTTCTCGCTCCTAATGCGTGTGCAGTAGAACACTTTGGAGACGACTCTTCCAGTCAGCAGCTCCACGAGGACACAAGTGAAAGCGCTTAAAAGCTTTTGACCTTAATATTTGATGAGTCCGGTATGTTAAACCTATTAATCTGAGGCTAATCCACATACTGGACCACAATTTGATAATTAATATTTCAGAGGCAGCGCATTACGGAGAGAGCTAATAAATGAAATGGCTGGTTTTGAGGTTGAGATCAGGACCAAACCGAGTCTCGAAGCGTAAAGCACTCCCACCCCGGAGACGGACCCGAGTCTCCAGCTCTGCTTTGCTGTTTGCTCTTCTAGTGCAAAGGCCCATGGGAACCAGTGAGCAGTGAAGCATCATGGGAGCTGTAGTTTCAATCGCTAGAATAAACAATTTTTGTATTATTTTCAAGTAAAACGACTTTGAAGTGATGCGAGTCACAAATTGGGTAAAAAAAAGCAAACAAATTTTTGTATTTTAAAGAGAAAATTAACGTAATTTAGCCAGAAATGTAAAAAAAACTAAAGTTTTGTGTCTGAAAAAATAGTTATACTTATATTCGCGGAGTGCTTATATTCGTATAAATACAGTAATTAACGTTCTTAAAAATTCTCCTTTGCCTTGTGGACAGTAGGTGGGTGGTCCTGGGTCATTCTGATTTCAAATTTGTCAGTGAGATAAGATAAGATAAACTTTATTAATGCCACTAGGGGATATTTTTTTGTGAATTGACAGCAGCAAAAACAAACCTAAAAAAAGCAGTTACAGTAACAGAAATATTGTATTTTTTTTTTTTTTATCTTTTTTCATCTTCATAATTTGTTCCTTGTTTTTTATTTTTATTTTTATCCTTATTTATTTATTTTGTATTTTATTGTTTTTTTTATATCTTATTTAATATATATAAGATATATATTATTCTTATTTAATTGTATTTATTATATAAGATGTTATATATATCCTATATATATATATATCCCTTATATATCTGATTTTTTCTATCTTATATTTTATTGTATCTCTTTCTCACATGCGCGCCCCCACCCCACCCCATGTTTAAATGCTGGACCATTGTAAAACACATTTCTTTGCATGAATCACATCAAAGTCTGCTCAGAATTGTTTTTTTTTTGCACATTTGAGTTTGATTGAGACTGACTTTTTGTTCTTTATTCATTTTGCGTCATAAAAAAGTCATTTTTATAGTGGTGACTTTTTACTTGTATTGGAGTAACTTATACAGCACGTATCCGTACTTTTACTTAAGAAAGAAAGAAAGAAAGAAAGAAAGTGAGGTGACGGCAATATGGCCACTAGGGTCCATACTGAATTGGTGCTCTGCATTTAACCCATCCGTGAAAGTGCACATACACACAGTGAAGTGAACACACACACAACCCGGAGCAGTGGGCAGCCTAAGCCGTGGCGCCCGGGGGGCATGTGGGGTTCAGTGTCTTGCCCAA
>MU204265.1:4163861-4183301 GCA_017309775.1 Paedocypris sp. Pulau Singkep
GTGTGTGTGTGTGTGTGTGTGTGTGTCAGTCGCACACAAGAAGCAGAAACTAGATGCTGAAACAAGGCTGTTCTTCAAACCTGTTTCAAACACTTCTGATTTCTTTTTAAAATCTACTTAAAAAGTGTATTCTGTTTTCTACTTTTTAGTTTAATATACTCAGAGGAGTAAAGTACTTGAGTACACTTTAGAAATCGTTTTTACATTTTGTAAATGTACAATATGTATACATATGCATAATACAATTGATTCCAAAAATAAAAAACAGTACAATGAACACGTATAGAAACTGAAAAAAATTCTTTAGAGATTGAAACACTGAGAATAGTATTTGTACTTGTGTTACTACTTGTACTTTATTGATTGCGATTTATTTAGACTGCGTGAATTTAAAAGTTGCTTGTATTCCAAGTACAAGTACAAAGTAGCCAAAAAAACTAACAAGTAAAAAAATATTTACAAAATTTACAAAAATGCATATAATTTTTTAGTTAGTAAGAACGACTATCTCGTTCACCCATGCCACTGTGTGTGTGTGTGTGTGTGTGTGTGTGTGTGTGCTTTCTGGTTCTCGCTCCTAATGCGTGTGCAGTAGAACACTTTGGAGACGACTCTTCCAGTCAGCAGCTCCACGAGGACACAAGTGAAAGCGCTTAAAAGCTTTTGACCTTAATATTTGATGAGTCCGGTATGTTAAACCTATTAATCTGAGGCTAATCCACATACTGGACCACAATTTGATAATTAATATTTCAGAGGCAGCGCATTACGGAGAGAGCTAATAAATGAAATGGCTGGTTTTGAGGTTGAGATCAGGACCAAACCGAGTCTCGAAGCGTAAAGCACTCCCACCCCAGAGACGGACCCGAGTCTCCAGCTCTGCTTTGCTGTTTGCTCTTCTAGTGCAAAGGCCCATGGGAACCAGTGAGCAGTGAAGCATCATGGGAGCTGTAGTTTCAATCGCTAGAATAAACAATTTTTGTATTATTTTCAAGTAAAACGACTTTGAAGTGATGCGAGTCACAAATTGGGTAAAAAAAAGCAAACAAATTTTTGTATTTTAAAGAGAAAATTTACGTAATTTAGCCAGAAATGTAAAAAAAATGTTCCTGGGTCATTCTGATTTCAAATTTGTCAGTGAGATAAGATAAGATAAACTTTATTAATGCCACTAGGGGATATTTTTTGTGTGAATTGACAGCAGCAAAAACAAACCTAAAAAAAGCAGTTACAGTAACAGAAATATTGTATTTTTTTTTATCTTTTTTCATCTTCATAATTTGTTCCTTGTTTTTTATTTTATTTGTATCCTTATTTATTTATTTTGTATTTTATTGTTTTTTTATATCTTATTTAATATATAAGATATATATTATTCTTATTTAATTGTATTTATTATATAAGATATTATATATATCCTATATATATATATATACCTTATATATCTTATTTTTTCTATCTTATATTTTATTGTATCTCTTTCTCACATGCGCGCCCCCACCCCACCCCATGTTTAAATGCTGGACCATTGTAAAACACATTTCTTTGCATGAATCACATCAAAGTCTGCTCAGAATTGGTTTTTTTGCACATTTGAGTTTGATTGAGACTGACTTTTTGTTCTTTATTCATTTAGCGTCATAAAAAAGTCATTTATATAGTGGTGACTTTTTACTTGTATTGGAGTAACTTATACAGTACGTATCCGTACTTTTACTTAAGTATAGTTGTCTGGTACTCTTCACAGCTCTGACAATTAAAATTTGAATTTTGAATTTGAAAAATGGCGTGAGACAAAAGTGTGTCACTGCATTAGTGTATTATAGGGATGTTGTGTGTTGTGTACCACTGCAGGTCGGGGGTCACACCATGCTGCCCATCCGCTGGATGCCCCCAGAGAGCATCATGTACAGGAAGTTTACCACCGAGAGTGACGTCTGGAGTCTGGGCGTGGTGCTGTGGGAGATCTTCACCTACGGGAAACAGCCCTGGTACCAGCTTTCAAACAACGAGGTATAGTCACTTCTTTTAAAGCTTTTAAAATCTGTTTGCAGAATAAATCAGCTCGGGGAAATTAAAATAGACTGTGTCACGGATACATTTCTTCGTATATGGAACACTTTATTTATAGTCCTGTATTGATTACATGAATACAGGAATTAGTGTTGCACACCTTTATATTTTGCAAATTTTCCCCATTTTCTCCTTTTTTTAAATTGTGCAACTGATAGTTTTACGGATTTGAATCACCCAATGACCGGGTCCGTAGGCAGACGTGCTACAGTACAAGCTTTTATTGGCTCAATAACAGAAATAAAGAGACATTAACCACGTTGTAACACTTAACAAAGACAAAATAACGCTGGAAAAAGTAGGATTAGTTGACTATTAATTAACTATATTGTAATGTAATATTTTACAAATATTTGCTTATTTCACAAAATGCATCTCCGCAAAAAAATCGTCCCGAGTTGCGGAAAAACAAATTGCTATACGGAACGACGCCGTCTTGGTCTTACCACGAGCTGGCATGTTTGAGAGTCCAGAAGTGTAAAAAACAGTTGTTTAATCTTCACGCACATCAAACAAACAAAAAACAACAACAAAAGCACTGGTTAGTTTCCAATGTATTGCTTCAAAAATATAAAATGAGCTGGTATTCTCCTAGAATGGCTTCTGCGCATCTGGCGTTGGTATAAATAGAGCCGTGCGGCTCTGTGAGGAACGGACACACACACTTACTCACACACTTACTCAGCGGGAGTTTGAAGCAGTTTCAAACCCACTAACACAAAACACATTTTCCCTACATAAAACTTACAAATAAGCTGACAGAAGTTCGACGCGGGTGCGCTAATCTCGCTGGGTTTTACACTGTATATGTGGATCCTTCTGATGACGTTAGTTCCGTGTCTGTGTGACGTCATTTCAAGATTCACCGAGAGATTGTCCGCTGTATTATTATACGTATACAGTAATCCCTCGCTACTTCGCGGTTCGACTTCGCTATTCGCGATAGGATTTACTGTATAGCGGATTTTTTTTTTCTTTATTACATATATTCGCGGATTCATTTTTCCCCGACCGTATCTCGGCGGAGGATGGTCACAGTGCCTCGAGACGGACCGTCGCCGGACGCATCTCACCGCGGAGAAGCGAATCGCTATGTTGGCCGTGTCCCAGCGAGCACTACCGGGCCGCCAGCTGTGGAAAACGCCGCCCGTGTCTGCGCGCGTGCGGTGAAAGATTGTTAACAATACATACTTTAATAAAGAATACTACTTGAAAAAAGTGTTTTAAAAGTCGGAATAAGTGTTAAATAAATATGCAAATGTTTCTCCACTTCGTGGAAATTCACCTATCGCGGTCGGGCTTGGAACGTATCTACCGCGATAAACGAGGGATTACTGTATTGTACCTTTATAAACAATTGCCAATGGGCAATTTAAACAACCACTTTGTAACATGTTTTTATGACATTTATTAACAATAGTTAAAAAAAATTGTGTCTGAATTCAGAAACTCATTGGCACAGATTAGACGAACTGCATGTAAAATGCTAACGAAATTCCCGCGTAACGAAACGAACCCCGGCAGGGATTAATTTGGCAAGCACTGTAAATGCGTGCGATGTCTGTGTGCTGTAGGTGATCGAGTGCATCACGCAAGGCCGCGTCCTGCAGCGTCCCCGCACCTGCCCGAAGGAAGTGTACGATCTGATGCTGGGCTGCTGGCAGAGAGAGCCACACACTCGCCTCAACATCAAGGAGATCCACACGCTGCTCCTCAACCTCGCCAAGGCCTCTCCGGTCTACCTGGACATCCTGGGATGAGCCGCCCTCACCTTCCTCATGGCCATTGTACAGACACTAGGGGTGCGCAGAAAAACCGGTATCCACGGTATTGAGTCGTGCCACGATATGGACCGTCACACAATCATGAATTTACCTTTTATACATGTATATAAAAACGTTGGTTTCACTACAACTTTTAATGGCGACACGGAGACATTGCTAATCGAACACAGAAAGTGTTGTAACAGGCTGAATTAATGGATCCGCCCACGGCCGCGAGCAGATCCGGTGTCTGTGTACTGTGTCTTTAAGAGCGGCCACACTGAGAAGGAGAGCTTTAAGAACGCTCTGCTTTACATTTATGCTAGTTTTTATTTGATCAAAGTCGTTTGTAAACCTTTGTTTCTCTCTCTCTCCCTGTCTTTCTCTCTCTGTCTCTCTCTTTCTCTCTCTCTGTCTCCCTCTGTCTGTCTGTCTCTTTCTCCCTGTCTCTCTCTCTCTTTCTTTTTTCGAATAAACAGGGCTACTACTTTTAAAAGACATCAAAATGGCAGATGCTTATCCAGGTTAACCCCCGCATCTAATTTCTTAAAAAATAACATTACAGATTTTGTGTACAAATAATGTAATTAGGGTCTACTAAAATGTAATGCCCCACCCCCATATTGTGATAAAATATCGATACCGTCTGGACACTAGAAAATATCGTGATGTGAATTTTCACTCGTATCGTCCACCACAAAACACACACAGTGGCCTGTCGTTACACACCGATGAACAAACGTGATCGACGTAAGAGGGGAAAATACCGTCATACGGGCTTCAACCGCAGCGGCCATCGGTAAAGCTGTGAGGCCGACACAAAGCACAGAGCCGGAGTGTGAGAGGAGAAGGATGGAGTTCTGCGAGACCGGACTCATAGCGCACATTTATTGCTCCGGCTTAATTACGCTGAGTGGCTGATTATGATAGTGTGGGCTAAATTATGGCCGCTTCCTTTCTGCCTTTCTCGTTTGCCGTGTTTTACTACTGAGCCGAAGCACTAATGTAGTACTCAAGCTTCGGGTTGTACAGACGCTATATTTCATTACGGGACAAATGTTTGCTATTAGCAGCGACTCTCTCGCGCGGGAGGAAGTAGAAAAACAATGTCTTATTCGCATTCTCCTCACATTCAAGCGGCCCACGTCTCTTCTTCTCAACCAGAACACCATTAAGTTCAAGTTTATTTATATAGCGCATTTCTTAGTTCCAGACCTAAGTCACTATGTGAATTAGAGGGAAAAAATAGTCTTTACAACAGAAAAAGGTCTATAATTTATCTGTGTTCAAAAATTTGGGGAAAATAAAAATGGGATTTATTTATTTATACATGTATCCATAACAACATAAAACCATAATACTACAATGATCTCGTTCTTTCTTATAATTCCTGCTTGAAAGGAAAAGAAGAACAAGTGATCTAGTCCCGCCCCCTTTTTTTATTCAGCTTTAACACATACAGTTTAATCTTCCTTTAATACCTGCACTGATAACCATCTACCGTACACAACTGTATCACACAGCAACATCATAAATTAACTTTGACCTTTATAAAAACATTTTTTTTATAATTATTCTGCGTTGCCAATATAATTCGAACAAATGTTCATTTTATATTGATATTTGAAATGTATTTGGTTTATTTGTAAATGTTTATATGGTTTATTTGACTCTCGTTTGTTTATTCACAAGGAAATTTATTTTGCTGAAAACCATTGTGTTTCCTCATTAAACTGCCAACGCAATAGATTGGTCGGATGACGGCAGTTTGTGCCCCAAAATGTAATTTGAAAACACTGATGTCTGATAGTACGAGACAATTATTTAAGGACGTTATAGTTGGACTTTTTTAATCGGTGTGTGGGTCACGCACATTATACAGACTGTGAATTTTGACTGACGCAATGTCTCACTTAGCGAAACGCGATATTGCTAGGAAATTATTGAAAGGATTGAAAACGTACAACAAATAATTGAAAATGTACATTTTGGAGCTATAAAACTTTTAAAAAGCTCATTTTAAACATGGGTGTGTGCCTGTTTAGAGCCGGGCAGCCAAACTCAATTGCACAGGGTCAAACTCAACACAATTGTAAAACACAACTAAAAAAAATATGTTTTTTTTTTTTGCAAAATATTGACAGGAATGTTATTTAAGAATAAATAATCATAAATCGAGACATTTGTAATTATTTTGCCCTCCATATAAATATCGTTATAATTTCGAACATGCTACAAAAATCATGAAACAAATAAAAAAAAAAACACTGAGCTTTTATATAAATGTTATCAACTACACAATGTTCATTTCTACAAGGCTAAGCTAAAGCGCTGCGTTCTGGAATCAGCACTTCTTGTGGCTGGACAATAAATACCAGTAATAACAGCTCTATTTAAGAGAGTCTGTAGATGCTGACCCCAGGCCTTGAGTTTGACTCCTGGTTTAGATTAGAATCACAGAATTCACTTTTCTGAACTCTTTTCTGAATTGTTCTTTCATGGTAACCTTGAATCAAAAAGTACATATACCAGTTTCTAGATTTTGAAACAATGAAAGTAGCTCGACATGATGCTTCATAGCCAAGTTGAAGATTTAGATCAACAAACAAACTAAGAACAACAACCTGTATTTATGAAATGTACATATTTGGACTAGCCTAGTTATCTTGTACAGTATTTAATAAATGTGTTGTGTCTAACGTGGGATTCATGCGTGTGTTTTTGCCCACTGCTCCGGGTTTGTGTGTGTTCACTTCACCATGTGTGTTACTGCACTTCACTGGAGGGGTTAAAAGCAGAGCACCAATTTCGATGTGGTTCGCAATAATAATAATAATAATAATAATAACAATAATAGTAATAATAATAATGCTTTCAATTTTTACTGACAATCTCACTTTCTATACTTTACTTACTTTTACTTTTACTCTTCTTTTACTTTACTTTACTTAGACTTCACCTTTACTTTTACTTTACTTTATTTTTACTTTACTTTTACTTTACCTTTACTTTACTTAATAGACTTTAATTTTCCTTTACTTTTCCTTTACTTAGACTTTACTTTAGAATAGAATAGAATAGAATGCCTCTATTGTAATTGCATCACTTGGTTACAATGAAATTAGGAACACTACTCCGTTTGGTGCGACACAAGTAAAAAAGCACACAGAATAAAAATGTAAGAAAATGTACATAGGATAGGCAAAAATATAATTAGTAGCTCTACAAGAAAAAAATATAAATATAAAATGAGAGTAAGAAACAAACATCTTGGTAAACGTTTTCAATAAACAGAGTAAACAGTAATATCGGGAAGCAGAGTTTGCTGCACGGGGGAATAAAGTGGCGCGTGCCAGTGCTGTATTGCACAGGTATGAAGTGACTTTTTAGTGCAGTTGTCAGTGTTTTCAGCTTGACTTGGTGTTCAGAGCATGATTAGCTCTGGAGAATTATTCACTTTACTTACTTTAATATTTTAAATTTAATTATTTACTTTACTTTACCTTTACTTTTGCTTTCACTTCACTTTACTTTACTTCACTTCAAGAGCCAAATCTATTCATTTGAGGAGCAAAAGCTTTATTGACAGGTTCCTTCTAGTGTCTTTTACTTCTTGTCAGGAGAAGCGTTTGACTGTCAAGAGGAAGTGTAGTGTTGTATGCTAGCTGTATCTGGACCTGACTAGATCTGAATCCGCCTACCAGTCAGATCCTGAGTTGCACCTCACAGTCCTGCAAGGTAAGACTGTTGTTACTTACGCTAACATGCGTGCAGAAGTTTGGACTACTAGGCTCTAAAGTAGTGTGAGTGTGTGAGTACTCACTCATGACAGGATTTGTGGTCACGAGTTACAAATGTAAAGTATTAATATATTACTTGGTTTTTTTTTTAATTGTACTTACTGATAATAACTACTAATAACGTATTTAGTAATTAGCTTTTTTCCTGTTATTTTGTATCAATTGTTTTTAAATGTTTGTTAAGGTTGATTGTTAGGTCAGACTAGACACATAAATATTTATTATATAATAATAATAATAATAATTATTATTATTATAATGAGTATTTGTAAGGCGCTTTTCACAGTTTTAACCGTCTCAAAGCGCACAAAAAAATCCCAAAATGAATTTTGTCACTTTAAACTTTTTTTAATTTATTTTTTTTATTTTATATGAAACATTATACGTAGTTAATATGATAGTTAATAATGAACAACTTAATGCCCTTGTAAAGAAAATTAATACATTGAAACTTTCTATATTATTAAATTATCTGTCATATAAAAATGTTTTATGACAACTGCCCACTACTATTGCTCACTAATAGGGGTATTATAGTTGTTATTATTAGATATATTGTTGAAACAGAAGAGTTATTATTTGGAACATTATTTAATATTATTAAAACATTTATTGATTAGAAAAGAGTCTAAGACTATTTTTTTGTTACAGATTTAAGTTTTTACAGAATAGAATGTTCATCAACCGCCGAGAACCCTGTCTGAATTAAACTCGAGGTTGTTCTTTTTTGGAAATGAAAATATGGTCACCCTACAATTATAAACTATGGCCAATTCAGGTTACAAATAGCAATATATATACACAGTCATTAGGCTACATAAACATCGCCTCCAACTGGATGTAAAATAAAACACACGTACAAGCTACATTTTGTTATTTTAGGAAGTTAATTCATACTTCTGTACTTTTTTTGGTGAAAGTAAGTACTACAGTAATGCAATATATTACAATTCTGAGACAGTAACATTGTAATGTAACTTGTTACTTTTTACAAACAGTAACAAGTAATATGTAATATATTACAATTTCAAAGTAACTAGCACAACACTTTTTGTGGTGGAGGCTTAAGGCGAGTGCAATTCCTGTACTTCCATATTGCACAAATTGGCGACAAGATTAAGCCAGTTTTTTTTCTTACCATTAGCAAGCAGTTTTGCGTGAAACATTGCGTTACATTTTAAATGTTGTGTTAAAACGCAATGTTTACAATGTTAAAATAAAAAAAACAAAACAAAAAAAAAACAGAGGTTTGGCTTCCAAAATACGAAATGTGTCACTTGTTAAAACAAACCTGTGGACAACTCTTCCTAAGATCTGTCAATGCCTGAGATGTCACATAATTCTGAGTTGCATTCTGAACTAACTGAAGTTTATCTATTAGTCGGGCAGGAGAACCTCCCAGAAGACCATTACAGTAATCTAACCTTGAGGTCATAAACGCATGCAGGAGTCTTTCTGCATCCGACCTAGGGAGCATATGGAGCAGCTTTGAGATATTCCTGAGATGAATGCGGTTCTACAGACGTTGTTGACATGGTTTTCAAATGAAAGTTTATTAACAAATATAACACCGACGTTTTTCACTGTTGATGTGGTTGAGAGTTTAAGTCCATTAAGATTTAGATTATATCCAGGGTCTTTTATTTTAAGGTTCGAGTCACTTATTCGGTTTTGTCCGAGCTTCAGGAAGTTTTTCGTCATCCAGTCACTAATTACCCGAGATATCCAATATGCTGAATAAGACTGAGCCTGGCACTACTGGCATTGCATAAATCCAAGACCATCTTTGGTTTACCTGCTTGAATTTATGTGCATATGCAACAAGGTTTGGTAAATGATTAGATTAATGTTTAAAATTAATGTTTAAAAACATGCTGCCCATCAGCATGTCACTTACATTTTTCATTAACTGCCATGTTGATACATGCTAAACAAGTAATAAACTGATAGTAACAGAAAAGAACTGGTGAAAAATGACAATAGCCCCTATCACACAGCATTGGTGGTAAAATGCTGGAAATCTACCGGACTGACTTTACTGGTAAATACTGTTCACACAAGCGCCTCATTTTGCCGGTAAATAACTATTCACACAGCGTTCTCAAAATCCCGGTATTTTTGGTGACATCATCAGCTGTTCTGTTAATTTAAAAATGCCGGAACAAATTTACCGGCATTTGCCTCTTCACACATGACTGCATGCCGGCATTTTACCAGTAATTTCCCGGCAAGGTCTGTAATCTCAGATGAGAACACCCAAATATGACTTTAGGAAGGTTCGGTTTTGATTTTACGTTTAGTATTGTCAACCGCCTTTGTACAGCTACAACAAGGATTACGGCTATGGGCCGAAGCGACGCATGTTGTCCTCCAAACACTTCACCACTAAAACTTTACACACACAGAAGTCGGAAGCTCAACATCATTGATTAGTGTGAAGTGTCTTGCTTGGTCAGCAAACAACAAGGAAACATCTCATCTGTGTATTGGAAGCATTTCTGTGAGGGACTGTTGTTTCTCGGGAACACGAGGAACACGATACTGCCGCAAAGCAAAACATCGATCTCGATGCCCTTGAAAAATTGCAAAAGGGATTTCTGAGCCGATAATGAAGACTCGCCTCAAGATTAATGAGGTTTACTTCAGAACCATGGTCTGTGGACCGGCACCGGTCTGTGGATGAAGTGGTACCTGGATTAGAGCCAAAAATATCAAACGTAAAGAAATGTATTGAAAAAAAAACTTTTGTTTTTATTATTTTCGTTCGCAGTCTTCACTTCACAATCTAGATCGTTTTCTGCGGAGACATTTTCTAATCTTTCTTGTCATCGTTAATGCTTCTAATGTTTCTTGTGTGTTGCTTTGTGCGCTTTGAGACAGTTAAAACTGTGAAAAGCGCCTTACAAATGCTCAGAACTCGCACACGCAAAGAAGAGATGCAAACTGATTTATTCTTTTTTCGATTCTAAGCTGTAGGACTGTCTTTGTTCAAAGTATCAACAAAGAAATATAATCAAGTCTTATTTTAAAAGGTGTCTGACATTTTAAAACGAAAAAGCAAATATAGGCGTCTTTTGTAATTTTATTTCCCATAAAAAGAAGCTTCAAATATCAAACAAAAATACAAATATTAAAATTAAAAAGTAAGTACAATGTTGATATTCGTCTCTTGGTACAAGTGTTTTTTTTTTTTAATGCATGTTTAAATACAAATAAATACTAGAATATGTTTAATACAAAATTAAAAACAAAATCTCATATTGCCCTGCTCCAAAAAAAAAAAAACTTCTTTTTTCAATTCTAAGCAGTAGCACTTACTTTCTTTTTTCAAAGTATCAACAAGGAAATAGAATCAATGCATGTTTAAATACAAATAAATACTAGCATATGTTGAATACTAAATTAAAAACTAAAATCTGAAAATGTACCCTACGGTTAAATTATCAAACGTTGACCGGTCCGTGAAGACAAAAAGATTGAGGACGACTGATTTAGAAGATAAGACCAAGACACCTTCACACCGGTCACGGGCCGAGAGAAGAACAGACCGAGAACTAGTCGACGCGCCAACCAATACTGGGCGTAGTCACTTCAAGAAACACAAACACACACACATTTATATCATAGCGGGGTCCCACCATTGACTTACACACAGAACAATACGTTCCCTCGCTCCTCACTGTAACCAGAACCATCATCACAACCCCCACAGCCCTTACTCTAACCTTAACACACACACCTCCTACTCTAACCTTAACACACTCTGTCATAACCTTAAAATCCAATTTTGACCATTAAACAGATCTTCGAAGCTGTGGGGTCCTAGACAAAGACAACCACAAGGCCCCCGTTTGTGGTAAAAAGTAGCATTCGGGGCCAGACTTGCTAAATGCAGGAACACACACACACACACACACAGTCCTCTATGGATGAGTAAATTATTTAGCTGTATATGAAAGAACATTATTGACTGATCTCTCTCTGAATTATTCATTTGTAAGACGCTGGGAGAAGAGTTTGGATGCAAGTGTGTGTGTGTGTGTGTGTGTGTGTGTTTGTGTGGGGTGAGTGTGTGTATATTTGTGGGTTGAGTTTATGTTTGTTAGGTGTGTGTGTGTGTGTGTGTGTGCGCGTGTCATTTGGCATAGAATAAAGCATTTTAATGAAAGCAAAAATGAAAATCAGTTTTCAGTTCACAGAATGGCACAAATAAATTATTATGGGTTAAATTATTATAAATAATTAAGGATTAGAGTCTCCTTAATCAAATATCATAAATTATTAGGGATTATTCTTCAATCCTGATCGCCTGACAATTATGTTTGTTATACAGTATATCGCTTATTTTCAACTATCAACCCTTTATTAACTTTCACAAGTCTGTCATTTTAACAGACTCACGCATGAAGAACGAAACAGAACGTGTGGAAAAAGTGACATTTATTGGCTTCAGCTTTATTCTTAATTCATTATTCCTCAAACAGTGACACAGAAACACGCTCGTCTAGACTAATAAATATACAAATAAATAAAACGAGAGTCCCACAAAACGCAACACAGAAAGAAAACGTAGGCACAAAAAAACCTGCATTTAACGCAAGTGAATGTGGACGTGGACAGGACTGACCTTTGACCTCAGCACATTCAAAAACTGTTCTGCAGAACGTGCACTCGTTGGGTTTGGATCAGGCGAGTCGCAGATAGTCGCCATCTTTCCCAGACTTCGCTTTTGTAGTTGACAGAATAAAAGTCCCAGCCTGGGTGTGTCCAGTAATGGAATATCCCTCATTCTGTTTATGACCTACAGCGACTTTGAGAGAGTTTGCGACTATGGCTCTTAATAAATAAAACCGGATTGAAAGTCTGATTTGGACGCTGGAGTTGATCATGGCTTCAGTTCTCGTTCTGCTAAATGACTAAAGTAAAGCATCGAGGTGAGATATAAGCACACAGGAAGTGTAGAAAGGCCTGTGAGACGACGGATTGGGCGGCTGAATGGCGTCGGAACATCTCGCAGTCTTCCTCAGTAAGGTATTTCCTGCGTTCTTGAGTCCTTGGAAGGCTCCGGATCACAGTACACTCTAGTTGTCCGGTCAAACAAACACACTAATGAGGGTGCACTGCACAAAATCCACGTGAAAAAACAAGAGGATAAAAAACAAAATGAGTAAAAAAAGAATTAAATTGATGAAACAATTCAATCAAAATGATGTGCGAATGGGGTGAGAACATTTGACTTGGTAAGACGCTTGAAACGAGACAAAGAAAATGGCGTTACACGGAAGATTTGCATGTTCACTTGACGTTTCTTGTTTCAGGAAGTTCTGTGTTGAAACATATTGTCGATTTTGAAAAAACGTCTCAATTTAGTGTAAAATGTCATCATAATTAGCTTTTTTTCCCCGAGCAAGAAAATGCAACTCTTATTTTCTTGAAATAAGCAAAGTCATCTCTCACTCTCCATCCTAACATACTGTATTTACACCATTATAAGCACCCTGCAAATATAAGCACCACCCTGATTTTTTCAGGGTCAAAATAAAAAAAAAGAATTTAATTTTTTTTAAATGCAAAAAAAGCAACCCAGCGTTTTGATTGTTTCTGTTCATTGGATTATTTTTACTCCTTACTCGTGTTCTTCATTTTCAACTGTTTTGACTTTTTGTGTGATGACATATTGGACCCGTTTATAGCCAGTTGCGCTAAGCTAAGCTAAGCTTTTTGCTTGGTTTGTAGTTTATGTTTGTTGTAATATAAAATATTACACAACAATATAGTTTAATCTTACTTCTTCCAGTGTAAGAAGAAGTTATTGAGCCATTGAGCCACAGAAGTCATTGAGTTATTGAGCTTGTTATTGAGCCAATAAAAGCTTGTTTTATACTGTAGCACGTCTGCTTACGGACCATTGCTGCATAAGGAACGACGTCTTTTCGTTTATTTGTGATTGCTCCTGAAATACAGAGATGGGTGCTTATATTTACACGCAAAGTTTTGGAGCGTCAAAAGTTTTAATAGAGGAGTGCTCATATTTGCATAAATACGATTTACGATCTAGAGTAATTTATCTTGTAAGAATAAAAAACAAGATTTATTGTCCAATTTCAAGATTTTTTTAGCAGTGTGTCAGAGAGAGTGTCCGGACCTTCTGATGCGTCCCGTTAGAGACGGTCGTTCTCCTCGCTGCTGTCCGCGCTGTAGTCCACTTCCTCCAGGAACGCCGGCTCGTCCTCTTCAAGCACACGCGTGGTCGAGCTGCAGGAAACAAACCCAACAGGAAACACAAAGGTCCGCTCGACATTTCACAAATCACGTGGAACAGGGTCCTACACTGCAAAGAATCCACGTGAAAAAACAAGGATATGAAAAAACTAATCGAGCAAAACAAAATTAAGGAAAGTCAAATTATCTGCCAATGGGGTGAGAACGGAAGATTCGTTTCTGAATTTCAGTTCTTGTTCTCAATGACTTTTTCTGTGTTTTTGAGTTCTGTGTTAAAACATAATTTCTTACAAGCAAGAAAATTCAAGTCCTATTTTCTTAAAATAAGTCTAAAATAAGCAAAGTCATCTATCCAAAAATGGTTAGAATATCCTGTAAAAGAAAACAACAAGATTTATTGTCCAATTTCAAGTTTTTTTTTAGCTTGTCAGGAATTTTTTTTGCATTGTATAGTTTCTGAAAAGTCACATTTAAGCATTTTCACGGTCCATGTTCAAGCTCGTCCAGAACCATTGTGGTAAAATCTATATTTTAAGGTCCACTTCAATGCAACCAAAATGGAAATTTACCGTGTGAATCACAAAAAAGGAGATATTATGCGGCAACAAACAAAAACGTGTCACTGTCGGTTTATTTGACTGTAAATTAAGTTCTTATACAGTCAATATAAAACACATAAATGGAATGAAAATAAACTGAATGAACAAACGAGAAATGATTTGATCACTTTACTGGTCGAGATCTTCCATTCAGTCATATAGTTGTGTGTTGGGTAATGAGTAAAAATACATTTATAAGCATTGTCAAGCTCTTTGTTTAGAATTTCAAGTATTCTTAAGGCCTTGAAAATACATTAAGCTTATTAATGAAAATACACAAGCTTTTTCAAGGATTTTCAAGCACCCGTAGGAACCCTGTAATTGCACTGCAGAAAGGCCAGGTGAAAAGGAAACACCAAAATTAAAAAAACAAGAGTGATAAAAAGAGTAAAAATATCTGCCAATGGGGTGAGAAAATGTAACTTGGTAAGATGCTTGAAAAAAATATGTAGATAAGCAAGGGTGACAGAGAGAACGAGTAACCATCAGAGACAGAGAGGGAGAGAGAGAGGTAGAGATAAAGAGAAAGATAGAGTGAGAAAGCGAAAGAAGGAACGTGAGAGAGTGAGTGAAAGTGAGAAAGAAAGAAAGAAATAGAAATGTGAGTGAGAAAGTGGGAGAAAGTGAAATAGGGTGAGAAGAAGAAAAGAGAGAGAGAGAGAGAGAGAGAGAGAGAGAGAGAAGATGAGAAAGAGAGGGAAAGAAATCTTGTTACACGGATGATTAGTTTCTGCATTTCCGTTGTTGTTGTCAATGGCTTTAATATAATAAAGTAGCTAGTTTCTTAAATTGAGAAACATTGTGTTCTTAAAATGAGAAAAGTTCACTTAATGTTTCTTGTTTCAGGAAGTTCTGTGTTGAAACATAATTTCGACTTTGTCTCGAAAAATGTCTCTATTTAGCGTAAAATATCATCACAATTAGCATTAATGTCTCCAAAATTCAAGATCTATTTTCCTGAAACAAGCAAAGTCATCTCTCACTCTTAATTCTAAGGTAGTTAATTTATCTTGTAAGACAAAATAACAATATTTTTCTAGTTTTGAGATTTTTTAGCGCCTGACAAGCTAAAAAATCTTGAAATTAGACAATAAATCTTTAGATTTTCTCTAATGAATTAATTTTGTTAGGATTAAGAGTGAGAGATGACTTTGCTTGTTTCAAAAAAACTGGACTTGAATTTTCTTGCTTGGAAATGAATGCTAATTTTGACGATATTTGACACTAAATCGAGACATTTTTCAAAGTGGACATAATGTGTTAACACAGAACTTCATGAAGCAAGAAATGTCAAATTTTCTTATTTTAAGAACACGTTTCACACAATTTAACAAACTAGCTGCTTTTTATATTAAAGCCAATGAGAACAAGAACTGAAATTCAGAATTTGAATCTACTTTGTAAGACGTTTAAAACCAGACAAAAAATCTTGCTACAAAGTCTAATTTTCTCACCCCATTGGCAGATAATTTTACTTGGTAAATTTCCACGCCGGATGTGTTGCAGTGTGTGTTTATGATGTCATCACCTGACCTCACGAGATCCACAAGAGTCGAACCCGAGACCTGGAGTTGCTAGCTGAACACTCCGGACCGAGACTCTCTCCAGTCCGAAACTTTCTACATCATAATTGAAAGAAAACCAAAAACGAAATGTTTTCCCGTACCGTCCTAGGACGCTTTCTCTCTGGAGAACCTGCAGAAGCCACAAACATCTCCAGCAGGTGGGTGAAGAGCCGTGATGGCTTTATGGCTCTCTTGTTAAGCAGTTAAACGGTTTAGTGTGCGGTCGGGTGGTTTGACTGGTTTGAGTGGGTTTTTAATGGTTTTAATGGTGTGATGGGGAAGAAACTGGATCCCGGCGAGACCACGGAGGAGGGGGGCGGAGTGAAAGTAGATTAGCGGGCGTGGGGATCAGGTGATTAGAGCAGGACTGTAATGAGCAGAGTGCTTCTCTCTCTCAGCCTCGTGTGACCCAAACCTCCATTAGCTCCTCCATTACAGACGGCTGGTCTCGCGGGCATCAGCGCTGGCACACAGATTTGCTCTGTTCTTTCACTTTTTAATACTAATTTCATTGTTTTGAGATTCTGTTCAGTACCGTTTGTTTAGTGAGTTTTTTGGGTTGTTACCATGATGCGTGGGTAGTGTTGGGTGTTACGCGTTACTAAGTACTAAGTAACTGTAATTGGAATACTTTTCCACCAAAACAGTAGTGTAACTGAATACTGTTCATTTTTAGGTGATTTAACTATAGGTACTTACCATATGTACTTGAATATACACCTTTTTTTTCCCCAAATTTTCAATGCTCAAAAACATGTTACGGCGAGGAGGATGACCCGTGTCACACAATTACTTACAAACACATAACGTGAATCATAAATGACATCTAACAATGTTCTTATAGAACTAACAGATCGCGGGGTGTTTGCTTTTCAAACGTACACTCCGAAAAAAATGAGTTTTTGATAAGATAAAAAAATTTTGAAGTTTGACCATAAATCTTGTTATTCTTTCTTACAAGATCAACGAACTATCTTAATATTAAGAGTGAGAGATGACTTTGCTTATGTCAAGAACATAGGACTTGAATTGAAGAGAAAATGTTGTGTGATTTTGTGATTTTTGTGAATGTGATTTTTAACACTAAATTTAGACACTTTTCAAAGTCGACATTATGTCTCAACGCAAAACCTCATAAAACAATAAATGTCAAGTGAAATATTCTTCTTTTAAGAACACGATGTTTCTCAATTTAGGTAACTAGCTACTTTTTCTTTTAGGAAACTAGCTGATGTAACAAGATTTTTTTTGTCTGTTTTCAATTTCAAAGTCAAATTTTCTCACCCCATTGGCAGATAATTGTACTTTAATTTGCGTTTTTTATTTTTTACATTTTTTCATGTGGATGTTTTGCAGTGTATCGATGTGACGCAGACATTTCATCATCTCACCAGATGTATTCTCGGTGAAATATTCTCATCAAATCAGAATTTTTAACAAATGCTTTTCGTGCAATAAAAGAAGTCTGAAAAGGGAAGCTCGGACACAGGGAACACACTGTGGTCGGCTCCTGGAGGTCATGACCTGTGGTGAAGTGACTAGCGGAGCAGGCCGATGGGTGAAAGTGTTGGTACCTGGTGATGGCGTGAGTGATGCCCGTCTCTTCAGGCTCCTGGAGGTTCGGGAAGCGTCGGAGTCTGAGCAGCGCTGCACAGAACTGGGCGCCCATTTCCTCCAGCTCGCTGGTTCCGATCTGGAGACCCTGGAGAAACACACGAGCAGCTCAGCCAATCAGAAGAGACCGCGTTTGTTCTCGCCGTATCTGCCGCTACAGAACGTCACACGCAAGTGCATATGTGCAAGTAATAATAAAGATAGTTTTTGTTATTAAACATGTTGTCGTCATGTTATTGTTTTTTTTTTTTTTTTTTACTTCAAAAGCACTTGGAATTTCGATTATTGGGCAAGTTTTCTTAGTAATGCTAAGGTGCCATCTGCTGGAGGAAGCAGGAATGACAGAACAAACTAATGAGAGGCGAGAGAGAGAGAGAGAGAGAGAGAAAGAGAGAGAGACAGACAGAGCGAAAGACAGAGAGAAAAACAGAGGGAGCGAAAGAGCAAGACAAACAGACATGGAGAGAAAAAGACATGAAGAGAAAGAGACACACAGAGAGAGAGAGAGAGAGAGAGAGAGAGAGAGAGACAGAGACAGAGAAAGTGACATAGAGAGAGTGACAGGAAGTGAGAGAGATAGATATGTATCTATCTATATCTGTCTGTCTGTTTATTGCTATCTATTTTATCTATCTATCTATCTATCTATCTATCTATCTATCTATCTATCTATCTATCTATCTATCTATCTATCTATCTATCTATCTATCTATCTATCTATCTATCTATCTATCTATCTATCTATCTATCTATCTATCTATCTATCTATCCCCATATCCCCATATATAACATGGGGGGAGGCGGTGACGGAACAAACATTTTTAAATAGGGGATAAAAAATAAAACGCAAAAGCAATAAAATACAAGAATACAAAAGCAAAAAATACGGGGAGAGAAAATAAGGTAGAGAAATTGTATGGACCTTGTATTTGCCCTGGTCGCAGCCGCACAGCGTGCTCTCCATAGTGTAGCTGCGCTGGACGCCGATCTCTCGCCACACCACCACACGCGCCGTCGACTCTTTGGAGCGCTCCACCACAAAACTACAGCTGGACAGACTGAAGGCCGGAGCCGACTGAGCCAGGAGCTTCGGCAGCGTCTGAAACACACACACACACACACACACACTTCATCACGCCGGGACAACGTCATCACAACAATCACTGTGGAGAGGCGTCTGAGATCAGTTAGTTAGTTAGTTAGTTAGTTAGTTAGTTAGATAGATAGACAGACAGACAGATAGAGACAGACTGACTGACAGACAGAGACAGACTGACAGATAGAGACAGACTGACTGACAGACAGACAGACAGATAGACAGACAGACAGATAGAGACAGACTGACTGACAGACAGACAGACAGACAGACAGACAGAGACAGACTGACTGACAGACAGACAGACAGACAGATAGACAGACAGACAGATAGAGACAGACTGACTGACAGACAGACAGACAGACAGACAGATAGACAGACAGAGACAGACAGACAGACAGCAATAAACAGAGACAAAAAGGCACACAGATAGACAGACAGACAGATAGATAGATAGATAGATAGATAGATAGATAGATAGATAGATAGATAGATAGATAGATAGATAGATAGATAGATAGATAGATAGATAGATAGATAGATAGATAGATAGATAGATAGATAGAAAGTTTTCATTTTATTAATAATTTTTTAATTTTAAAATTTTTTATTTTATTAATTTAAATTTATATTATTTTAAGCATGTCTCCAGAGATACAATGTATGTAATTCTATACAGGAAAGGGTTAAAATTTCAATCACAAAAAT
>MU204265.1:4216117-4244428 GCA_017309775.1 Paedocypris sp. Pulau Singkep
ACCCACCTGTCACACGGGGGCCGTCGGGCCGCAGCCGCCCTAGCAACGAGCTAATGGGTCCCGGGCCGGTGCCTGACCTCCGGGCTGCTGGCAAGCGCTGTTATGGTTTTCTCTCGTTCGGAAATGATGTCGCGTCACAACAACCGCCCGATCGCCGATCTGCAACTCATTTCCGGCGTCCGACTGACGCGCAGATGAGGTAGACATCAGCGCCTGACGTCACACGCTGCCGTCTTTACAACCGGTTTGGCTTTTATTTTGCAAAGCAATTTCAGTTTGTGTTCATAAATTACAACCTACACAAGTAGTCGTTGAACGATAAAAATGTATTAAAATAATTTATTAAAAAAACACGTTGGATTGATGTCAAGGGAAAATATTGTTTCAAGAACATAACAAATAAATAAAAGTCTCAAAATAATAATTGCCAGTTTTTGGTACAGATGCACAAAATAATTTCAGCCTAGTTCATTTACAGTCACTGTTGTTACTGTACATTCTACCTTTTTAAATATTAAACAAACCTCTTAAATTACGCTCTGGTTTGTCAGTTCAAACGAACTCGCTCATATTTTGTGAAAAAAAAAATTTACATGGTCTTGAAGAAAAATAGAACAAGAAGTGAATGACTGGCCATTTCTTTTTTCTTTCCATTGTTTTAAACTTAATTGAAGCCATGGGATCATACATAGAGGTAAACAAATAGCGAAAACACAATATGACAAAAACAGTGTAAGATGAGATGTAAAAAATGTATACATTATAAATAATCAAAAACTTTAAACCTACTACAGAACTCAACAGTTTTCAATGATTGAATTGCTCTACGGAATACGCATCCCACAATCCATGAAGCAGTGACGTCATCGACACGCGACAGCTACAGTGGCCTCGAGCTTTCAGAACAAAACTGCCGCTTTCTAAAGGTAAATACAAACGAGCATTTCTACTCAGTCGTGTCGTGTAATTTTGCGTTGCATTGGAATGCCGCACTCGACATGCTCGTGAGGAAATGTTCATTTTATTGAGGAGTGTTGCGTACCTGGGTGAATCTATCGTTTGATTTTCGAAACATTCGCGACAGCGCTGTGTATATGATCTTTAAATGCGTTAAATTGTTTTTCATCTTGAATCTTATGGTTCTGCAAGCAAGTATTCATGGAGCCAATCCGTTCTTCTCATTCTGCCTTTTGTGCAAATGCAAATGCATGCAGAGAGTGAAGACAGATAGACTAAGCGAGATAATGATAGAGAGAGAGAGAGTCAGTAAAAGAGAAAGACAGAGAGATGAAGCGAGAGAGAGAAATGGAGAGACAGACATGGAGAGAGAGAGAGTATCAGAGAAAAATAAAGACAGAGAGAGAGTGTGTGTGTGTTTGTTTGTGTGTGTGTGTGTGTGTGTGTCAGAAAAATATAAAGACATATGATAAAGAGACATGAAGTGGGAGAGGAGAAAAAGAGAGAGAGTGTATGTGTCGGAGAAAGACGGTGAGATAAAGAGAGAAAGAGTTAAAGAAAGCAAGAGAAAGAATGACAGAGATGAAGTGGAAGAGAGAAAGATGGAGAGACTGAGAGAATGTGTGTGTGTGTGTGTGTGTGTGTGTGTGTGTGTGTGTGTGCGCTTGTCAGAGAAAGACAGAGAGAGAGAGTGTGTGTGTGTGTCAGATAAAGATGGAGAGATGAAAAAAGACAGAGAGATGAAGCGCGATAGAGATGGAGAGACCAAGATTGTGGGTGTGTCAGAGAAAGAGAGAAAGCTAGAGAGTTAAAGAAAGTGAAAGAGAGAGACAGAGAGAAAGACAGATTGATGAAGTGGAAGAAAGAAAAAGATGGAGAGACAGAGAGTGTGTGTGAACACTGTCACTGGTCAGCGTAAGTCTTTCAGGTTGCTGTTGATGGTTTTGGTCTTCAGTTTGTCTTCTGGCAGCGTCTGTATGGTGATGAAGACGTCGCTGGAGGAGGAGGAGGGAGGAGGAGGAGGCTGGGGTCACGACAACCCAGAGAAACTGAGGAGCAATGTCTGCTGGGTGGACATCACAGAGGAGTTCAAGAGCGCGTGTAAGGGTGAGTCGAGGCTTCACACGCACGGCACACTAGAGCTGCACGGTGTGGAGAAAATGAGAATCGCAATTTATTATTATTATTTTTTACCACGATTCTTGTTGTTTTTTTTATTTTAAATATTTAACCATGAAAATCAGGTTGTCAAACAGCAATATAATAACAGATATTACTCTTTGCTTTACATTTAAATAAATGGTTTGAAAAATATAATGTAGTGTAAAAGTAATGTTGTAAAGAAAAAAAATCACCATTAAACATGATAAAAATAAACATACCAAAGGTACTTGTTATTATGTACATGGTACAGTATTTAGAGTTGGAGCAAAATTTTCAGCCCTTTTGAAAAGTACTTCTGAAATACTAATCAAACAATGACTGTTTTGTGGGCGGGGCTAATATTTTATGTTTTATTTTAATTTTAATTTTATTTTAATTTAATATTTATTTTAATATTTTAATTTTTATTTATTTTTTGTGGGCGGGGCTAATAGTAGATGTTTGTGGTTTGCTGAGTGTCGTCTTCTGGTTTGAAACCGCAGTAAACACACACACACACACACACTTCAGAATAAAATCATTTTTCAGGTAGTAATAATCGCGATCTTTTAACGATTAATCGTTCAGCTCGGCGTCACACCTGACCAGACGTATTTTCTTCCTCTCCAGAGCTCAAGCTTGGCGAACTGCTCCACGACAAGCTGTAAGTGTGCCATGAGTGTCGCCCTCTGCTGGTCTGGAGAGCGACTGATGCGGATGCTCCCGCAGGTTTGGTCTGTTTGAAGCCATGTCGGCCATCGAGATGATGGACCCCAAGATGGATGCGGGGATGATTGGGAATCAAGTGACCCGTCGAGTCCTGAACCTGGAGCAGGCCGTGAAGGTCAGCACACGCACCACAACCTCCTCAAACGGAAATACTGTATTTACGCAAATATAGCTCCCCCTGATTTTTCAGGAACAGACATTTTTTTCACATTTCTGGCTAAATTCTGTTTATTTATTTATTTTTTTTAATTACTTTTTTTTTTCTTGACAACTCTAATATTCAAGTAATATGACAATGAAGTGATATGAGTCACAAGTAAGTTTTAAAAAATCTGTTCTAGTCATAAAAACTTAGCTGAGCTCGTTTTTTTAGAGGTAAATATCAGAACAGTATTGTTTTTCTCTGTGTAGCAGACGGAGCGATTTGATTGTGTTTTTTTCTGCTTCGAATCTTTTGCGTTCTTTTGGTTTTCGTTTTAACATACTAACAGAGTGCATTTGCTAAAGTACTATACACCTCTGATAAAAACTCATATGCACGTCTGCCTACGAGCCATTATTTAAAGATAAAAAGAGGAGACGACGCTTAAGCGCACCGGTGCTCCTGACTTGAAATATGGGAAAACGGATTTGAAATCGGCGATTGCAAGCATCGCCTGGTTTATTGAATGTCTAATTTGTCTAATTTGTTTAACTTGTGTGTCTTGTCTTGTGTTCACTGTTGTTGTTGACTGTCATGCTGTTCTGTCTAGTAAGTTTCCTTATATAGCCTGTATTGACATCTACTGTAGCCTATTGTAGACAAATTGCTTCACTTGCTCCTCTTTTTGTAAGTCGCTTTGGATAAAAGCGTCTGCCAAATGACTGTAAAGTAAAGTAAAGTAAAGTAATTTGATAAAAGAGGTGCTTACATTTGCGTAAATTGCAGAGGTTTAGAGCTGCACAATTTCTGAATAAAATGAGTAAAAATCTGTAATAAAACTAAAGATACCAAGGTACAGTGTAGTGTAAAGTTGAGGACAAAATTTTTAGCTCTGTTCAAAACCATTTCAGAAATACTTATCAATGATTGTTTTGTAGGCGGGGCTAATCATTTTGTCCTCAACTGTAGATGTTTGCTGTATGTGGTTTGCTGAGTGTCATCTTCTGGTTTGAAACCGCTGTAAACACACACACACACACACACACACACACTTCAGAATAAAATCCTTTTTCAGGTACTAAAATGTCTCAGTTGATAGCAGACTTACGGTAGAATCGAGATTGCGATCATTTAACGGTTAATCGTGCAGCTCTGCTGTACAGAGGAATCCACTCACGTTAGGATGATTATGTTGTCTGTTCGTGAAGGAAGAAGCCATTCGTGTGAAGAGTCTCACCGTCCCGGAGCTCATCGGCATCATGGACACCTGCTTCTGCTGTCTGGTCAGGCTTCCCTCTTTCCACCTTCCCTTGTTCTTCCTCACCTAGTCAAACACTTTTCTGTTGGTTGGCTGTTTTTCTGCAGAACACACTTCCTGTCTTATTAGGTCATTGTATTGAAAATCAAGTTTAACCCTCGTATTATGTACGGGTAAAATTGACTCGTTTTGTAAAGTGTAAAAATATTTTTTAAAATGCTTTAAAGTATTTTCTCACTTTGAAACTTATCCTGCTTGTCTTAGTTAGTGTAATCTACATGTAAACAAAAAATGGTTCAGCGTATATATTTGTAACGCCCGCTACATGTTTTTGTTACAAGGGCAAAGTTTGTGTCAATTTGACCCTTTAGACAAAAAGGAAGCAAAAAAGAGTCAGAAAGATTAAACACTATTTGTTTCTTTGCAACACTGAGAGATAATACACCACTGTCACACACACACACACAGTTTTGGGGAACTTTTTGGTTTCTGACACTTATATACATAATAAAAGACCCCCGCATCAAATTGACCTGCGAACATTATTGATATTCCTCTCAAACTAACATAACAGGAGGGTTAATGTAGATGTCGAAATCTGAGGTGTGTGTCTCTTTCAGATCACGTGGCTGGAGGGACATTCTCTAGCTCAGACGGTCTTCACGTGTCTCTACGTTCATAATCCGGACTTGATTCAAGACCCTGCGCTCAAAGCCTTTGCTCTCGCCGTCCTCAAGATTTGTGACATCGCTCGCGAGAAAGTCAACAAAGCCGCCGTGTTCGAGGAGGTGAAGTGTCTGTCGTCGGTAAAGTGAGGTTGCGTCCAGGCTAACGCTGAACTTCCTACATCACAGGAAGACTTCCAGGCCATGACTTACGGCTTCAAGATGGCCAACAACGTGACGGATCTGAGGGTCACAGGTACCGGCTTCCATCACACAGCTTTACAAGTCACATTTGGAACTTTTTTCAGTTTCATATTAGTATTTTTATTATCATTTTTTGCCGTAACGTTCATTTGGAGCAAACTATTTATCGTATTTATAAGCACACCTTATTTTCCAATTATAGACAATCAAAAACTTGTGGGGTGCAATCAAATCAAGAGCAATCACAAATAAATGTAAATATGTCGTCTTTATGCAATATGTCGTGTGTGCGATTTCTTTCTTTAAATAATTTACTTCTAACAAAAGCTGAGCTCAGTCTGCTTAGTCTGCGGTGCAGTGAAGAATTATTGGAGGTGTAGTTCCGACTGCTAGAATAAATTAAAGAAGCAAAACGACATTGAAGTTATACGAGTCACAAGTTAGGTTTGTTAAAATAAAAAAAATAGTATTTTAAAGAGAAAATTAACAATTTAGAAAGAAAGAAAAACAAAAATGTATATTTTTCTTTTGTGTCTGAAAATACTGTACATTTGGGTAATTACTGTATATTCGCAACATAAATACAATATATACACTAATTACTATTGGAACAGACAGAGACGATAAACTAAATAGCAGCGTATATCAGGCCTAATGGATAGAAATGAAGTGCATGAGCAGGTCAAAGTCAAAATGGAAGAACACGGGCAAGGAGTCCAAACCAGAGAACAAACACAATCTAAACACTGAATATGCTGCACATGGTAAAACAAAACAGCACCGATATATAGAATATACCGACCGCTAGAATAATTTTTTTTTTATCCATTATTCAAGTAAAATAACATTGAAGTGATACAAGTCACAAGTTAGGTTTGCTAAAAGAAGGGTTTTTTTTGGAGCATGTAAATTATTTATTAAATGCTGAACAAATTGTGAGGCGCTTGTTCGCGTAAATACGGTAGTTACAGTCTCGTCAAACTGTTCTAACTGAAACAACTCTTGCTGCTTAAAGTCTGTGCTTTTGAACCGTTCAGCAGAGATTTAATATGAAGTCAATCTGACTCTCCACAACACTGACTTGAACCGTTTGCTGATTACCTCCACCAGCTAGATTTTCTTTGTATTTTACTCATATTTTTATCTCCATGTTATTTTCTTCTTTTTTTAATCTTTATTATTAATTTTTTTTTTACCGTATTGCGGCCATTAGGAATGCTGAAGGACGTGGAGGACGAGCTCCAGAGGAGAGTGAAGGTCTGCAGATAAAAAATACATTTTTATCTTAATTTGTACTGTGTTTTTATATATATGTTTTTAATCCTCATAGTTTTTTGTCTTTCATTCATATTTTATCTTTTTTTTTTTTACTGCTTTTTTATCTTCATTTTTATTGTATTTATTGTACCCGCTTATTTATCTTCTTTCTCGGTTATGCACCTCCCCAAACCCCCATGTTTCACCCTACTATTATGTTCGGGTCAATTTGACCCTTTTTCAAAGTTTTAAATAATTAAAAAATACTAGTATGTTATATACTGAATTGAACTGTATTTTTAAATTGACAATGATTCAGTTAACATCTTTGTAACACCGGCTACATCCGCTAAAGATTATGTTTGGGTCAAATTGACCCATGAACATTATTGATGTTTCTCTGAAACTGACATAACAGGAGGGTTAAATGCAGGACAATCAGAAAATATATATTTATATAAAACATTTCACTACTTTGTAATGTGTACAGTATGTGCCAATTAAAATGAGAATTTTGAGTCTCTTTACGAATCTCACGCTTCTCCAATGCGCTGGTTTTCAGAGCACCCGCAGTAGGCAAGGGGAGCAGCGAGAGCCCGAGGTGGAGCTGGACGTAAGCATCTCACGCCTGTGACCGGCCGCTTTTCCATCGCTGAGCCGTTTGTGTTCCTCACAGCACCAGCACTGCTCGGCTCTGCTCGGCCGCGTCAAGTTCACCCGCCTGCTGCTCAGCGCCCTCATCGCCTTCACCAGGAAAGAGGTAGTGCACCGTCCCAGGCCCAGGCTGCCGACCTGCTTCCCGCCATTCACTTTTTTTTATTTATAATATTTATAAATTTAAAAAAGGACTTTATTTATCCTCTTTCTCGGTTATGCACCCCCCAAACCCCCATGTTTAGCCCTCTTAATAGGTTTGGCTCAATTTGACCCGTTTTCAAAGTTTTAAATAATTTAAAAATGCTTCAAAGTATTTTCTTATTCTTTGAAACTTCTCCTGCTTTTATATATATGTAAATGTAAATGATGTTTAGTTTAAAGTTGGTAAAATGCTCATATGTTACTTGTCATGCACAGCAGCACGATGATGAACACTGTAACGGAAACGCGGACAGCAATGTTTCAGTCGACTTTCAGCATTGTTTTGTTCCTTGAATGTGTGATCAGCGCTTTGCTTCTTTTGATATGAATATGTGATTGCTAATTAGTGAGACTAATTATCAGTGCCATACTTTTATAAATATAAAAATACATATGGGTTGTCTCTTTTCCTCGAAAAAAAATTACTTGTTTTTTTTCTTTTTATTATTATGACCGGCTTGTTTTCTTTAGTCAAAACAGTATATTACAGTATTTAAACAAGTGTTTATTTTGTGTTGAGTTTATATTTATTTATATTTTACACTTCAATATTCAATATTACAAGATTCTATACTTGTTCTTGTTATTAATAATTGTTAATAATAAATTATTATTATATTATTGTTATTAAAATTATTATTATTATTATTTGTGATTCATCGCGATTAATCACGATTAATTTGGTTGACTATTAACTAGTTAAAAAACATACTATATATATATATATATATATATGTGTGTGTGTGTGTGTGTACCTTATGTATAGAAGATTTCACTACGTGTATGTGTATAATGTGTATGTGACTGTGAATTAGAAGTTTTCCCTTCCCGTCGCAGACGAGCGCCGTGGGCGAAGCGCAGAAGCTGCTGACCCAGGCCGCCGACCTGCTTCCCGCCATTCACTCCAGCGTCCCGTACGGCATCCAGTCTCAGAACGACACCAGCAAAGGCGGTGAGAGTCTGGGCCGCCGCCCCGCAGTCACCCGCACCTCTCACAGCCTCCGCTCCCTCACAGATCATCCCATCATGATGGGCTTCGAGCCGCTGGTCAACCAGCGCCTGCTTCCACCCACTTTCCCGCGCTACGCCAAGATCATCAAGCGGGAGGAGATGGTGGACTACTTCATCAGACTCCTCCAGCGCATCCGGAGCGTCTGCGAGGTCATCAGCATCACCAGCCTCCACAGCATCCTGGTGAGTCACGACCACGCCCTTCTGACCCGCAGCTTTGCCGGGCAGTGTTCATTTTGACAGATTTTTTTATTCAGATTCAGTCATAGTCTTTTGACTAAAACTCAGTTTTGTTTTAGTCCCAATTTAGTCATCTTAATTTTTTGTCTAATTTTAGTCGACTAAATTACAGTATAGTCAACTAAATTATAGGTGCTATATATTCTAAATGTTTACTAAAGTTGCTATGTCTAAGAAGTCTGAATACGTACTATGAACATATATCTAGCTTATTTGAAAAAAACGTATATTTTTCTTGAACTTATTTTTATGAACTTTTCTTTAAATCCATTTCAACTTTTCTGAAAATGTATTCTCATGAATCAAACCTAAATAAATAGAAAATTAAATACAGTAAAATCAAATGAATTAAAATTGCATTACGTTTATAAGTAACAAATGGTTGCACGGTGAAAGAAGAAGTTTCATCTGCAGATGGCGCTTCAGGTGTGTTGTATTTCTGCCTGTGATGGTTGCTCCACACGCGGCGTACCATGTCTACAGTTTATGTCTGACCCGTAGCCTCGCCTCTAAAAATACATTGCCAGTCCTGATTGGTTCTCTTTGCGTTTGCTTATGTGTTCGTCAGGGAAAAAGTGACAGAAATTAACACTGTTATTGTGTGTGCAGGACTTCTTCTGCGAGTTCAGTGAACAGTCTCCGTGTGTGCTGTCCAGATCTCTGCTGCAGGTCAGTTGCACGTCTTCTGGTCGTGGTGGTTCTTCTCTCCGAGATGCCACAATGCGTCCCGGGACACCGGTGTCACGCTTTGTTCAATGATTTTCTTAATGGGTTTTCAAAAAAAATATTTTTCACTTTTTTTTTCCACTATTTACTTTTAGATGTAATTTGATGCTGGAACACCAGGTGGCGCTAATTTACTGCTTAATTAGGCAGTTTGTATTGTCCAATGTCCAAAAAATTGGGATCAATACCAATTTTTCCCAAATATCAAAAATCTTATTTTTGGGGGCGGGGCAATATTTTTACGCGAAACTTTTTTTTTCTTCCATAGAAAGTTGTGTCTGGTGGTATTCTTGAATATTCCCGGAAACATGTCAATGTTTTGATTTTTGTTTTCATTCTATTAATTTTTATTGCATTATTTAAAAAATTTTTTTTTTTCATATTTATAAATGTAAAAAAAAAATTTTTTTTTCATTTTTCTTAGTTTGATGCCAAATTACGTTCGTTTGAAAAAGAATTTTTCAAACCGTGCATTAAAGGCTCTATTGGACTTAAGTCCAATAGAGCCAAACCTGATGTTAAAGTAAAAGCTAAAGTAAATGTACGCATTTTTGTAAAACCAACATATGAAATGCAAGAGAACAAGTATCTCAAATCGTTTTGATAACGCTGTTAATGATGTTCGTACGTGTGTAAAATGTCTTTGCGCTCATGTTCAACTTTTAAATCTGACAAAACTGAAATGATTAGAATTTTGTTCATTTTTTTATTATTTTACGTTTGCTTTTTTAAAAATCTGATTCCATACAAAAGCTGCTCTCTCTAGTCTCCACAAAGGTGAAATACTACATCCGAGTTGAAAAGTACGACACTCCTCGTCTTTTAGCCATCGTCTTCGATGAAAGGGTTTCTGCTTTTTTCTAGCGAACTACTGATTATTATAAGGGAAGGGAAGTTAACGTCCTGACGTCACAAGCTTTATCCAATAAAAGCATGGTTTTCTCCAGAGGAGAGCTGTGATTGGCTCTAGCCGCCCACAAACAGAAAATGAGTGGATTGAAATACAGGAGACCGTTTTATATTTGTAACGTTGTTACATATTTTAAAAGCTTTGTCAGCGAGCCATATGCAGCAGACGGCCTGTAAAGTGTTGACGAGCGCTTTCTCCCTGTGTGTGCGACAGACCACCTTCCTGATCGACAATAAGAAGGTGTTCGGGACTCATCTGATGCAGGACTTGATTAAAGACGCCCTCCGTACCTTCGTCAGCCCTCCGGTGCTCGCCCTGAAGTGAGTACAACACACAGCATCCACACAGCCTCTGTTCACAATCACAATTTTTCATGAATACATTTAAAGATGCACACACACACTCAGACCTCTGCTCAGCTCAGATTTAATTAATATAACCACCGCAACATGATAATATGAGTTATTTTTCAACAGTTAACATCATGCGCACTGTCTCACAGACACAAACTCTGTTCAAGCAAGTCCACAAACATAAATAGAATAATTTTCAATAACATTTTTCTCTTACTATGCTGCTTACTGAGACTTTCGGCATTTCTTATCCATGAAGTGTGACCCGTGTGAAAGCTGACATGAAGAGCCGCATGAGGCTCGTGAGCCACGGGTTGGCCAGGCCAGCAATATAAGCTGTTATTGGCTCAATAACAGAAATAAAGAAACATTAGACACCCTGCAACAATTAACAGGGACAAAATAACATTGGAAGAAGTACGATTAAACGAAATGCAATCATTAATATTACAACAAACAGAAACTACAAACCACAAAACTACAAACCACAACCGGTTAGCTTAGCTTAGCACTAACAAACAGGTCCAATGTGTCATTGCAGAAAGAGTCGAAACAGTCGAAAATGAAGAACACGGGCAAGAGGTAAAAATCCAAGGAACAGACACAATCAAAACGCTAGGCATGATAAACAGGGGAAAATAATTTTTCGCTTCGATTATTTGAGTTGGATAAACGAAGCTTGACGCAGTTGCTTTGCGCGTGCGTGGTCTGGTGCAAAGACTCTTCCGAAATTAAGTTCTGACCACTACAATCGACTTTTTGTTATCTATCATTCAAGTAAAACAATATCAAAATTATGTGAGTCACAAGTTAGGTTTGTTAAATAAAGAAAGAATTGTATGTTTAGAAGAATATTAACTTAATTGAACCAGAAATGTAAAGAATTTGTAGTACATTTTTATTTATTTATTTTTATTCTTATTTTGTGCCTGAAAAATCAGGGTGCTTATATTCGTATAATTTAATATAATTGAAAAGCAGTGAAATAATTTTTTATAATTGAAAAATTCAGTTACACGCAGTGACCCGACGAGGACACTAGGACCCAAGGAGTAGTATTAAAAATATTACAAATTTATTAAAAAAAAAAATTATTGTAACATACGTATATAAATATGTACCGGAATATTACATTATCAGAGAGTAAGCAAACACGCACACATTCAAGAGTCTGCGTCTGGTTGGGGTCGAAATCAGTTCACACAGAAGGTTCCGGACCAGAGAGGAAGGCGTTTTTAGAGAGGTTGGTCTGAGGGTGTACTCACACTGGGCGGTCCGTGCTTCGGTTCGATTGTCCCCCCTCCCTACTCCCCCGCTGGCCGGGTACTCACACTGCCAAATTTGAAGTTGTGCTTCTGTACGCTTACGTTGCGATGTTTTAAGTAATACTAGTAGTTGCCGGTAGATGGCGTAGGTTTTCATCATGATTTGTCACTGATATAATTGTAACCCTGTTTATTTAAGTTCATATACATTTTATTTAATTTAGTATAAATCTATTTTAAGTTATTGTTGATTTATTTTACTGTTTAATTTGTGATTGGCATTATATTATTTAACTTGAAATATTCATTTAAAATAATTGTGGAAAAAAAGTCCCTGTCCCTTAAAGGCGAACTTGGAGTAACGAGAGTCATGTGCGAGTCTCCCGGAAAAGCGACTGTGAATGCTGCGCGTTGTGTGGAAATAAACAAGTCGTTCTGACTCTATCGTGTGATCCATTTATTAAAAAAGCCCACGCTAAAGAGACGGAAGAAGGACCAGAAATAAGGACGCTTACGCGGCGATGTATTAAGTAATACTAGTATTTACCGGTAGTAAGTTTTCATCATGCTTTGTCACTGATATAATGTTGGAAAAGTTAGTAAAAATACGAACGAAATCTAAACAGGTTCGTGCGTTTTCTTGGAATCCAAATGAGTCAAAATGTATATGTTATTAAGCATATAGATGGGACAAAACATTCATTATTAAGGTGCAACGGTTTCAATATAAACGGGAAGAGCGGCGCTTTCACTGAAGCATTGATTCTGTCGCTGGTGAGTTTGTAGCTTATCATTTTAAATCGTCTGGTCTGCGGAGCTTCACAGCCTCGCAAAATCACTTGTTAGCAGCGCGGCACACAAACGCAGCCTGTGTGTGTGTGTTTGTGTGTGTGCGCGCGCGTTTGAGAGAGAGAGAGAGAGAGAGAGCGAGAGAGAGAACCAGCACGAGATGTGGAGAACTTTTGCTTGTGCTGCGCTCCTTTTGTTGCACATAAACTTGCTGCTCGTGTGAGGAGTGCGCGCATTTTGCCGTTTTGGAGCGACTGAAACGTGACGTCACGCCCCCAGGTCCGTGTACGGGCACTCGCACACTCACACCACAAGCGCAGTCCTGCGGGCCGTGCCCGAGCCCACCTCCTCCAACCGGGCCACAGCCGGCCAGAAGTGCCGCGGCCAGGAGCACTCACACTGTCAGACCAACCGTGCTTTGGTGCCCGAACACGGACTTGAGCACCTAGTGTGAGTAAGCCCTGACTCTGGCTTCTCTTCCGCAGATGCAGTTTGAACAACAACCATCAGGCCAAAGACTACATCGACTCCTTCGTCAGCCACTGCACTCGGGTCAGTTGCGCTCCACGCTCGGATCAGTCTTGAGATGATGATGATGATGATGATGATGATGATGATGATTGTGACCTACGGGTGTGGTCCAGCCGTTCTGCAGCCTGATCCAGATCCACGGACACAACCGAGCACGACAGAGAGACAAGCTGGGCCACATCCTGGAGGAGTTTGCCACCCTTCAGGACGAGGTGTGTGTGTGTGTGTGTGTGTGTGTGTGGCTACAGAAGAAGCTTCAGCCTCTGTGTGCTCAGGCTGAGAAGGTGGACGCCGCTCTGCACGGTCTGCTGATGAAGCTGGAGCCGCAGAGGCAGCACTTGGCCTGTCTGGGCACCTGGATTCTGTATCACAACCTGCGCATCATGATCCAGTATCTGCTGAGCGGCTTCGAGCTGGAGCTCTACAGCATGCACGAGTACTTCTACATCTACTGGTGCGTCTCCACTCACTCTACACCCACAGACCAGACGAGAGAGGGAGAGTGTGAGAGAGAAAGCGATAGAGACAGGCAGGCAGACAGACAGACACACAGAGAGAGGGATAGAAAGTCAGAGAGAGAGAGAGAGAGTGGGAGAGATAGACAGAACGAGAGAGACAGTCCGAGAGAAAGTGTTGAGGAGAGGGAGACAGACAGAGAGAGAGAGAGAAAGTGATAGAGAGAGACAGAGAGACAGACACAGAGAGAGAGACAGACAGAGAGAGAGAGACGGACAGACTGAGAGAGAAAGTGTTGAGGAGAGAAAGTGTTGAGGAGAGGGAGAGAGAGAGAAAGCGATAGAGACAGACTGTCAGAGAGAGAGAGAGAGAGAGAGAGAAAGCAGGGACAGTTTAGTTTAGAGTGACTCCAGCACAGCCTTGTGGGTAATGGCGGGTGGATCAGACTTGACTAAGCAGTGTAAGCGCAGGTATCTGTCGGAGTATCTGTACGCCTGGCTGATGTCCACGCTGAGTCGAGCCGACAGCTCTCAGATGGCAGAGGAGCGGATCCTGGAGGAGCAGCTGAAGCTCCGCAGCAGCAGCAAGAAGAGCAGGAAGAAGAAGAAGGGTAAAAAGAAGAAGAAGAACACACACACACACAACGAGTCAGCGTTTGTTCTTCTTCAAGTTCTGAGCATTTGTGAGGTGCTTTTCACAGTTTAAACTGTCCCAAAGCACACGTGTGAATATGTAAGAGGAGTGTTGTTTTTTATTTGTGTAGTAGTTTGTAGTTAAAATATGGCTATAATTATCACTATGACTATGACAAAGACAAAGAGCAGCGAGCAAGCACATATGCGACAGTGACCAGGTAAAAAACCTCCCTAACGAGGAACAAACCCTGGGGAGAACCCGGCTCACTGGTGCCAGTCTCCTCTGACATTCTAACACTACACAATCAATGTCATCTACAAAAAAGATTTCATCTTCCCAAGCGGTCTGATAGATGTCATGTCCATATGGGTCACGACACTCCTACAGGCGGTCGTACGGCACTCGGCGCTCAGGAGAGGAGTGAAACACAGAGAAAAAGCATTAGGAAAACATGAAATACCTTAATTATAGACTTTGGCAGTTTTAGGAGTGGCAGGTGTAATTCGGTTCCGAGCACTAACTAGGCAGCCTTTCTATACGATTATAATGACTTATTCTGTAAGTTATTATAACTGGTCAACCTATGTTTTGTTGAAGAGACGCGTCTTCAGTCTAAACTCACTGATTCTGAGTCTCGAATTGTGCTAGGCAGAGCGTTACATAGTTTGGGTGTCAAATATGCATAGAATCTTCCTCCCTTGTAGAGTTTAGAGATTGGCGGTATTATTGGCGGTCTGGAGTGTTGTGAGCTCACTGAGATGTGTGTGTGTGTGTGTTTCAGCTCGTCCTCTGAGTAAAGAGATCACCGTCAGCCAGGTCTACCAGAACATGTGCGCCGGCATGTACAAGGTGAGCATCACGCCGCCCCGCCCCGCCCCGCCCGAGCAGCGAGTGACGGCCTGCGCCTCCTCCTCAGACGATGATCGCTCTGGACATGGACCGCAAGGTTTCCAAGCCTCAGTTTGAGCTGGACAGCGAGAAGGTTCGCTACGGCCACCGCTTCGCCCCCTTCAACAGCGTGGCCACGCCCCCGCCGCTCAACTACAACCAGTTCAAGGTACGGACACGCCCGGGTCGCCCTGCGTTAAAATGAATGCATTCACGCAGTGGTCCCCAACGTTTTTGTCGTCGCCTTTGACCCAGTCTACGTTTGATCAATTTATCGTGGCCCGGTGGAAGGGTGAGCGTCAAGGCAGGCGTGGTCACGTGAAGTGGCGACTGTTGCCACTGTATTATCAACAGTGCTGTGAAAAGCAGTCACCTCCGTTACTTAAATAGAAGTAGAGATACTAGAGTTTAAAAGTACTTCTGTGAAGTAAAATGCCCAATATCAAGTAAGCTCACCGAAGAATCCGTTACTAATACGGATAAAGCTATTTTTAAGTATTAAATTAAGGCAAAATGCCATTATAGAACTATATTGTTATATTAAGTTGTTGTTGTAATTACACAATTGATAACGCATTTTATTACAAAGCTTAGCCCTACACATAAAAGAACCATATACGCGCTACTAAACATCAACGTCTTTCAGAATGGAAAATATGATGACTAGTATTGTAATAGTGAAAAAAGTCATATATCAGAAGCATGTATCATGACCTTTATTTGAGTGACGCAACAAAATAACATTGCATGCAAAATGAGTTGTTTTTAGGTGACCATATTTTGATTACGTTTTGAAAAAGTAACTTAATCAAGTTACTTAATCGACTAGAAAGTACAGATATTTGCTTAAAAAAATAAGTGGCAACCAAAAGTAAGCTGAAAAATAAATACTCTAGTAAAGTAAAATCAAGCCCAATTTCTACTTGAGTAAGGTAACGAAGTGGTATTACTTGACACCTCTGATTATCAATATCAATGCACATAAAAATTAATGCATTAATGCAGTGAATCCCAACTTTTTTTTTGTTTTTTTTTGTCATTGCCTTTGACCCAGTCGGCGTTTGATCGTTTTACTGTGAAGGGCGGGGGAAGGGCGTCTTTTCCGAGTTTGAGCCTCTGTCTCTGTCTCTCGGCAGGACATGTCTGATCTGAAGAAGTACAGTCCTCCGCCCTGCGCCGCCGACTTCTACCTGGCCGCCAGCAAACACTTCCAGCAGGCCAAACTCATCCTGGAGAACTTCAGCGGCCTCGACGCGGAGGTGCACACACACACACACACACACACACACACCAGGTTTCCTCACCTTCCGCACGACTCATCGGAGGCGAGAAGCATTCAAATATACAGTGGTACCTCCACTTACAAATGCCTCAACTAACAAAAGTTTCAAGTTACGAAGCACATCTTTGAGAAAGTAATATCTCTCGTTATGAAATATACCGTAAAAGCTCTAATAGAACAGCATGGTGTAATAAGTCAACTCTTCCGTCAAGGTGGCGTTCTACTAGAGTAGGGCTGGACTTAAAATTGAACATTTTAACACGATTACCATTAACGAACAATTGTTTTCTTGCTTTATTTATATTTTTTGCCCTGAATGTTCTCTGACCAGTTTTGCACATGAATATGCTCACATTAAAAGTGAGAGATTTTTGACTAAAGTGTGCATTACTTGATTTTAAAATAAAAACACACAGATCTCATATATGATTGTTTATTGAACAACAACAACAACAACAACAGACTGAAATTAAAGCAAAGTGGCCAAATCAAACAATCACTTTGTCAAAAGAAGTAAAAATAAATAACTTGCACATTTGGGAACAGAATAAATAATTTTAATATTATATTATTGATATGTAAATGTGTGCATTTCTTGCATCTTCTGTAAACACATATTTTAATATGCTGTGTATGTTCTCACTGTGTCACCATCACCCCACTTTCAATGTAAACAACAAATTGTCGTACTTAAAAAAATGAATAATACTTTTAAATACCGTAGCATGAGATGATCTTGTCATGTCACTATATAAAACTTAATGTACTCTTCAGTTCTTACTCTGAAGCGTGAGCGTGTTTTTTGCGGGGACTGAAGAGCTACACATTTATCGCGTTAGATTTGCACACAACTGTTGTCCTGCAGCTTCTACACTCGACTTCATTTTGTTCTGTCTTCCTTATTATTCCTAAAAACTGTTTTTTTAATGTAACAGTTACCAATATTTTATCATTTATTAATAAAATTGAATTAAATTGAAAAACTGAGGCTTGGTTAGGATTAGGGCATTGAAATGTTTAATGCATCTCTACTTTTTTATTTGAGACATTTTCAGGCATCAATAATTTCATAAGTAGAGGTACCACTGTGTTTCAAAGGTAGAACTGATGGAAGCGTGTGATGGAAAAATGGAGCTTGTGTTTTAGTAGATCTTACTTGCAAAACAGGCCAAATGTGTCTCCATTTTTATCGAAGTGTGTTTTAGTTTGTAAACTGTGTAACGTTGTAACGATTGCACTGGAAGCAACGTGTACATTTTTTGACGTAAATGATGAATCAATGGAAAAAGTCACAATAGAGGTTGTCAATATTATTTGGTTACAACGTTTACAAACGATTTTGTCTGAATTTACACAGACTTGGAACAGATTAGGACATTAACATTAATCTGTTAAATGGTTAACTGTTAGAACTGAACCGCTGTTCCACCGCTCAGTCGAGGCTTCTGCTCAATCAAGCGTTGAAGATCCATTTGAGTTTTGTTTTTCCTCTTCAGGTGAATCAAATCCTGAAAGTGGCCAAACCGAATATTGTGGTGATGAAGCTTCTGGCCGGAGGACACAAGAAAGAGACCAAGGTAGCGGCAAACACACACAATCGCTCCACAAACATTTACAAAAAGTATGATATGAGACTGCGTTCATATGCATCATCCACAATATAACTTACACTGCAAAAAATTAATTCTTGAAATTCATCACAATAAGGATCTTGAAATGACACAATACATCTTGTTTTTTTTCTGACAAGATAAATTAACTATCATAGAATTAAGAGTAAAAGATTAATTAGCTTGGTAAGACCGCTTGAAACAAGCCCTATTTTCTCAGTTTTCTCACCCCATTGGCAGATCATTTCACTTGATTATCCTGGTCTTTTTTTTTTTACTCATTTGGTTTTATATTTTCTTATTTTTACCTACTACCTACATCCCTTCCCTCATTGGTCTGTGCTTGTGTGCGTATATTTGTATATATATTGGTCTGTGCTTATATGCGTATATCCGATGTGTGCGTAAATATAATACAATTTTCTATTAATATTAATAGAGCAATAACATAGATTAGAAAAACATAAAGTGGATTGAACAAAATGGACTGAAATGCTCCATCTTTATAAATAATAACCGTTGGTATTGTGACATCTCCACTCCTCCCAAAGCTACTTTCAATCGGCGTGTTCCGAGGCATAAATTGAACTTGTGCTGTATCTATAATATTTTCATCTTTTACTCTTAATTCTAAGCTAGTAAATTTATCTTGTCTGGAAAAAAAGATTTATTGTGTCATTTCAAGGTTTTTTTGCCTGTCAAGAATTCATTTTTTGCAGTGTAAGGTAGTAGTCTTTATTGTCATACACAATGGTGCAACGAAATTCAGGTGCAAAATACAAAGAGAAGAGATAAACACATGCAGTGCAGATAAAATAATGTAAGTATTTCGATTAAATGAAGCCTTACAAACATTTTATTATTAATATTGTTTTATATATTTGTAATTGAGTTCAAGTTCAAAATGTTTGTAAGGCGCTTTTCACAGTTTGAACCATCTCACAGACACATATAAATTTGTCTGTGTAATACACTGCAAAAAATCTTGAAATTACACAATAAATCTTTTTTTTTCAGTCAAGATAAATTAACTAGATTAATTAGCTTGTTTCAAGAAAATGGGACTTGTTTCAAGTTGTCTTATAAAGTAAAATGTTCTCAACCCACTGGCAGATCATTTTACTTGATTTAGGTGTTTTAGTTTTTGTTTTGTATAATTTTTTGACGTGCCTTTTTTGCCATGTATATATGTAATCATATGTGACCATCGCTCTTGGCAGAATGATTAACAGCTGCAGTGTGTGTGTGTGTGTTGCTATAGTAACCTGCCATGAGAGACGCCGTCACACACTCTTCTTCTTGTTTCCAGGCTCTTCCGGAGTTTGACTTCTCCGCACACAAGTATTTCCCCATTGTGAAGATTATTTGAGAACAGTGATGTTAATAAACCCTGATGTTGTTGACCGAGCGTCCGTCTCCTCGTGATGAAGAAACACGTTCCACACGCCTTTTACCACAGACACACGCGACACACGGCCCCGCCCTAATGTGAAAGTGGAACACGTTTGGCAATAAACAAAGCAACCAATCACAGTGGAGTATGTTCTTCCAGAACTGCGCTTCGCCGTTTTAACACCTTGTTCATGATTTATTAAAGACTTTTAATAGCGCACACACACACACACACACACACACACACACACACACACACACACACACAGTGATCTGAACAGAGAACTGAGGAAAAACACAACAGTTGTGTGTGTGCGTGGCTGGGAGAAGTTTTACGAGTGTGTAATAAAGAGTTGTGCGTGTGTCGGATTTGGAATCCTTATAAGATCAAGTTAAATACGACATGATAAATGTGATCAGACAAAGTATAGTAGCCTCCTGATGTCCTCGTCTGTGTACTAACATCACAGGATTTTCTGTTGCACAAAAGTAGAATAAGGAAAGCCAGGATTTCAGAAGAAGCCTCGCTTAACATAACTTCGTCAGCTCATCCTGGATTAGTCGGTTGCACAAACACTTAGCTTTGATAAAAGCCTCCCGCTAACTTAAGTCAGGGGTAGATAGTTGGGATTAGTGCTCGCAGACTGAAACAGACCATGGAATCGCTCACAGAATGAACAAATGAGCGAATAAATGAATAAACAATGTCCACCAACACTGTGCTTGGTGGACATCCCTCCTTTGCATGAACGTCCAATACTCTATTATTGATCCAGTATCATTTTGGGAGGATACAGTAATAATAATAATAATAATAATTGAACCTTTATTATGAAAGCATTTTCAATCATGTGAAAGTTAATTGAAGTGAAATTGTTGATTAAATAGTTATAGCCATAAAAAAATAACTGCAATTATTTGCTCTGTATTTTTTCCTGACCAGTCGTGACATCTGACTGGGACAATGCTGATATCTTTCCAATGTTCTCATCTTTCTTTTCTCAGGCTGGCAATTTTGTGCAGCAGTGCTAAACACACATTTCTTATTGTTTATTCGGTTAGTTAGCATCTCCAACCAAATAAAAGAAAATGCCACTTGAATAAAATCACGCTGACTTGCGCTTGCACTTACGTCACTGTACCGTAACACTTTCAGCTGGTTTTAAACACTTTGGACACTTTAAACATCGTTACTTTACATAGATCACTTGAGTCATTTTATTGTATTTTTATTTTTAATAACCCCACCCTCCATGTTTAAATGCTGGACGATTGTGAAAATACATTAAATTGAATGTTGTACCGTTTATAATCTGGATATGACGATTAAAATTTTAATTTGCTTGTCTGAGTATTAATACTTCTTTAGGTATACCAACAAATCATGTTGTTTTGTGGTCTTAGAGCGCCATCTAGCGGTGTCCGTCTCGAAGAGCATTTTGCAGTTGTAGCAAAAATGGCGTAAAACAGAAATTCTTTCAGAACTTTGACTGAACATTGAACTTGACTGTTCACTGGCCGGTTTGTAAGAATGAACGCGTATGGCTGACGCATCCGTTATCCCATAGTCAGGTCTCTGACTGACGTCTCGTTGCCTGACTTATTCAGGGAACAGAGGTTACGCAAGTAACCAAGACGTTTGGAATCAGATGCCAAAAATATCAAAGAAATAAATGAAAATCTTCACATTTTGGTTTGAAAAAAACCCATTTCGCTTCAGATTTTTTTCCGTTTGGCACTAGCTTAGCTGGGGCGGCCCTTAATAATTGACTATTGAGAATGTGATTGACAGCTGCCGGACCGCCCCTTTGTCAAATGTTAGAACCCAATGTGGCCGGCGAATCAAAAAGTTTGCCCACCCCTGCTCTAAAACTATACATGATCTTGCAAACAGTTAGTTTTTGGTGACTGCTCACTAGGGCATTTCATTCTGAATGACTCCAGACAATTTGATCACATAACAAAATCAGTTTCCGTCTTTATGCGAATATATGCACGCGTTTTTTTTTCCAATTTAGCGGCTCAAAAACATGGAGGTTTGATTGAAAGGAAAGAGCTGCGCTTTGTTTTCGTCATTGACCGTTAGAGCATCTCGTGTGTGTGTGTGTGTGTGTGTGTGTGTGTGTGTGTGTGTGTGTAAAGTGTGTTAACTGAGAGACGTCAGCTGTCGAACAGGAACTGAGACGATCGGCTCGTCTGACTGACGCTTTATTATCAAATTACAAACGCTGCAATTACAAACCGCCAGATTCTTAATAAAAGATTCAGATTCCAAGAAAAGCTACACAAGTACAAAATCTCCACAGCAAGGAAAGCCTGACCTGAGCGGCAGAAACAACAACTAGTTATAAAGGCTTAAAAACAGGAAGGTTGCGTCACGCGGCGGCGAGCTCCGCCTGCTTCTCGTCCTCAGACTCTGGTTGGTTGTCGTCATCTCCGTTGTAGTTCATCACGTCCTCGTCCAGGTCCGGATCAGGGTTCACATCTGGAACACATCAAGCGGGAACGGTTGGAAATAAAAAGAGTCGCTCGTCCTAGTGCGCGCTTAGAACAGCAGCGTTCCCAATTCTTTTTTCAAATAAGCACCAGTGCTATAATGCGAAAGCGGCAAGTTGCCACTCGCCCCGTCCCTCCGCAACTTCTGCCCTTAAAAATGGTGGTCGCCATGGCAACAGTTGAAAATACAGCATGGCTGTCATTGGCTTTTATGCTCAGGGTGGCCTGCTTGAACGTTTCAGCAATTTTTGTACGCCTGTGACAAACTGATTTTGACCCTCCCATTCAATATTTCAAATTGTTATACAGGGGGCGCTACAGGTGCGATTTGAATTCTTCCTTCACTTTTGGATTTAGAACGAAGAGGCCTACATTTCATCAAGAGACTTTGACTGAGTTCGATGTAAAGTGTGCGAATAGGAGCAATTTTAAGATTTGTGCTTTTGGAAAAACGTGAACGTGAAAACATGAACGTAATACTTTAGAAAAATTGCCCAATAACTGTTTGTCACCCACAGCATTGCTATAATGCGAAATGACGCAAATGTGACTGATTGAGATCTTGAAGGTAATCTGTGACGGCTGGTTGTGAAGCCAACTGCTCTTGAATCAAAGCAACAACAATTGTTGTTAAAGGACTTTGACAAAAATTAAAAAACAAAGATGGTTCCGATGGGCTGCGGGCGCCGAGTGTAATGTAGCTCTGCTCGACGGCAGGAGAGGGTGGTCACATGTTCAGAGTCAGTGCTCCGATTCAGTAAAACAAGAGCTTTAGATTAGCCTGCAACTCGCCAGTGTTCGAAAGGTAATGGAACGGGAACAGTCTTTTCACTCTACAGATTTTCGTTCTCCATAGTCGCTCGTCTGAACTGAACTTTCTATAATTCATCTTTTGCTTAGTGCTGTGCGTGTGTGTGAGTGGCTGTGATATGCTAAAGCACCTTCGATCTTGGACAGTTGCTTCTCAATCTCGCGCTCATTGTCATACATGACGGCATCTTCGTTGTTGGTGGCGTCCTCGTCCTTCAGATCTCCAATTCCAGGGTTTTTGTCCTTCTCGTCGACATAAAAAGCCTCTTCGTCTTTTCCGTCTTGGTCTTTCTCCTTCGTGGCCTTGACTTTAAGATCTTCCAGCTCTCCGGCATCTTCTAGCTCGACGTCAGCAGGCTCCAGGATTCCTGCCTCGTCGAGAACAACATCTGTGTGAAAACGAACGGGATTACTACGCGTGTGCGACTGAACATCAGCGGCTGTGTCCGGTGCCCTTGATTCCACCTTCAGCGTGAATTAACGGACCCCACCAGACCTTTTCTTTTCAAAACAGATGGCGTAAACACAAACCTTTAGCATCCATCTGCTGGCTGGGAACATCGGTTATGGGCTTGCTCTTCAGCTCAGTGTCGGAGAGCTCGGGATTCGCCTCTAAAACGGCGTCTTTCTGTACAGGAGCATCAGCTGACTGTCAGAGAGAGAAAAGACACGTGTCACACCATCGCAGAAGATGAACCTGCTGCCGTGATTGAGACGAGGGAATGATGGGAAGGAGTAGAAGAGGAGGTAGTGCGTTTTGTGTTGGAGGTAAGTCCAGGTGAATCCTAGATCGGATCGCTTCCCGATGTGTATTTTAGTTCGACCAGGGTCGGTCATGAAGCGTCTGATCTCAGTTTGCAACAAATGGACGTTTCTCTCTGATGGGTCTTCTTTGCGTCGTCGCGCTAATAATCTTGTTTATCATGTAAAGAACCGCATCAGACGCATTACACGTGTTTTACATGTTTATGTAAACACGCAATAGTGATGCGTCTGGTTTTGATGAGCAAAGTTCAGTTGAGTTCGTTCCGACCGGCGGATAAGTGTGTGTGTGTGCGTGTGTGTGTGAGTGTGAGACTGGCGGAGCAGAACCAATCACACGTCGCCAGATTTAAATACACTGTACGTTACCACAAACCAGTGGTTGTCAAAGTGAGGGGCGTGGACCATCAGCAAAAACAATAAAAGGGTGAACAGGATGTAGAGTTGGAGATTGGTGATGGCAAGTCAGACTATTTTAATTGACTCAGATCTTTAACTCTCGGTCAGGCCTGTCGCTTCATTTTGAATGAATTGCTCACGTACGACACATCACTTTTGGAGATTAATTTGTACCTTCATTTGTAAAAGGGAAGACAGCACGAATTCCACAAAATTGTGGGAGGTGCAGGTGTATTTTTTCACTGCAAGTTGTTCAAATTAAAAAAAAAAACATTAACTGATTTATAAGTGTAGTAGTGAAATTATTTCTGAGATAATCTGAGGTGAATTTTTTTTTTCGGGGGTGCCAGATTTTTCAGATTTTAAAGGGGGGTGCGACCGAAAAGTTTGAGAACCACTGACATAAACAAACCTGGTGCGAAGGTCTCTGACGGTGGAGTTACACAATTGAATCAGATTGAAAGTTTCAGTCTCCCACTGTAACGTCGTTCGTCTTGCTTTCATTTACACAGAGTAGAAATTTTCTTTCAAAACCTTTTTTTCCGGGTTAGATTTTGTCGTATGTTTTATTTTTTTCGCATTTGGACTTGGCACGAGTTTCACCTGGGGGCGGGTCTTACTCTGATTGGCTGGTGAGAATGTGATTGACTGCTGCTTCGCCAGGAAGTGTGGATCGAGTTCAGCGTGCAAACACAGTATCATTCACTCCTTTTTTTTATCTTTTGCACAACTTAGCTCAATTATTGTAGTGACAGACTACTTCTGAATAATAGTAGATGTTTTTGTTTCTACACATTGAAATATTAGGAAACTGAGTCCATGAAGACAACAGAAGGTCATGAAAGGTGTCTAACAAAAAAAAAATCTATTGTTTGCATCTAAATTGTGCTTCGCATTGAAGTTACACACACAAGCACAATGTCGTGAATGGCACACACAAACCCGCAGCAGTGGACAGTCTTAAGCCGTGGTGTCGGGGGCATGTGGGGGTCAGTGTTTTTACCATGAAACCCAAGAGACCGGGATTCGAACATGCAACGTCGATGTAGCAGATCTCCCGAAAAATTTACATTAGATAAACATTTTTAAACCCCAAATAGTTTTCGTAACAACTACTCTGTTTAGTTTTACATTTACGTTAATAAACTTTGAATTTGATGGGATTGATCCGTCTGTCATGGAGCCGGACTAGCCTTACTATACGGTAAAGCCGGACTTCACAGACGACAACGACGGCTAAAAGAACAGTCAGAGGTCCGTACCTTCTGTGCTACAGGAAGCGAGTCCTTTGGAACTTCCTGTTTGGCCGGCGGGTTGTTTTTACCGCACTCCTCTCTCACGGCGGCCATTTGCTTGCTGCACAGGTTCCTGCAGAACAGCCACAGGTTAAACCGCCATGGACAGACACACACAGCAGGGAGGACCTACAGTTCCTGGCTGGCCTTCTCACTCAGGGCGTCCATGTCGCTCTGACAGGATCTCAGCTGCTGCTGGAGTTTACTCACGTCCTCTTGCAGCGACCTCATGCGACCTGAAACACAACAGACGTTTAAAATGGACGCTCACCAGCGCAGGCGTGAGGAAGCTGGAGAGAGACGAGACTCACTCTTCATGTCCAGCATGCTTTTGCCGCTGGTGGAGATGTTGAGCTTCAGACTTTCCTACAAAAGCAACAACTGATTTAATACGGATCACGGATTAATGGTGTCAGGTCTGAAACCTTTTATGACCGGCTTTTTGTCTAAACTGCTGCACTTCTCACTAATCACAGTAATAAATTGATGGTTCACGATGGTTGAAGTTCATTTCAAAATCACAGAGTAAAAGTTGTAAAAGCACAAACTCCGTAACCGATTCCTTCAGATCTCCAGAGCTTCTGTCTCTGCTCCTCAGTTATAATCTTAATTCAGATGAGGAAAGTTAGCGTGACTGTAGACATAACGTGTTGGGAAAAACATCACTGTATATATAGTCATTGTGAGATAGTAGAGAAGAACCTTAAAATGCCGTATAAGGAAGTATGAGAAAAGGGACAGTTACGGGAAGTTTGCGAGATGCTTGCAAGGTTTTGGTTCAGGAAAAATATGGTTGAACAAAACACACGCACAATTAGAAAATATCAATTTAACCTTTTTCATCCGCATTTCAAGTTGGCTTAATATTAAACGTTTAAGGCATTTTAAAACTTGTTTTCCTCAACAAATGGACATGAGTGAATGAGCTACTGATGAAAAAAACTGTAATAGCACAATCTCTCCCTTTGCTGACCACTGCACCAGTGTGTGCTCCAGGTAGAGAGCTGCCCGAAAAGGAGGATTTATCAGGATAAAAGGAGAATCATGAATTTATTACTTAATAAAAATCACAATTCTGGAATTTTGTATTTCTTATTTTAAAAATTTACCCTGAACATCAGGTTGTCAAACAGCATTAGAATAGCACGTAATATTTATTGCTTTAAATTTAAGTATGGAAAAATAATGTCTTGTAGGGGTGAGCGGTAAACCAGTATAAAAGTAAAAACCAATATTCAGTTATATTGTAATTGTAATTGCAATACCGTGGGAACGTCACACATTCATAAATTACATTTCATACACATAAAAACACTTTAATATGTTATAAATTAGTATAACATTTGTTTCGTTACAACTTTTAATGACGACAGGGAGACATTGCTGATTGAACACAGAAAGCGTTGTAACAGGCTGAAATAATGGATCACACCCGCGACTGTGAGCAGCTCCGATGTCTGTGTACTGTGTCTTTAAGAGCGACTCTACTGAGTAAAAGAACCGCAAACATCGGTGTTTCTGCTTATTTTTTATTAAAGTCGTTTGTAAAGGTTTGTTTCACACGAGGTTAAATCACACACTCACACTTTGGCGCGCTAGCGAGAGGAAGAGAGAAAGAAGGCGTCAACCGTGGGAAAGCGTGACAACGTTTACAAACTAAAAGCAGAAACATAAATGTGCTGTTCTCTTTCTCTCTCTCTTTTAAAAGATATACTGTATTTTAAAAAATGCTTATCTAGGGTACCCCCTGATTCTTATTTATTACGTTAAATGAAGTTAGAATACAAATAATCTAATAAATGTCTACTAAAATGTAATGTCCCCCAATACCGTGACATAATACTGATGTCATCTGGACACTAGAAAATTTATTTTACATTTTTTATAACCATTTTTATCTCACTCCCTTTCTCTCAATGTCTGTCATTCAATATCTAATTTAGTTATTAACTGAGATTAAGGGAATAATTAGATAAACATTATCATTATCAGATAAGAGATTAAGGGTTGAACATGAGTCACAGCGACGTCATTAGCAGTGTTGGGAGTAACGCGTTACAAAAGTAACATATTACACTAATATATTACTTTTTGCTGTAACGCGGTAGTGTAACTTATTACTTTTAGTATTTTCAGTAATATATTACTCGTTACATGCAAGTAACGGTTGCGTTACATCATATCTGTCACTTTCAAGACAGTAAATCAAACATTTAATATTTCCTGTTCGCAAATAGACACGCAAGTCATTCGTTCCGCCTTTTGCTGGTGGAGCGTTGTTGTAGCATTTTGTAACGCTCTGAGTTCGAGGTGTTCAGTGATTGGCTCTGAGCTCGAGGTGTGCTCTGAGTGATTGGCTGTGCTCTGAGCTAGCGGCTGACAGCTGTGGCTCTGATTAGCGGTTGTGCACGGGCCAGAGTCGCGCACTCGCGGCACATTTGAACATTTAATAATCAACAGCCGGTGGAACATTCGCGAGATGGTCTTATGCGCATTGTTTCAGTTTTGTAAAAAACAAGAACACTGTGGTGAAATGCAACCGCTGAATTGTCGGCATCAAAAAACAGCTATTTAAAAAAACACCTCGAACTGCCATCCGCTCGACCTGGGAAGAGAAAGAAAACAGCAACGACAGTGTTCTCTGCACTTTATAGCCAGAAAGCAGGACAGTATTGTGTGGTGAGTCATTCAAAATGAATAAAACGCACTGAAGTTTACATACTCCTGTTGTCTGATATCAGATATACCCAAGTTATTCACTGATATTGGAGGAAAATCGCTTTGTCTACCATACTTTTAACACTTTTTAATGTTAATTATTAGTGTTGACAAGCGTCTTTTCCCCAGACATCCGGGCGGATTTTATAAATTCACGATAATGTCCGGTTTTCCCTCTTCTTCAAACGACTAATACACGGATGTGGGCTAATATACGTAGGTTCACAACCCGTGCTTTAAATTATATGAGAAAGTAATATTTTAGAATGAAATTGCGCGTATCGTTTTGAAACAATGGGTCGACTTTTTCTTGTATTATTATTTTTTTTTAAAAACAATCACATTTTTAAGAACATTTTTCATTATTCAAAAAAGTCTGACTAAAATAGTTACCTATTATGTTTTTACTGATTTTTCTTAAGTTAAGTGATTATTTTAACTAAGTTATAGTTTAGCAACATTGAAGCACATTAAAGCATGTTCATCAGCCTCAGAGAAGCCTGTCTGAATTTGTCTCGAGGCCGCGCTG
>MU204265.1:4244528-4258215 GCA_017309775.1 Paedocypris sp. Pulau Singkep
CGGGAAGCCGCGGCGTCCCGATCCTCGCCACGGGAGGGCGCTGTGGCTGCAGACGGGGTTTCCCGGAGGAAATCCCGTCTCTTCCGCAGTGTCACGATCGGCATGCGTTCACACACCGAGCACGAACTCGACACGAGCGCCGCGTCCGCATGCGCCGCACCCAAACAGCGGACGCAGCTCTCGTGCTCATCCGACGGCGTCAACCACTTACCGCAATCAGAAGATTTGCACAAGCGTGACTCCATCCTTAAAAGGACGTGTCGAACGCTTTGAAGCTCTTTTCAGATAAAAACTCTTCGCCGATGTAACAAGGAGTTTTCAGCTGCTTCCGGGGTCTTTTCGGAGGAGCGAAAACCAGCTTGGATTACTGCAGAGTTCCAACGAAGAGCCTTATCGAGTTGGTTGCAGAGATGAAACGACGATCTGGCTTCAATCATCTGAAAGGTAATTGCATGTGGCACGCCACCGCCTTTTATACCAGCTGGCACAAAGGTGGCATGCAAATTCATGCAGCCATTGAACTTGACTGTTCACTGGCCGGTTGGTAAGAATGAACGCGAATGGCTGACGCATCCGTTATCCCATAGTCAGGTCTCTGACTGACGTCGAAGTGACCTGACTATGAAAGGGAAAGTGTGTTTAACGTCTGCGCTTAATGGGTTTTTTATACTATTGACAGTTAAACATTTTTTGTGAAATTACTTGACTGGCTATTTATGGCATCATATTTTGTATGATCAATATTATTTTGGTTATTTGGTTATCACTGCATGCAATTGATGAAAATAGAAAGTGAAATGCATCAACAGTTTTGAACATTTTAGTTAAATAAAATACAGATAAAATCTTGCTCTTCTTATATTATTTGTCAAAGATTTATTTTTATTTAAAAAAAATCTAAATCTCGTCTCGATCTCGTGAGCCTAGTGTCTCGTCTCGTCTCTTCTCGTGGGAAAACTCTGCATGAACGAATAGACAATCAGGTGAGAGTGAGATTGCGAAAACCAGGAGGTTACAGTACGAGAGCTAAGAGGACGCCGGTCTCTGGTCCTCCAGCACCTCAAGCCCAGACTCCCTCCAAACTTCAGCCAACACCGATGTGACGACAGAGCAAACAGGTTCACAGAAGACGCCGTTTTCTTTGCTTTACACGCAGCTCACCAAAAACTGTCAAAATGCTCTTTGCTACTACTACTACTAGACTTGTAGTTCAGCTTCAACAGAAGAGCGCCCACAAACTGGCAAACAGGTTCTCCTCAGGGCTGTGTGCTTAGTCCAAACCTGTTCTCACTGTTCTCACCTCAGACCCAGTCAGCATCATAAACCTTGTGGATCACACAAACCATGAGGACGTCCTGATCCTGTACAGAGACTCTCCTCCAAATCTCTGAGTGGTCACCTCAGCCGAGACCTCATCTTGAAACCTAACATCTACTGATTATAGTCGTGGTCCTGCAGTAGCACAATTTAAATTAAATAAATAATTAAATAATATAATAAATAAATACATTTCTAAACAAATAAGAAATAAAAAAATAAAAATTCTCTCTGAATCTTAAAATGTGTTCTGCTGTTCCTGAATTCCTAAAGCTGCTTTTTGAATTGCACTAGATGCATTTGAATCAAGAGTTACGCCATTTGTTATAAAAGGACCTGCTGGTTAAAACAGACATGTTGTAAATGTGTGTTAAACTGCTAGTGTTCTTATGAGCAGTTCTCCAGAAAGCCTGCAAGCAACACACTGTCTCTGAATGAAGCTGTTTTGTTCTTACAGGATTTGCTCTGCAGTGTTACCAGTGTGTAGAGGGTGACTGCACTCAAACTCAAACTTGCGGGACTGAAGAAACTCAGTGTCTGTGGAACACTTGGAATGGTACTTTAATTTTCTCCACTGTACAAATACATCTATTTTTGTCACGCTTAATATTTCTTTGTTACTTTTACAGTAAATGGGACGATGGCCGGCAAAGGGTGCACAGGAAACTGTGACGCAGCCAAGGCTGCCATCGATCTGATCCCTGTCATCGATCGGATCCTTGGCGGGCTGCTCACTAACATAACCAGCACCATCAAGTGCTGCAAGCACAATCTGTGTAACGGGGTGAATGGTGTGGGCGGAGCCTCCGTGGTGGCTGTGCTCTCTGTGGCGCTCTTCAGTCTGCTCTTCGTCTAGGCTGAACACACTTCTGCTTCTGCAGCGTTTTCCTGAAAACCTGACAGGCTTTGATTTCACAACCGGACACATTCGTGCGCTCAATGATCGGCCGTGACCTTGAGGCGTCATGTCGTATCGGTTCATCTTTTCCCTTTATTTACTTCCAAGGAATTCCAAAAACGTAAAAAATTTAAAATGGTGGCATTAAACTCTGCAGTGTTGTTTCTTCTTTTACGTATTTTCAGTAATACGGAATCACGACAGTGGCATTTCACATGACACTGAGATTAGATAAGATAATCTTTATTGTCATTTCACAATGGTACAACGCAATTTAAGGTGCAGATACAAGAGTTACGAAGAACACAAGAGTCAGTGCAAAATGCAATAAACAATGTAATAATGTACATGTAAACAAATGTAATAAACAAATGTAATAAACAAGAAACAAATGTAATTTGAAAAAAAAAAAAACCCTGGGGTAAATAAACATACTTATACACACGCAACACTTAAGGAAAATAACCACATATTGCACAGTGATGTTATAAAGCTAACAACTGAGAAGATCATCACGACTGCAGAAGTGACTTGGCCCACAAGGTAGATGTAGGGCAGTAAAAACAATAGAACACGAATTAGTAAATTGAAAATTACAAACGATCAAAACGGACAAACTGTAAGAGCAGCGAACCGCAGCACCGCTGTGCGCCGCCATCTTTACTTTAATGATGTAAGATACAAATGTACGTAATGGTACAAATGACTTTGTTTGCTTTAGTAAGAATTTCTGAGATTTATTGGCGAGTTCTGTGACAATGAATCGTCTGAGCTGCTGCTTTCAGTCGTGTCCAGTAGGGGGCGCTGGTCCGAGGCCTTTGCTGTGTGGACAGGTAGGAAAGTGAAATGTGTTTGTCTGCGGCTCTAAATGACTGAATCTGATACTGAAAAACACAAAAGCTTCCTGAGCAAATCTCAAAGCAGGATAAACGTAGTGTTTCATGGAGCATTTCAGGGACAGTATATCTCACCCTGGTTCGACAATTTTTAAACATTTTAAACAGAATTCTCTTTCATAGTCAGGTCACTTCGACGTCAGTCAGAGACCTGACTATGGGATAACGGATGCTCCGTCATTTCGCGTTCATTCTACAACCGGCCAATGAACGTTCAAGTTCAAGTTTGACCCATACCAGCTGGTATAAAAGGGCGGTAGCGTGCCACATGCAAATACATTTCAGATGATTGAAGCCAGATCGTCGTTTCATCTCTGCAACCAACTCGATAAGGCTCTTCGTTGGAACTCTGCAGTACTTCAAGCTGGTTTTTGCTCCCCCGAAAAGACCCCGGTAGCAGTTGAAAACTTCTTGTTACGTCGGCGAAGAGTTTTATCTGAAAAGAGCTCCTAAGCGTTCGACACGTCCTTTTAAGGATGGAGTCACGCTTGTGCAAATCTTCTGATTGCGGTAAGGGTGCAGCGTATAATTTGGGTGTGGCGCATGCGGATGCGGCACTCGTGTCGAGATCGTGTTCGGTGTGTGAGCTCATGCCGATTGTGACACTGCGTCAGAGACGGGATTTCCTCCGAGAAACCCCGTCTGCAGCCACAGCGCCCTCCCACGGCAAGGATCTGGACGCTGCGGCTTCCCGACCCGCTGGATCCGGTGAGGCGCGCTCGTGGGGAGATAGGGTAGATGACAATCTCGGGTCTCCATCCTGTAGTATCCACTACCAAATCCGGTCACTAGAACTCTCCGACAAAGCACGAGATTCTGATGTTTTGCTGGATTAATCCGACTACAAACAGTCGCTTGAGTTTCCATTGAAGGATGACTCGCTCTCGGCGTTAGAGGATATGGTCGTGGCGCCCGCAGAGACGCCGGCGCGATCATGTTCCGATTACCTGTTTGTGGTAGTGCTAGCTTGCGCCGCGAAGAAGGTAGGATTAGAGGTGGAAATTCCACCTCAGCCTGCCCCGTTGCGGCTGGATGATTGGTGCCCTAGTGGCACGCTCACGTATTGGCAGCGACTCACTTCCCTCACAGGTGGTCTTTCCCAGGGCTATTTGGACTTTCCCGCCACGGAATGAGCTATTTGTAAACCATTTTGTGTTGTTCCTGGAGGAACCGTCCAAAGCTTCCAGGCAGGTCGGCGAAGTTCCTGTACACGCTAAACGCTAAGGGCTACGCCTTCAATGGTCAGACAGCATCCGCGCTCCAAGCACTGGCGGCTATTGCCGTTTACCTATTTCGCATGTCTTTTCCAGGCCCATGGCGAAAGCGTCTCCAGCTGGAAAGCGCCGGCGACGCCCAGTGACTGCGGCTGAGGTCCCTCAGCCCCCGGCACCACCGCCGCAGAGTTTCTGGCGTTGGTCGGGTCCTCGCCGCCAGTGGCACGTCATTATGCTCGAGCTACTAGCCATCCACCTCCAGTTGAAACACTTGCTCAGGCAAGTCCGAGGGAAGCATGTGCTGGTCAAGTCAGACAGCGTAGTTGCAGTAGCTTACATCAACCGTCAAGGCGGTTTGGGCTCGCACCGCTTGAACAAGTTCGCACGTTGCTTCTGGCTGTGGTGTCTGCCGAGACTAAAGTCTCTGGTGGCAGTCCACATTCCTGGTAGTCCACGAGGCGCCACTCGGTGTAGACGCGTTTGCTCACCCATGGCCTCACCACATGAGGAAGTACGCCTTCCCGCCAGTTACCCTGATTCCCCAGCTACTGGGTCGAGTCAGGAAGGAGGGTCATCAGGTTCTCTTGATCGCCCCTTATTGGCCCGACAAGACCTGGACGTCAGATCTTATGGATCTGGTCACGCCTCCTCCGAGGCAGTTACCTTTGAGAGCGGACCTCCTCTCACAAGCACAGGGCTCGCTCTGGCACCCGCTGCCAGACCTCTGGAACCTCCATGTCTGGCCGCTGGACGGGTCACCTCGTTAGACGATCTGCCACAGTCGGTACAGGACACTATCGCTCAGGCTTGTGCACCGTCCACAAGACGGCTGTACGACCTGAAGTGGCAGACCTTCGTCACCTGGTGCCGCCAGAAAAACGAAAACCCACTGAGTTGCCCCGTCGGTACGGTTCTCTCGTTTCTCCAGCAGAAACTTGAGGAAAGCGTGGCCCCTTCCACTCTGAGAGTCTATGTAGCCGCGATATCCGCCACACATGACCTCATCGAGGGGAAGACGGTAGGCCGGCACGACATGACGACTAGGTTTCTAAGAGGTGCAAGAAGGGTTCGCCCTTCTAGACCTCCCCCGACCCCGGTGTGGGATTTGAGCTTGGTGTTGGCGACCCTCCGCTCTCCCCCCTTCGAGCCGCTACGAGTCTCAGGCTGCTCACACTGAAGGCCTCGCTTCTACTAGCGCTGGCCTCAGTGAAACGGGTCGGGGACCTAGAGGCGTTCTCTGCAGATCCTCAGTGCCTGACCTTTGGGCCTGGAGACTCGCACCTAGTGCTGAGACCCAGGCCTGGTTACGTGCCCAAAGTGCCTGCTACCCCCTTCAGGGATCAGGTAGTGACGTTGCAGGCCCTCCCCGCTGGGGAGCAAGACCCGGCCGGTCCCCCACTGTGCCCAGTACGCGCTATACGCACCTACCTACGACGCACAGAGAGCTTCAGAAGCTCGCAACAGCTCTTTGTCTGCTATGGTGGTCGACAGAAAGGGAATGCCGTCACCAAGCAGAAACTCTCGCACTGGATCGTTGACGCGATTAAGTTTGCGTATCACGTCCTTAAGTTGCCTTGCCCGCTGAACATGAGAGCCCACTCCACCAGGAGCGTGGCCTCGTCGATCGCAGTGGCAAGGGGAGTCTCTCTAGCAGACATATGTAGAGCTGCCAGCTGGGCTACACCCAACACCTTTATTCGGTTCTACGAACTGGATAAAGCGTCGGTATTCACGCAGGTACTTTCCGCAGTGGAGGGCAATACCGACACGGTGTAGGCCTGCAGGAGCCAACCCCAGTCTTGGGGCCAGCCTCCTATCTTAGTGTTTCCTCTACCCTCGAGCTAGGCTAGGAACACGCCCAGTCTGCTCAGCACACTAGGGGTCACGGCCTACGGAGGGCCGAGACCCCTGGAGCCCCAGCCTCTGTTTCCCCTGACGGGCAATCAGGCGCAGGGGGGTTCCCTGGTGCCACCGAGTCCAGACTAGTAGAACTATTTTTGGCTGTTTTTTGCCTCAGGCGATACTCTTCGAGTTATTATGCCTGGGTTTCCCGAGGGGATGAGGTCGAGTAGTAGGGCCAAGCTCTCCTCCCTCTCCCAAGCTTGACTCTGTTTTTTCGACAGACACTGGGCTTCTCTGATGAGTGGCGCTTGACCGCCATCTCTACACAACACGTCTCACTAGGTGAGAAGTGTTCTCCGTCAACCCTGGCGAGGGTCCCCCACGCACTGGTCGAGAGCCAACAATGGTTGCCCCGGTGGAGGTGAGTGCTACTACCCTTTGGGCTAGGCCCAACTCTAGATGCTGTGGAAGATCCACTAAAGGTTCCTCGGCTAAAAAGCTGGAGGGGTCTTTTTGGTAGGATACTGCCCTGGATGTGGCCCGTGGTATTATCCCATAGTCAGGTCTCTGACTGACGTCGAAGTGACCTGACTATAAAAGGGAACGTCTTGGTTACTTGCAACGAGACGTCACGTGACGAGACGTCACTTTCCGCCGCCACATTCAGGGTATGCCGCTCAGCGAAAGGTAATTGCATGTGGCACGCCACCGCCCTTTTATACCAGCTGGTACGGGTCAAAGGTGGCATGCAAATTCATGCAGCCATTGAACTTGACTGTTCACTGGCCGGTTTGTAAGAATGAACGCGTATGGCTGACGCATCCGTTATCCCATAGTCAGGTCTCTGACTGACGTCTCGTTGCCTGACTTATTCAGGGAACAGAGGTTACGCAAGTAACCAAGACGTTTGGAATCAGATGCCAAAAATATCAAAGAAATAAATGAAAATCTTCACATTTTGGTTTGAAAAAAACCCATTTCGCTTCAGATTTTTTTCCGTTTGGCACTAGCTTAGCTGGGGCGGCCCTTAATAATTGACTATTGAGAATGTGATTGACAGCTGCCGGACCGCCCCTTTGTCAAATGTTAGAACCCAATGTGGCCGGCGAATCAAAAAGTTTGCCCACCCCTGCTCTAAAACTATACATGATCTTGCAAACAGTTAGTTTTTGGTGACTGCTCACTAGGGCATTTCATTCTGAATGACTCCAGACAATTTGATCACATAACAAAATCAGTTTCCGTCTTTATGCGAATATATGCACACGTTTTTTTTTTTCCAATTTAGCGGCTCAAAAACATGGAGGTTTGATTGAAAGGAAAGAGCTGCGCTTTGTTTTCGTCATTGACCGTTAGAGCATCTCGTGTGTGTGTGTGTGTGTGTGTGTGTGTGTGTGTGTGTGTGTGTGTGTAAAGTGTGTTAACTGAGAGACGTCAGCTGTCGAACAGGAACTGAGACGATCGGCTCGTCTGACTGACGCTTTATTATCAAATTACAAACGCTGCAATTCCAAACCGCCAGATTCTTAATAAAAGATTCAGATTCCAAGAAAAGCTACACAAGTACAAAATCTCCACAGCAAGGAAAGCCTGACCTGAGCGGCAGAAACAACAACTAGTTATAAAGGCTTAAAAACAGGAAGGTTGCGTCACGCGGCGGCGAGCTCCGCCTGCTTCTCGTCCTCAGACTCTGGTTGGTTGTCGTCATCTCCGTTGTAGTTCATCACGTCCTCGTCCAGGTCCGGATCAGGGTTCACATCTGGAACACATCAAGCGGGAACGGTTGGAAATAAAAAGAGTCGCTCGTCCTAGTGCGCGCTTAGAACAGCAGCGTTCCCAATTCTTTTTTCAAATAAGCACCAGTGCTATAATGCGAAAGCGGCAAGTTGCCACTCGCCCCGTCCCTCCGCAACTTCTGCCCTTAAAAATGGTGGTCGCCATGGCAACAGTTGAAAATACAGCATGGCTGTCATTGGCTTTTATGCTCAGGGTGGCCTGCTTGAACGTTTCAGCAAATTTTGTACGCCTGTGACAAACTGATTTTGACCCTCCCATTCAATATTTCAAATTGTTATACAGGGGGCGCTACAGGTGCGATTTGAATTCTTCCTTCACTTTTGGATTTAGAACGAAGAGGCCTACATTTCATCAAGAGACTTTGACTGAGTTCGATGTAAAGTGTGCGAATAGGAGCAATTTTAAGATTTGTACTTTTGGAAAAACGTGAACGTGAAAACATGAACGTAATACTTTAGAAAAATTGCCCAATAACTGTTTGTCACCCACAGCATTGCTATAATGCGAAATGACGCAAATGTGACTGATTGAGATCTTGAAGGTAATCTGTGACGGCTGGTTGTGAAGCCAACTGCTCTTGAATCAAAGCAACAACAATTGTTGTTAAAGGACTTTGACAAAAATTAAAAAACAAAGATGGTTCCGATGGGCTGCGGGCGCCGAGTGTAATGTAGCTCTGCTCGACGGCAGGAGAGGGTGGTCACATGTTCAGAGTCAGTGCTCCGATTCAGTAAAACAAGAGCTTTAGATTAGCCTGCAACTCGCCAGTGTTCGAAAGGTAATGGAACGGGAACAGTCTTTTCACTCTACAGATTTTCGTTCTCCATAGTCGCTCGTCTGAACTGAACTTTCTATAATTCATCTTTTGCTTAGTGCTGTGCGTGTGTGTGAGTGGCTGTGATATGCTAAAGCACCTTCGATCTTGGACAGTTGCTTCTCAATCTCGCGCTCATTGTCATACATGACGGCATCTTCGTTGTTGGTGGCGTCCTCATCCTTCAGATCTCCAATTCCAGGGTTTTTGTCCTTCTCGTCGACATAAAAAGCCTCTTCGTCTTTTCCGTCTTGGTCTTTCTCCTTCGTGGCCTTGACTTTAAGATCTTCCAGCTCTCCGGCATCTTCTAGTTCGACGTCAGCAGGCTCCAGGATTCCTGCCTCGTCGAGAACAACATCTGTGTGAAAACGAACGGGATTACTACGCGTGTGCGACTGAACATCAGCGGCTGTGTCCGGTGCCCTTGATTCCACCTTCAGCGTGAATTAACGGACCCCACCAGACCTTTTCTTTTCAAAACAGATGGCGTAAACACAAACCTTTAGCATCCATCTGCTGGCTGGGAACATCGGTTATGGGCTTGCTCTTCAGCTCAGTGTCGGAGAGCTCGGGATTCGCCTCTAAAACGGCGTCTTTCTGTACAGGAGCATCAGCTGACTGTCAGAGAGAGAAAAGACACGTGTCACACCATCGCAGAAGATGAACCTGCTGCCGTGATTGAGACGAGGGAATGATGGGAAGGAGTAGAAGAGGAGGTAGTGCGTTTTGTGTTGGAGGTAAGTCCAGGTGAATCCTAGATCGGATCGCTTCCCGATGTGTATTTTAGTTCGACCAGGGTCGGTCATGAAGCGTCTGATCTCAGTTTGCAACAGATGGACGTTTCTCTCTGATGGGTCTTCTTTGCGTCATTGCGCTAATAATCTTGTTTATCATGTAAAGAACCGCATCAGACGCATTACACGTGTTTTACATGTTTATGTAAACACGCAATAGTGATGCGTCTGGTTTTGATGAGCAAAGTTCAGTTGAGTTCGTTCCGACCGGCGGATAAGTGTGTGTGTGTGCGTGTGTGTGAGACTGGCGGAGCAGAACCAATCACACGTCGCCAGATTTAAATACACTGTACGTTACCACAAACCAGTGGTTGTCACAAAATTGAGACGACACAATTCAGGAGGTGCAGGTGTATTTTTTCACTGCAAATTGTTCAAATAAAAAAAAAAAACATTAACTGATTTATAAGTGTAGTAGTGAAATTATTTCTGAGATAATCTGAGGTGAATTTTTTTTTTCGGGGGTGCCAGATTTTTCAGATTTTAAAGGGGGGTGCGACCGAAAAGTTTGAGAACCACTGACATAAACAAACCTGGTGCGAAGGTCTCTGACGGTGGAGTTACACAATTGAATCAGATTGAAAGTTTCAGTCTCCCACTGTAACGTCGTTCGTCTTGCTTTCATTTACACAGAGTAGAAATTTTCTTTCAAAACCTTTTTTTCCGGGTTAGATTTTGTCGTATGTTTTATTTTTTTCGCATTTGGACTTGGCACGAGTTTCACCTGGGGGCGGGTCTTACTCTGATTGGCTGGTGAGAATGTGATTGACTGCTGCTTCGCCAGGAAGTGTGGAACGAGTTCAGCGTGCAAACACAGTATCATTCACTCCTTTTTTTATCTTTTGCACAACTTAGCTCAATTATTGTAGTGACAGACTACTTCTGAATAATAGTAGATGTTTTTGTTTCTACACATTGAAATATTAGGAAACTGAGTCCATGAAGACAACAGAAGGTCATGAAAGGTGTCTAACAAAAAAAAAATCTAAATTGTTTGCATCTAAATTGTGCTTCGCATTGAAGTTACACACACACGCACACACATGTCGTGAATGGCACACACAAACCCGCAGCAGTGGACAGTCTTAAGCCGTGGTGTCGGGGGAATGTGGGGGTCAGTGTTTTGACCATGAAACCCAAGAGACCGGGATTCGAACATGCAACGTCGATGTAGCAGATCTCCCGAAAAATTTACATTAGATAAACATTTTTAAACCCCAAATAGTTTTCATAACAACTACTTTGTTTAGTTTTACATTTACGTTGTTCAATATTTTTCAGCAGTTGTGCTCCAGTGAGCCCATGGTGCGTGTGTGTAACTTCACATTGTCGTACCATGTATAATATGTATGCGACGAATAAACTTTGAATTTGATGGGATTGATCCGTCTGTCATGGAGCCGGACTAGCCTTACTATACGGTAAAGCCGGACTTCACAGACGACAACGACGGCTAAAAGAACAGTCAGAGGTCCGTACCTTCTGTGCTACAGGAAGCTGGTCCTTTGGAACTTCCTGTTTGGCCGGCGGGTTGTTTTTACCGCACTCCTCTCTCACGGCTGCCATTTGCTTGTTGCACAGGTTCCTGCAGAACAGCCACAGGTTAAACCGCCATGGACAGACACACACAGCAGGGAGGACCTACAGTTCCTGGCTGGCCTTCTCACTCAGGGCGTCCATGTCGCTCTGACAGGATCTCAGCTGCTGCTGGAGTTTACTCACGTCCTCTTGCAGCGACCTCATGCGACCTGAAACACAACAGACGTTTAAAATGGACGCTCACCAGCGCAGGCGTGAGGAAGCTGGAGAGAGACGAGACTCACTCTTCATGTCCAGCATGCTTTTGCCGCTGGTAGAGATGTTGAGCTTCAGACTTTCCTACAAAAGCAACAACTGATTTAATACGGATCACGGATTAATGGTGTCAGGTCTGAAACCTTTTATGACCGGCTTTTTGTCTAAACTGCTGCACTTCTCACTAATCACAGTAATAAATTGATGGTTCACGATGGTTGAAGTTCATTTCAAAATCACAGAGTAAAAGTTGTAAAAGCACAAACTCCGTAACCGATTCCTTCAGATCTCCAGAGCTTCTGTCTCTGCTCCTCAGTTATAATCTTAATTCAGATGAGGAAAGTTAGCGTGACTGTAGACATAACGTGTTGGGAAAAACATCACTGTATATAGTCATTGTGAGATAGTAGAGAAGAACCTTAAAATGCCGTATAAGGACGTATGAGAAAAGGGACAGTTACGGGAAGTTTGCGAGATGCTTGCAAGGTTTTGGTTCAGGAAAAATATGGTTGAACAACACACACGCACAATTAGAAAATATCAATTTAACCTTTTTCATTCGCATTTCAAGTTGGCTTAATATTAAACGTTTAAGGCATTTTAAAACTTGTTTTCCTCAACAAATGGACATGAGTGAATGAGCTACTGATGAAAAAAACTGTAATAGCACAATCTCTCCCTTTGCTGACCACTGCACCAGTGTGTGCTCCAGGTAGAGAGCTGCCCGAAAAGGAGGATTTATCAGGATAAAAGGAGAATCATGAATGTATTACTTAATAAAAATCACAATTCTGGACTTTTGTATTTCTTATTTTAAAAATTTACCCTGAACATCAGGTTGTCAAACAGCATTAGAATAGCACGTAATATTTATTGCTTTAAATTTAAGTATGGAAAAATAATGTCTTGTAGGGGTGAGCGGTAAACCAGTATAAAAGTAAAAACCAATATTCAGTTATATTGTAATTGTAATTGCAATACCGTGGGAACGTCACACATTCATAAATTACATTTCATACACATATAAAAACACTTTAATATGTTATAAATTAGTATAACATTTGTTTCGTTACAACTTTTAATGACGACACGGAGACATTGCTGATTGAACACAGAAAGCGTTGTAACAGGCTGAAATAACAGATCACACCCGCGACTGTGAGCAGCTCCGATGTCTGTGTACTGTGTCTTTAAGAGCGACTCTACTGAGTAAAAGAACCGTAAACATCGGTGTTTCTGCTTATTTTTTATTAAAGTCGTTTGTAAAGGTTTGTTTCACACGAGGTTAAATCACACACTCACACTTTGGCGTGCTAGCGAGATGAAGAGAGAAAGAAGGCGTCAACCGTGGGAAAGCGTGACAACGTTTACAAACTAAAAGCAGAAACAAATGTGCTGTTCTCTTTCTCTCTCTCTTTTAAAAGATATACTGTATTTAAAAAAAATGCTTATCTAGGGTACCCCCTGATTCTTATTTATTACGTTAAATGAAGTTAGAATACAAATAATCTAATAAATGTCTACTAAAATTTAATGTCCACCCCCCCCAATACCGTGACATAATACTGATGTCATCTGGACACTAGAAAATATATTTTACATTTTTTATAACCATTTTTATCTCACTCCCTTTCTCTCAATGTCTGTCATTCAATATCTAATTTAGTTATTAACTGAGATTAAGGGAATAATTAGATAAACATTATCATTATCAGATAAGAGATTAAGGGATGAACATGAGTCACAGCGACGTCATTAGTCAGAGGGCAGACAGCGGTTTGGCTTCTTAGTTCAGCATTACAACTGTTGAAACCATGAAAAAAAAAAAATACTGATATGAAGAAAATACAAGTCAAATTCTGTGACATCATCAGTCATTAATATAGGGGCATTCCACCTCTGCTTTATGCTACAGCGTGACACTGTACCAGTTTGTTTGCGTGTGAATGATTAGTGTGTGAAGTAGCTTCACGCCTGGTTATTTGCTAAACGGTGTCTGACAATATCTGTCTTTTGGAGACAAGAAAAACGGAACTAAAGCGAAGGACGTCTGGTGACAAAAAGAGCGATTTGTCGAGATGATTCAGACTCTCCAAACTATCATGACACGCCTAATGGTAGACTCCCGAAGAAGTCTACCATCACCAGCCTGAACGACTACAGACCTGTCGCCTTGACGTCTGTGGTCATGAAGACCTTCGAGAGGCTGGTGATGAAGCATCTGAAGGACATCACAGACCCCCTTCTGGACCCTCTGCAGTTCGCATACAGGAAAAACAGGTCGGCTGATGATGCAGTAAACCTGGGATTGCATCATATCC
>MU204265.1:4258315-4270407 GCA_017309775.1 Paedocypris sp. Pulau Singkep
CCACAGTCATTACGCTACATAACTCTATGTCTTCCACTGGTTGTAACATAAATTACTGTTAAAAGGTACATTTTGTTATTTTAGGACGTTAATTTCTACTTCTGTAGTTATTTTGGTGAAAGTAACTTAAAAGTAATACAAAAGTAATGTAATATATTACATTTCTGAGACAGTAATATTGTAATGTAACTTATTACTTATAATAAGTAATAATACAAACAGTAATAAGTAATATGTAACATATTACAATTTCGAAGTAACTTGCACAACACTGGTCCTTAGTCAGAGGGCAGACAGCGGTTTGGCTTCTTAGTTCACCATTACAACTGTTGAAACCATGAAAAAAAAAATACTGATATGAAGAAAATACAAGTCAAATTCTGTGACATCATCAGTCATTAATATAGGGGCATTCCGCCTCTGCTTTATGCTACAGCGTGACACTGTACCAGTTTGTTTGCGTGTGAATGATTAGTGTGTGAAGTAGCTTCACGCCTGGTTATTTGCTAAACGGTGTCTGACAATATCTTTCCAATATCTGTCTTTTGGAGACAAAAAAACCGAACTAAAGCGAAGGACGTCTGGTGACAAAAAGAGCGATTCGTCGAGATGATTCAGACTCTCCAAACGATCATGACACGCCCAATGGTTTGAAATTGTTGCAATCTTTGGAATGTGAAGCGTAACCACCTCATATTTCAGCAGCACGACGAAGCCGTCTGCTCTCGCTGTACAGTGGTACCTTGACTTACGAATGTCCTAGATAACGAAAAACCTGAGTAATAAAACCAAATAGTAATAAAACTAAGTAATAAAAAATATTTTCACCATACGAAAGCAGCTCGTTTTTTTCTTACCGCTAGCATGCATGGAGATGAGAGTCCAGACGCATATGAAACAGTTATTTAATATTGTTTGCAAGTCAATTAAACAAAAAACAACAAAAACCCTAGAAAGTTTCAGAGATCTTGCTTCTGAAATATAAAATTGGCTTGTATTCTCCCAGAATGGCGATGTTTTTTTTCTCTCCCAAATGTAAACATTTTTTAACATTTTAAAAATTTATTATTTTTAAAAATGTTTTGTCTGAATTTATGAAGTCAAAGATTATACGAAATTCATGTAAAATGCGGTGTTTTAAACATTTTTCGGGAGAATATCCTATATGCGCATGCACATTATACAATTACGCCATGTTCTGGCTAACTCGGGAAGTAAAAATGGAAAGTTATTTCTTTCCTAAAATGTAAATTGTAACAGTGTTAATTAGATAATTATACTAAAATAAAATGAAGAATATAAAGAATAAAGCTTTTTCAACATTTTCAACTTTGCATGACAGTAGATATTTCCTGCTCAATGACTTAAGCGAGAGTCTGTAGTTTTCATATTCAAGAAGTTTATCTAGAAAATCACGTGTACAAAAGCTGATAAACGCAAGAAGTTCCACGTGCTCGCTTAGTGTCAAGTCAGGAAACCTAGCATTATTGTTGGAACACTGCAACAATAAAGCTGTTCACGCTTCCCACTTTTTGCACTTTTAATCAGACCTGGATCATAGTGATCACGACCTGTTTATTCACACACTCACTTTATTTATTTCTCTGTCTCTCTCTCTCTGTGTGTCTCACTCTCGGAGTCTGTGAATCAAAAGTGGCGTGAAACCAGACACAGAGCGGGAGAACAGCCCAAGTTCAGATCCGGTACAGAGGAGGGACATGCACTTATCCGGATTCCACTGTAGAATTTCAAGCATATTCAAGCACTACATTTAAAATTCAAGCATTATCAAGTCCTTGAAAACACATTATTGATTTTCAAGGATTGAAAATGTACGTTGGCGGGATTTACCCTTTCCTTCTTCCAGGCGCTGAGAGCGATGTCCTGATGTCTGCGCTGCTGCGTCTCCATCAGCTCCAGCTGCTCGCTCTGTCGGTGCAGCTCCTCCTCGGCGTTCAGCTTGCTCTGCAGCTCCCGGTCCCGGTCCGCTGACAGAACCCGCAGACGCTCCTCCAGCCCCAGGATGCGGCTCTGAGGAAACAGCACGCAGATCTGAGGTGAACACCAGCCAGAGGTGGTCAAACGCGCACCGGACTACCTGCAGCTCCACGTTCCTGGCGCTGGAGACCCAATGGTTGAAGGCCAGCAGCAGGACGCAGGCGATGAGCGCGGCCAGCAGGAGGGTGGGAGCGCGGGCTCCACGGCGACTGTTCCCCAGTGGGCTCATCATCACAAGCTCTCTGGTCAAAAACAGACATCTTCAACAAAGGAGAGCTGCACGATTCTGGACAAAATGAGAATCTGGGTTTTTGGAAAACGAAAATGAGGGAAAGCTCGTTTTGGGCTGAAAGTGATCCAATTTTTCAATCAATCGGTGAAACAGATTTTGTCTTTCGTTTTGACCATTCTTTTGTTTTGATTTTTGAAAACCATTTGCAGCACAAGATGCAATAGTCAAACTTCTCACTAAAACAGAAGATATCATGGCTTGGAATAAAGATCACAATTCTGGATATTTTTTTCTTGTAAAAATATAAAAACAAACATACCAAAGTACAGTATCATGTAGAGGTTGAGGACAAAATGATTAGCTCTGTTTAAAAGCATTTTTGAAATACTTTTCAAAGAATGATTGTTTTGCCGGTAATAATATAATATAGGGCTGCAACTAACGATTATTTTCGTATCGATTAGTCGACTAATCTCTCGATTATTCTAACGATTATTTGTTCATAAAAAATAAATAAACATGATATTTGGTTTTTAAATAACACTGTCTTTTTTAAACACAAAGGCCAGATAAAACATGGGGGCACAAACACACACACACCGAAACGTATTAAAGATAACCCCTGCAAAAACGTTAGCATGTCTACATGCTCAGAGGTGACGCTTGTTCTTTTTTGTTGTTGTTTCAAATCAAGTTTTAAAACAAGTTTACAAGAACTGGTGTAGACGTTTGACTTTTATCAAATGAAAAAAAGACATATTTGGTAATTTGCGGAGTTTGAAACCTTTACAACATATATCATTATCTCTTATCAAATAATTGTAATGTGCGTGTGGTTGGTGTGGTGTGGTGTCATCATTAATTGACGACGCTTTGAAGTGACGCGTTAGGAAGCGAGGACATATCATTTCTCTTGATTTGACTTCTCCGACCTCGCGGCTTTTCCTCTCGTCCTTCTCCCGCGTCCTAGAGGGGTGGAGCTAAGGAGCAAGGAAAGGAGCTAGGAAAGGACGCGAGGACGCATAAATAAAGAATTGAGAAGCACCCACTGAGTGCACGACCAAATTTAACTTGAGCGCGTCTTTCCCGATTTCACCAACTATAACAGCAGCTCTTAAATTCACATCAAAAAGACATCGGAGAAACATTAAACAAGTTCAAGTTCTGAGCATTTGTAAGGCGCTTTTCACAGTTTTAACTGTAAGTGTCTGTTTATAGTCATAGTGATAATCACAGCCATTTACTTAACACCAACAACCAGACGATCAAATGAATAAAAAGCAACAATTCTCTTACATATTCACATGTTCGCTTTGAGACAGTCAATACTGTGAAAATCGCCTTACAAATGCTCAGAACTTGAACTGGAACACAAACCCGGAGCAGTGGGCAGCCTTAAGCCGTGGACACTACACGTTGTTAAACCCACAAGAGCGGAATTCGAACATGCAACGCCTGGGTCACAGATCCAACCCTGCCGATGGAGCACACCATCCAGATGCAAAACACCTAAAATAACAGTCCATGCAAGGATTGTGTGAGAGTGTGTGTTGGGTTACTGGTCAGATGGTCAAGTGAAAGCACTAGTTGCGCAGACCTGGACCCTTTCCTCCTCTTTTCGCTCAGAGATCCACTCTGGATGTGTTTATGATGTGAGGTGAGACCCCGGGGACGACCACCTGCCCCTCCTCCTCTCTTAAATGACGTCGAGATTCCGGATTCAGACTTTATGGATGAAAACTAGCACCGAGAAAGGACGCGACCCGCACCGTCCAGCGGCTTCCTGGTGAAGCGTCGTGTTTCTCTGAGGAACGCTTCTTCGACTTGACCCAAACCGGGTAACTTTAACGACAAGGAGGACGTTTCTGGAGCATCAACTCGACCGCAGACGCGTCAAGCCCGAAACCCCCTGAAAGTTCAGGTGAACCGCGACCCGCCGAGTAGCATCCTTGCTAACCACCCGAACCGGCAAAATTGGAAAAGTTCTCCTCACCACCGTCGGATCCCGGTCGTTCCGTCATGAAAGCGAGCAAAACATGTCGCCAGTCGCGTTTTTCCGGTTAGTGTCCAGGAAACATCAACAGCATGCGTGACGGACGAGCGTCGCGTGGAAGAGGCGAGCACGCGCATGCGCACTAGAGCGTCGATGGCGCGCGCGCGGCTCTCCTCACAATCACAGCGTTGTTGTGATGCTCACAAGCCGAAGATCAAGTTCTCCCGGTCTGAAGAGCGGATCCACCGGCTGCACTGGTTACACTGAAGAAAGAAGTTTTTGTTGTAGATTCGTGGCGTAAAGGCGTCGTTTAATGTACGTAGGGTGACTATATTTTAATTTCTAAAAAAACAAAACAAAAATAAGGGACTGCAGGGGGCGGGAAGATTTGGGTGGGCGTGGCAACAGAGGCGGGGCGACAACATTACTTTGTGATCGCAATGTAAAATGTGTTTTCAGGAAAGTATGAACACCGAAACATTAAAAAAAAACTCAAATCATATTTTAGTGGGTGGCTAAAATATGTCACATTTTTCAGTAAAAACTATCCAATGGAACATAAAATTATAATACACGGAAACAGCAAATACATAAAACACAAATAAATAAAATAGCTACAAGCTATTTTAGTAGCTATTTTTATAGTAGCTAGTAACGTTTTTATATAGCCCATTTCTGTTTTAACAAAAATTATAACAATTTGCAAGTGTATTTTCTTTACACGTTATGCTGTATATACAGTATATACCTCAAGAAGCAAATCATATTGGATTGTGATCCACATTGTGTTTACAGATTTTTTTTAAATTACAACTTGTGACACAGACCAAATGAGATTTCATTCATTTCACTGTGATTTCGTTGTTGACATGGTTTTACTCAATTAATATTAAATACATATATTTTAAATGACTAGTAGAAGAATGGTAATCGACTAGTAATGGATATCTAGCCATTGTTACCATTATTTAGCAATTAATTAATTTATTGATAATAATCACACTGTCATTATGTCATTATCTTTTTGGCACTAGCTTGATCTCATATAAAAGACCGATCAAACTAACAATGACGTTGAGTGTTACCCAATCAAAAGTAGAAAAAGAGCATTTTCATTAAATGCGTGAGGATCAATTTACACGAGACGATGAAAATACGGGACAAAACCCGTCCTGTACTGATGCGAAACGGGACGCGGAACTACAATCTGAAATACGGGACGATTCCGTATTTCAAGGGACGGGTGGCAACCATAGTAACCGGCGCGGCCTTGAGAAAGAAGATGAAACAGGCTTCTCTTATGTTGATGAGCATTGTTTAAATATGCTTCAGTTGAGCAAAATCAACTTCTGTAATAAAAAAATCTGTAAAAACGCGAGGCTAAATATCAAACAAACAACAATATGGAACAATGTTCCAAATATCAACTCATCTGTAATATCTTAATAAGAAGAATAATAGAAGTAGAGTTTTTCACAAAGGCTTTTTTCCCTGTATATTGCCATCAGTCTGTATATTGCCAGAATAAGCACGCAGAAGTTATAGTTATTGATTCAAAATCGTCAAGCTATTGGTTGCAAAATTTAGAAAAAGAAGAAAAAAGGGAAAATGAGCAAAATATATAAATGTATGCAACAGTATTTTCTGTATCCATGTCATCAATAAAGGACTAATAAATTTAAATAATTATTTAAAAAATGCGTATATACTATATATGGGAATTTTTTTATGAAATATGTTGTTTCATATATTAATTTCACAAATGAATATATGAACAATAAGTATATTTTCATGTATTTAAATATGTTCAACCGAATAGTACAAATAGAATACACTTTATATGTAAATATATTAAAAAGGGGTTAGGGTAATATTAGGGTAGAGAGAGAGAACCAGGGCGTCATTCCTATACATACATGTACAGTGAGACATGTAGAACCACCACTGCACAGAATAGTCACTCCTCACTGTTTACAGAAATGTCCTCCAACTGGAATGACAGCAAAATCAAAGCGCTTCTAATGTTTGGGTGGATAAAGACATGTCACCACATCAAAGGAACAGTTAGTGACGCCGTCTCTTATGAAACAATTACCGCCGTTATTCATGTTTACAAAGGCGCAGCTGTTTAAAGCTTGACACCAGTTGATGATGTCACCGAAAATGCTGTGTGAATAGTTCTTTACCGGTAAAGTCGGAACCGTCGCCAAGGCAGCATCTCAGTAATTTTCTGCAAAAACACATCACAACACTTTAGCTACGCGCAAAATGGTCATGAACACGAATAATGAAAGAGTGAAAACCAGACATTATAAAACGTGCCCGGACAGTTCGGGGCAAAAGAAGACGCTTGGGCACCCTACTTTCACGGAATTATAGTATGTCGAAATGACAGAAAGTGCGTCTTTCTGTCATTTCTATTACCGTATTTACGCAAATATAAGCACCCGTTTTCTTCCAATTTTAGCGCCTCAAAAACATACGGGGTGCTCATAATCGCAGATTTAAAATATTCACGTAAATATAAGCACTCATTTCTTTAAATAATGGTTCTGGAGGCAGACGTGCATATGAGTTTTTATTAGCCTAATGACTAGGGGTGTGACGAGATCTCGTGCCACGTGATCAGATGCTTCTTGCAAGATGCGACTGGATCTCGTGATATCGCGAGAATTTGCCGCCATCTTTTTTACAGTGTGTGGAATCAAACATTTTTAAAGGATTCGTGCACGAGCGTACCGATGTTTGCTCCGGCATGCGCGGATCCTTGCGCTTGCGTTTCAATATACTGTGGCTCAAAAAAACCGCGGACTGAGTAACTGAGTAACTCCTCCCGCTGAGTGAGCGCGGATCTCCGCCGTTGCCCCGCCCCCGCGACAGGTCAGACTCACTACTAGATCGTTTGTGAATGAACTTCAATAAAGTGTGTTTGTAAAATAAACCGATTATTTCAAACAGTCATTAGTTGCACATTTGAGTTTAATCTAATGTGTCTATTACATGTGTATTACATTACTATCCAAACGATTCACTAGATTCACGATTCAGCAGAAATATGAGAGTAAACCAGCTGATTACTGCTGTAAAACTCATTCAGATGATGTGAGTCTCACCAGCGACATCGTGAAGGGAAAGAACGTCACGTCCTGAACAAGACCCGTTGTTTTAGTCAATAATTGATTGGACACTTTCAATAAATATGGTTTTTATTCTACATGTTATGTTATGTTATGCATTGCATAATATGCTGCATTGCAACATCTAATACAAAATGTGGGGTTTTTCGAGCTAAAATGAACACAGTGAATTTAATCATAATAAAGTACATTGATGTTGAGTTGAACTTGATGCCAAAATGATTCTACCATTCTTTGCAAGTTACTGGAAGACTTGTATTTGTCTATAAATATTGTGTTTAACGTCTGCGCTTAATGGGTTTTTTATACTATTGACAGTTAAACATTTTTTGTGAAATTACTTGACTGGCAATTTATGGCATTATATTTTGTATGATCAATATTATGTTGGTTATTTGGTTATCACTGCATGCAATTGATGAAATTGGAAAGTGAAATGCATCAACAGTTTTGAACATTTTAGTTAAATAAAAATAAATCTTTGACAAATAATATAAGGAGAGCAAGATTTTATCTGTATTTTATTTAAAAAAAAATCTAAATCTCGTCTCGTCTCGTCTCGATCTTGTGAGCCTAGTGTCTCGTCTCGTGGGAAAAGTGTCTCGTCCCACCCCTACTAATAACAGAAATAAAGAAACATTAGAAACGTTGCGACACTTAACAGAGACAAAATAACACTGGGAGCAATAAGATTAAACGAAAAACAATCATTAATATTTTAACCGTGCTAAAGGCAAGGCAAAGTCAAATCAAGGATAGTAATTTAAAGAGATAATGTACGTAATTTAGCCAGGAAATTTTTTTTGTGCCTGAAAAATTAGAGGGATGCTTACATTCACGTAAAAACGGTGTCACTTTATCAATAAATCATTTCTGATATTCTGTCCTCACAAGTACTGAAGGCTCTTAGCAATGTCAGTGTTTCTGAAAAGAATGACCAACTGTGACTGTTTATCGTGTCAATACAATAACGGATCAGATTGAATGACTTCTGCGTGTAGATTCATCACACACGCCTTTTTTTCACATGGGATTTCTCTTTCATCTTCGAGCCATTGCTGTCATTCTGCTTCAATCAGTGTTAAATTATACTTGACGCGATGTTGCTAAATTATGATTTTGGTAAATTCTGTGGATTTTTAACCAAACTATAAACTGAATTTTTACTTTTTGTACAGAAGTTCAACTGATGACTACATCATTTCCCACTTGTCTTTTTATTTCATTGTTTTTTTATAAAATGTTGTTTTTATAAATCATTGCACAACAGATGATTGGATCAGTTCATGGTCAGTCAATCATCATCACAGCACATGATTGGATCAGTTCTTGGTCAGAGACGTCTCTGTTTTTTTTCCTCCTGAAAAATGAAAACAACATTTTAATGTATTCTAGAGACTAGAATTCTAAGGCCTTTAAAAATCATAATGAAATACAACGGAAAGAGCTCATCACAATATGTGACTGATATGAATAATTGAGTGTTACAACTTCATAAACTTAAAATAACGTTGAAGAAAAAACATTCCTTTTAAAAACCGCATTCAATAGATTGAAATAGATGTCAGAAGACACTAGGAGTCGGTCATACCTTCACAGCTTGCCTCAGCTTTTCAAGAGTTTCCTCGTAGTGGAGTTCCATACATTTCAGAGCCTTTAGTTGCACAAAATGCTTCTTTATTTCAGGACTCCCGGCATCGGACACCATTTGCAAAAAACGTTTCTCCTAAAAAACAAACAAAAAAAATAAATACGACATTTTCCAGATACACATTTCCACAACAAGTGTACTACTTCTCTTTCTCTTTTGTTATTATCATCATTATTATTATTGTATTTGGATCTTCTGGTGTTGTAAACCACGCATCACTGAGCCGCAAAAAATAATCAGATACAGCTTTACATTAAATCACGTCAGCCCTGAAATAGAGCTGCACGATTCTGGATAAAAAGAGAACCACAATTTTGTTTAGCTTAAAATAAAGACCATGATTCTTTCACAATTCTGGAATTTGATTTTTAAAAACTTACCTCTGAACTTCAGGTTGTCAAACAGCAATAGAATAACACGTATTACTTTACATAATGTAAAGAAAAAACCTTTTTTAACTCCAATTATGTCTGCAAAATATAATTCTGCTGTTGTGGTGGGCGGGGACGGCGTCGGCGGGGATCTGCTTTGTGATGGGTTCGCTTTGACCAATCAGAGCAAGGAGTCAAAAAAAGTCCCAAAACTATTTGTGCTCGAGCAGACGTGTTATTTCCAGATCAGACTCGTTTGGCTGAATCGTGTAAATACTGGATTAAGATTGCGAGGAGGTGGAATCGAGATTGCGATCTTTTTAACGAATGATTGTGCAGCTCTAGCCGGAAATAAACGCCACAGACTGTTGTTCTTGTAATGGCTGAACAGACTGACCTGCACGGCGAGCAGAAAGGTGAAAGCCAGTCCAGCTTTTCCTGCTCTGGCCGTTCTGCCAATCCTACCAAAAACAGGAGAGAGAGAAAAAGAAAAATCAACCACAAACGAAAGGATAATGCCCATAACCCAAGATTTGCATGCCGGTAAATGGCGGTATAAACCGGTATTTACCATCTTGGCGGAAACAGTCAGAAACGCACAAAATTCTTTATTTTCCCCACAAATGTATAAAAAAGGTTTCTAATGCAGAATAAATCAATCTGAGCTGTAGCGAACACTCACTCATAGTGCAATGATTTGTTTCTGGATATTTTGGGGTGTGAAATCTATAAATTGGATCAATTTAAATGAGCAATATATACCTGTATATACTGCTGTCACTATCAGAAGTTAAAAACATCTTATTCTAGGCTCAATTGATTTCAAATATATTCATTTTACACTCAAGTTATTCTTTGTAAGGTTTAGCATATAGATAATCCTGTGGTGTTCAGTTGTTTACATAGTTTTAAAGACAGGACATGAACAAGTACGTACTACTTAAAAAACGGACTAAAAAAGTATCGACACTCGAATAAAAACTGCAACAATGTTGGGCGTTTTTTTTTTTTAAAGAAAAAAAAAACCATAAGACTGGAACATGAAAATGTGTGGAAATGAAGAAACCCATGACAATCGAGTGCCAAAACGATTTACAATATTACACATTTTCTAGAAAAGAGAAATGAAACAAATGTTGTAGAAGTTTTCTCTGATCTACAGATTATCAAATGCATACAATTTATCAGCAATTAATATTGTGACTTCGTTATCGTCTCAAAAAATGCCCGTTTTAAAAATCCTTAATACCAGAAACACAATTCTAAATTGAATCTGTGTGCAGGCCTACAGTCTTTATACGTTTTAACATTCTATATAACACAAGTCGACTTTAACTTGAATACTAGTATTTGGACACATTCTACCATGTTTTTTTGCTGCCGTAAACTGTCATAAACCTATTTTCGGACCATTTACGCCACTGTCTCGGAAATGCAACCGTGCCACAACTGAAGGATGTCGGCTTCTTTGCCTGTGAATGTAGGTCCTGATGTACTGAGGCGCGTCGTAGTTGATGACGCTCTTCACTCCGCTGACGTCGATCCCCCGCGCCGCCGCGTCTGTGCTGATCAGCCTGAGACAGACGGACACAGCGTGAGGACACGCCCCTCAAACCTCTCCGGCTGATGCGCACCTACAGGTGGATCCTCCCTTGTTCAAAGTCTTTCAGCGTCTTCTGTCGTTCGCTCGTGCTCAGCAGAGAGGAAAACTCCGCCACTTCCACGCCACCGAACAGCTTCACCAGCAAATACAGTCTGAGGAAAACACACCACACACGGACACTTATGAGGCTAAACGCAGTGCAGTTTTAATGGAATCCAGGGTTTGATGCCGTCCGTACACACCAGGGTTCCTACTCATTCTGAACGATAAAGGTTAAAGTTAAAAGTTAAAGTTTTTCCAGCACCACACAGTTGTGGTAAAATATATATTTAAAACTACACCTAACCGCAAATTAAAATGAATCATTACCATTTGGGGGAAAAGTTCTGTGGAAATGATGGGGAAAAAAAATGGACATTACATTTTAGTAGACCTTACTAACATTATGGGCAAAACTTGTATTTATTTGTAAAATTTAAAGTAAGAAATGAGACAAGTGTAACAAAGCCGGCAACACTGTCACAATAAAGGTGTTTGTGCTTCCCTCTTTCTGAACTTTTAATCAGACCTGGATCATAGTGATCATGACCTGTTTATTCACACACTCACTTTATTTATGCGTCTCTCTCTCTGTCTGTCTGTCTCACTCTCGGTGAATCTTTTTTTACATCTAATCTGTACCATGACTTTGTAAATTCAGATTAAAAAGTAAAAAAATATATTATAATAATACTAATAAAATGTAATAAACACGTTACATGGCAGTTTAATTTGCGCTTTAGAAGAAGTTTATAAAGGTACAGTATATAATAATATACGGACAAGCTCACTTGAATGGTTACCGCCATCTTGAAATAACATCATGCAACTTCCAACTGACGACGCTTGGTTGCAAAAAATCTCAGAGATTTCCACGACATATTAATATTCACATGATATGTATGTAAATCCTTTATACATTGCAGAATATTGGCATTGTTTATAGCATCTGTAAATGTGAGACTGACCACTTTACCAATATGTGTGTGTTGAAGAGACTGGCCACTGCTCGTGTGTGTGTGTGTGCGTGCGTGTGTTATAGACTGACCACTTCTCCAGTGTGTGTGT
>MU204265.1:4270507-4291605 GCA_017309775.1 Paedocypris sp. Pulau Singkep
TGTGTGTGTGTGTGTGTGTGTGTGTGTGTGTGTGTGTGTGTGTACCTAGCCACACCCTGAACCCCACGAGCTTTCATCCTTACCTATGCGCTGCTTCTCTGGAGTTGGTGAAGCACAGCACTGGACTGAACTTGAGCCGCAGCAGGAAGTGAAGGATGAGGAGGGGCTTCCTGTTGGTGGTGCAGGGGACGTAATACTCCTGCAGAAGGCGTGAGGTGACGCGTCAGGCCGCGTGTGTGCATGTGTGTGTGTGTGTGTGTGAGTCTCACAGTGAGGCCTGCAGGGAAGTGGAAGGTGGAGCTGGGAGCGTGGCTCAACACGGAGCTGAAGAGTCTGGGCTGGTGCAGGTCCAGCAGCTGGAGCTTCTCGGGGTTCTGCGTGAGCGTGGCTGAGAACAGCAGCTTCTGCAGAGGAACCTGTGGCGGAGACAAGCTGACAGCACAGGCAAATCAACCCATCGCTCTACAACTCGCCTCGTCCGCTTCTTGGATCGGCTAGTCTGACTGATAGCGGGAGGGGCATTTAGTATTTAACATATAATTGGTATGTTTTAGTTGGTTTACATTTAATTGGAATAGTTGTTCTAGCGACTTTGCGTTGGCCTCGAAATAGTATGTGTAACGGACACCGGAAAAATGTATTTTGTAATTTCACCGATCATCACTTGTTTTTGTGTTGGAAAAAGGGGGACTTTTATTTTGATATAAGAACAAGAGCTTTTGGGACTTCCGGTTTAATGCGCGTCTTTGGCTGTGTTATGCATGCGCTTACGATGGTGAAAATATGCAACGGTTGATTTATTTTTGAAAGTGTTTTTTTGTTATGCAAGCAACGTTTTTTTTTATCAATAAAAGAAAATATTCACCAGCAGTCAAGAGTCCAAGCGAAAATTACGGGATCCTGAACAATAGTATTTGTATTCAAACATGCATTCAAATAAAAAAAAAAAAAAAAAATCAGTTACACGAAATACAAAGTGTTAAAATATAAAGTGATTTAACATTTTTAACCATAATACAGTACAGACTATATTTGCTTTTTTGTTTTGAAATGTCAGACACCTTCTAACATTAGGCTTGATTATATTTCCTTGTTTATTTTGTTTATAACAAAGAGAATTCTACATCTTTGAACGGAAAAAACAAACATTTTTGTTCTCAGAATCAGAAGCATGTCTTCTGCAATTCGCATCTCTTCTTTGCGTCACAAGATTAGAAAATGTTGTGCCGAAAATACCCCAGACTGTCGACAGCGGTCAAACCAGCCTCTGCAAAAAGATCATCATTTAGCGTTATGCTCCAGATTCAGTTATTACGCCCCTCAGTGTTCTAGCAATGTAATGCGCTGAGCCACTTCACTCTTTTACTGGTTGATAAAGCATTTCTAAAATATCTATGATACGTTTGCTTACCGTATATACTTCATCAAAAAAAAGTAACTATAAAAATTCATATAAAGTTAAAATTCATATGACAAGATTCTTAATAGGTTTGACTGACAGATGACACGCCTAGTTTTGCCGTTACTATAATGGTGTGTGAGTGAAGTTGCTGCTACAAGAGAGAGAAGGAGAGAAGCGATTGACACATACGCACAACTGAAGGAGAGACGTTTCCGGTCACATTCAATTTACAATTCTCTTAATCACTTTTAACCCTATAGTACATTTTGTATCACTGGTGACACAACTAACTGGTTATTAGTTTGTTTTATTGTCAGTTTACAGGGACTTAATAAAAAATAAAAATAAAAAATACTTGATGAATTCAAAGATACACTTGTAATACCTAATTGGATCAGCAGGTGGCAGCTATTAACTGCTCCATTGCTTTTCCACTGCTCCAAATTTGAATAAAAACATTTTTTTAATATATTTTCATAAAACAAATGGTTCTGGAAGTCAAGTGGGAGGAACAGTAAAATTTATACTCAAGTTTCTAAGTGAAGGATTGTCTGGTGGGTTGCTTGATTGTGGCATGGTACATTTTTGTGACTGAAATTAAGCACATTTTATCTCTGGAGAACCGTTTAAAATAATATAACAATGTTTTTGTTTTTTATATCTTTATATTTTTGTTAGAACAATCACGTTGAATCAAGAAAAAAACGTTTCCTTATAGTACCCCGCAATAAAGGGTTAAGGCACCAAACTGAAATACTGGAAAAAGGGAATAGCGCTTAAACAATTAAATGAATTTGAACTTAGCAGAACCAATATTGAGAGTTTATCAGAGTTTTTGGTGACGTTAGACCAGGCATGGGCAAACTACGGCCCGCGGGCCACATGCGGCCCGTGAAACGTTTTAATCCGGCCCGTGGAGCTTGTAAAAAATGTAATCAAAATCATATATATTTTTTCAATGTTCCATTATGTAGGTTTGTTTTTTTTTGCTTTCTTTATGAACACATTTAAAAAAGCAGAACCCCATACACAAATGTACATTAATTAAATGTACTATCATATTTATAACATTTATTTTTACACTGTCAGTCACAAAACAATAAAAGGTTTGCGCATATACATTTATGCGCGTGCGCATCCGTCACTCCGCTGTCTCACTCCCTCCACCCACCGGCGCTTTCGCTGAGTCGGAGGCCACGATGTTACAATAGTTTTTTTCATTAGCTCAATGGTTATTTTATTTTAAAACCTTGCTCTCGCATTTATTATTTCTGCACGTTTCATTCATTGCATTTGTTTTCGCGCAGTCTGCTTTACTTTCTCTTCACTGCGTGGGATGGAGGGAGTAGTCCGGTAATCGCTCAAGCGGCTTGATTTTGGGGCAAAACTATCATTGAAAGTCATGAATCGCAGGACAGTGCCATTGTCCCAATCCCCGGTGACCAGCGCTGCTCAGTGAATTAAATGCCGTAACAAATCAGATTAGTGCCAAACATGTCAAGCGCAAACAAATGTAATTTAAAAAACAATACGGAAATGAGTTACGCTTTCGTTTTGCTTTTTATTTTCATTCGCAATCTTCACATTATCGTTAGGCAGCAGATTAAAGGCCCCTTTTTGTTCCAAATCGGACTTATCTCGAATCTCCCCGCACGCGCTCTTGTAGCAGACAATGATTATTATTATACCACCAAAATAATGGCAAAACTAGGCGTGTCATCTATCTGTCGAAAGTCAGTCAAATATATGAAGAGTCTTGTATTGTTTTTTTCAATGTTAGGTGCAATGAAATCTGACGCTTTAGCGTTGTTTTCCCCCTCTAAATGTAAAGTTTAATAAAACATCACGTTTTACCGGTTACTTTCTCTAAATAAAGTATATAAGCAAACTTATCACGGTCCTATATATAGTTGAAATGCTTTAATATGAACCAGTAAAAGAGTGAAGTGGATCAGCGCATTATTGCTGGCACATTGAGTGCCGTAATAACGTGATTAGAAGCGCAACAAAAACGTTGAAACAAAAATGTTTCTTGTGATGCTGAAGAACAGAAGAAGTGATGGTTCAGATTTAAAAAATGATTATTGAAATAATCATGCTTTTTTCGTTTTCTAAGCAGTAGAACTTTATTCTTATGAACGAGGAACTATAATTTTGTCATTTTAAAAAGTTTTTTTTAAAAAGGATTAAAAAAAAAAAATTGATATGTAATTGAATATTTTTATATTAAAAGTAAATTCTACTATAATAATGGGACCTTCCCTGGTGAATTAAAATGCTAAATCACTTTATTTGTATTTTAGTATTATATCTGGTTTTTTGTTTGTTTGTTTTTTTTCTAAAATTAAAAAACATCATCTTAAATGCATTTTAAAATACAAATAAACACTATATAAAGTTAAATACTAAATTATGTACAAAAAATTGTATATCCTAAAATGTGTATTTTTTCCCCGAGCCTGGTCCGGCCCCTTTGTCTAATGTTAGAACACAATGTGGCCCGCGAGTCAAAAAGTTTGCCCACCCCTGCGTTAGACTCACCTTGACACGGTGACTGGTCCAGGAGCCGCTCGCTTAAAGAGCGACGTCTGAGAAGCGCTGTGGCTTCTGTACACGGCTCTAGTCAGCTGACCGAGCCAAGCCTGATGCATCCTGTCCATCATCCGGTCCGCCTCGTCAATAATCTACAACACCGTCGACAGTGATGATGAAGAAACACCCGTGCAATAACCTCAACCGGAGTTTTATTAAATTTCTAATTCAAGTCACAATTGAAAAATTTAAATTCTCGATTCTACACCCCCCCCCCTCTGTGATGTTAATCCAGTATTTATATGATCCTCTGTCAAATTTGATTCTCAATTATTTAAATATAAAATATCTGTCATTTTTTGGGGCAATGCTTTAATTAAATGGTAGAAATGCCGCACTGACGCCGGACGCGACTTTGTGCAGCGGTCATTATCACATTATTACTTATATTATTAGAATAATTGTGTTTGTGGAAACATGGCTGAATGAGAACGTCCCGGACTGCGCTCTTCAGTTAGCCGGCCTAACATGCTACCGGGCTGATAGGACGCTTGTGGAGGGAGGGAAGACCCGCGGCGGAGGACTGTGTGTTTATATCAGCGATGCATGGTGCCGTGATGCTGGTGTGGTTTACAAACACTGCTCACCGCTGGTGGAATTTATGATCATTAAATCCCGGCCATTTTACCTGCCAAGGGAATTTAATGCCATACTTCTAGTAGCTACATACATCCCACCCAGCTCCACTGTCAACAGGAGCGAGGCTCTGTATGTACTCCAAAAACACATCAGTGAACAGCTGACAGCCCATCCTGATGCCTTCCTCACCCTGGCTGGGGATTTCAACCATGCAAACCCCAAGAGCGTGTTTCCGCAACTCCATGGACACATCAACTTTCCCACTAGAGGTATGAACACCTTGGACAATGTTTACACCACACACAAAGGAGCCTACAAAGCCTTCCCCCTCCCCAACCTGGGTGCCTCAGACCACTCCACGGTCATGCTAATGCCAGCATACAGACCACTGGTTAAAGTCGCTAAACCAGTTACCAAAGTGGTTAGGATGTGGCCTCAGGGGTCCACAGAGGCTCCACAAGACTGTTTTTCCACCACTGACTGGAGTGTTTTCAGACAAACGGCTACTTACAATGACATCACTGATATCCAGGAGTACACAGAGACTGTCACATCTTACATGAAGAAGTGCATGGATGATGTTTCGGTCACCAGAACCATCACCCTGCGGGCCAACCAGAAGCCATGGCTGACAGGAGATGTCTACAGACTTCTGAGGGCTCGGAACACTGCCTTCAGATCTGGGGACGAGGCTGGCCTGAGAACAGCCAGGGCCAACCTGTCACGTGGCATCAGAGTGGCCAAGAGAGAGTACTCCAGGAAGATAGCCATCCGCTTCAGCGATAGCTGAGACCCTCGAGTCTATGGCGCGAGATTCAGACCATCACAGATTACAGGCCCCCCCCCCACAGACCTGTGACAGCTCCACTCATCTTCTGGACCAACTCAATGACTTCTTTGCCCGCTTCGAGGCAGACAACAGCACCCCAGCACAGAAGATTGCTCCTCATCACAGCAATCAGGCTCTAACGCTATCCCCTGACAGTGTGAGGCGCTCACTCAGAGGGACAAAGACACATAAGGCCCCTGGACCTGACAACATCCCAGGCCGAGTCCTGCGAGACTGTGCTGACGAGCTCACCGACATCTTTAACACCTCACTTCTCAACTTTTATCACCTCACCACCTCACGGAAAGCTATCAGGATTGCTGGGGACCCATCCCACCCACTACACAGCCACTTAAGCCTGCTGCCGTCAGGGAGGAGACTGCGAAGTCTCCAAGCCAGAACCAACAGGCTCAAGAACAGCTTCCTCCACCAGGCAGTCACAGCACTCAACTCCCTACCTGCTCTACCTCCTCTGCTCCGTCAGACTGGACCATCCACCCAGCAACAAACATGAACAATTACACCTTTCTGAACACTAACCGAGGAACAGCACAACACCTCCTTCTTGCAGTATTTGCAATAACACTGCTAGTGTCTTCCTTTTTGCACCGTTTTTGTTTATTGTTATTGTTTGTGTTGTACATACTTGTATTTATGTTGCACCGTAGGCTGAGGGGAAAGCAATTTCACTGTGCTGTATATCACAGATGTACTGCATATGTCACAATAAAGTTACTTATATTTTTCATTCAATTTATTTAAATTTAAAGCAAAGAGTAATATGTATTCATATATTGCTATTTGACAACTTGATTTTCAGGGTTAAATATTTAAAATAATAAAATATCCAGAAAGAATCGTGATCTTTATTCCAATCAAAGAAATTGTGATTCTTTTTATCCAGAACCGTGCAGCTCTTACACGGCAACAATTCATAGAAGAGCATGTGACTACTCAAAATAAGGACACTTCAGTCTGATTACTAAAAAAACACTTTTCATTTCTCAATTGTAAAAACTACGGTTTGCCATTCGCAATAACGCTCTCACAATCACAGGCGAGCATGGATGACAAAGATGATTCAAAAAGGAACAAAGCTTCCTTTTCACATGCTATGACAGAGCCTAAGATTTTCTATAAGTTTTATGCTGCAAATTTATTTTATAAACTATATTGTATAGATTACAATATAAAATGTGAGACTCATTCAGTAAACTCTCGAACATTTGTAAATGCCACATTAATGCATTGTTGCTGCAACAATGAATCAATATTATCGATGCTAATTGACAAGAAAAGTCATAGATTATAATTTCAGTTTTTTATCGACTTGTCGCGCGTCACAAATTTTGAAAGTTATGCAGCTACTTGCAAACACTGACTTTAATTCATCAGTAAAAGACTCGTCTGTCTTTAATTCTCACCGCCATCGTTCTACGTTGCTGCTCTAGAGTCGCAGACGCTTGACTGACGAGAACGTAGGTGATTGAAAAGACAGAGTTTTCGTGGAGCTGCACAATTAATCGTAAAAAGATTGCGATAACAATTCCACCGCCTCCACAGCATTTATACGATTCAGCCAAACTGGTCTGATCTGGAGATAACACACTCCAGTGTTTCTATGAGATCAACGTAGTACCAAAAAGAGTTTTGCGCTTGCGTCTAATACTCTTCCGCTCGAGTACAAATCGTTTTGGAACTTTTTTTGACTCCTTGCTCTGATTGGTCAAAGCGAACCCGTCCCCGCCCCACGACAGCTCCTAAAACGATTGAAAGATTTTGCAGATAAAAAAAGGGTTATAAAAGATTGTTTTTTACATCATTACTTTTACATTACATTGTTAATCCTTACATATATAAAAAGCAAAGGGTAAAAAGTGTTATTCTATTGCCGTTTGACAACCTGATGTTCCGTGTTAAACCTTTAAAATAAAAACAAATACCAGAATCGTGATCTTTATTCTAAGTGATTCTCATTTTATTCAGAATTGTGCAGCTCTTGGTTTGCCCCTTTTTTCAGAGAGAAAAATAAAACGCCATCAAGCGAATCCAGGGAAAGGGCAGTGTAAGACCAAATTTATACTCTTAAGTTTTATAACTGATTTTATTTTATTTCCTAATGTATTCCTAAGTTGTTCATTGTCTTGGAATATGGATGGAATGTGTGCTCCACTCCATCCGGTGCCTTGCATGGCTATCAAGATGGTGTTACCATGGTTATGAGGTCAGGAGTGACAAATCTCTACCTAGCGTGACCCACTAAGAGCAGAGAGTCTGAAGAGGTTTGAGTTTGTAGAATAGTACAATGTATTCACAAGTCATGTCTCTGAACTGTTAATGTATTGTGTACGGATTTATATTTCTTTGCTCTACTCCTTTTTCTGATGATTGATAGCTTATAGATAATAATGAATGAATGAATGAAGCGCTTGTGTTTGCTAATTTGATCTGAGGGTAAATGATTTGAGAAGGCGTGAAGGGAGGAAGAGTCCCAGGCTCCGGGCTTCAGTCCCTGATCACGCCATGTGATGTAGTATTGGGTATAAAAATGAGCTCTTCCTGTATGGTCTTCAGTCATGTTTTTGGATGAGAATAAACCAACTTGTTACCCTTTACGACCGGTTTGCTCGTTCAAATGCATGACTCACGGATCCGTTTGAGAAAACTGCCGTGATAAGATGATAAATGTGACTAATAGAAGAATATTAAGAAGCCTGGCAGGAGAACGGATCCTCACCAGGAATCGCAGGTGTTGCAGACTGAAGTTGTCGTTCTGGTTGATGTGATCCACCAAGCGACCCGGCGTAGCCACCACGACATCGGCCAGACAGCGGCTCACGCCACCTCTGCACAGGAAGTCGTCGGCGCGTTAGGGGTGTTGTGGCGCTCCACCACGGCACGCAGAAGCTCACCTGCGCTCCGACAGCATGGCCTTTTCGGCACACAGGGATCTCTGGCCTGTGATCGTGGCCACGTTCAGGCCGAAGACTTCTGCGTACGACCCGAACACTTTCGCCACCTGTGACGGAGAAACCAGCAGATGGAGGTTGGTGGGTAAAAAAATAAGCCTGAGGAAGGGTTGGTTACCTGTTGTGCCAACTCTTTAGTGGGCAGCACAGCCAGGGCACGGACCTCACACACCACACGACTGGACAACGCCTGCGCAGACACAACACACTCAAAATTACACACTTCGCACATACAAAAAGCACATTTGTTGTGCATCATTTATGCTTCTATCAGTGGTGGGCCCCTTCAAAATTTGGTGTTTATTTTTCTTAACTGTAAAAAGAGGGAACAAACTAGGATAACACACTGATTTTTACTCTTTTACTTTAGTACCACTCATTTTTACTGCTTTTTTCAATAACTAATGTAACACGTTTTTTTTATTAGATACAATATTTTGTCATATTGTAAAAAATTGTGTCTGAGTTTACGGGGACTTGAAATGGATTTAGGCACTTGCATATTTGTTAGAGTGTTTTTGCTTTTGCTAAATTACGCTTTGCTACATAAAAAGATATTGATAGATTATCATTTGAAAATAAAGAATAAACGTAAATACTTGTGCTCATATGCTGTTTACCGCTTGAAGTTGAACCTAGCTTTAGGAATAGAATGTTTCTCAGGAAGAGAGGGAAGGGAGGAGGTGAGTCAAGTAGTGAAGTCAGAGGTCGAGATGCCCGTCGCTGGCGTGGACGGTTCGGGTTGTGAATTGAAATTGAAATTGAATTGAAAAATCCTTTATTAGTCCCACAGCGGGGAAGTTTCACTTTTTTTTTTTTTTTTTTAATTGAAACTGCTCATTAAAGAAATAACCAGTGTTGTGCAAGTTACTTCGAAATTGTAATATGTTACATATTACTTATTACTGTTTGTAAAAAGTAATAAGTTACATTACAATATTACTGTCTCAGAAATGTAATATATTACATTACTTTTGTATTACTTTCTAGTTACTTTCACCAAAATAACTACAGAAGTAGAAATTAACGTCCTAAAATAACAAAATTTACCTTTTACTTGTACAGTAATTTATGTTACAACCAGTGGAAGACATAGAGTTATGTAGCGTAATGACTGTGGCTCTCCAAGCTACAAATAACAATATACATAATCTATAACTGTAGGGTGACCATATATTTTGATTTCCAAAAAAAGAGGACAATCAGCGCGGCCTCGAGACAAATACAGACAGGCTTCTCAGAAGCTGATGAACATGCTTTAATGTGCTTCAATGTTGCTAAACTATAACTTAGTTAAAATAATAAATTAACCTAAAAAAACCTTCAGTAAAAACCTAAATATGTAACTATATTAGTAAGACTTTTTTGAATAATGAAAAATGTTTTTAAAAATGTGATTGTTTTAAAATAAAATAATAATACAAGAAAAAAGTCGACCCATATTGTTTCAAAACGATACGCGCAATTTCATTCTCAAATATTACTTTCTCATATAATTTAAAGCACGGGTTGTGAACCTACGTACACGTGTATTAGTCGTTTGAAGAAGAGGGAAAACCGGACATTATCGTGAATTCATAAAATCCGCCTTGATGTCTGGGGAAAAGACGCTTGTCAACCTTAATAATTAACATTAATAAGTGTTAAAAGTATGGTAGACAAAGTGATTTTCCTCCAATATCAGTGAATAACTTGGGTATATCTGATATCAGACAACAGGAGTATGTAAACTTCAGTGCGTTTTATTCATTTTGAATGACTCACCACACAATACTGTCCTGCTTTCTGGCTATAAAGTGCAGACGACAGTGTCATTGCTGTTTTCTTTCTCTTCAGGTCGAGCGATCTAATGGCGCCGCTCCAGCTGTTTTGTTTTTTTTTATTGCTAGTGCTGTTTTTTTTTATGTCGACCATTGTTTTGCGTTTACACAGAAGTCGCATTTCACCACAGCGTTCTTGTTTTTTACAAAACTGAAATAATGCGCATAAGACCATCTTGTGAATGTACCACAGGCTGTACCACTAAATCAAATCAGCCGCGAGTTCGTGCCCGCCCGCGCAATCCAGACGGATCCAATAGCAGCGCACCTCGATCTCAGACCCAATAGGAGCACACCTCGAGTTCAGTGCAGCCGTTACAAAATACAACGCTCCAGCGAAAGGCGAATGACTTTCGCGTCTATTTACGAACAGGAAATATTAAATGTTTGATTTATTGTCTTGAATGTGAAAGATTTGATGTAACGCAAGCGTTACTTGCATGTAACGAGTAATATATTACTGAAAATACACAAAGTAATAAGTTACACTACCGCGTTACAGCAAAAAGTAATATATTATTGTAATATGTTACTTTTGTAACGCGTTACTCCCAACACTGGAAATAACTAGCTCTGGCGTAAACAGCCAATTAAAAGATAACCAGCTCTTTTTGATGTGTTACGTAAGTGCTTTAGATGTGTTGCGAAATCACCTAGATATTACTGTGTGAAAACGTAAGTGAGACGCAGAAGGAAAAACGCAAGTGAAGCAGAACAGAGAAGGAAGACAGATTTGCTCTTGAGAAGCTATACGCAAAGCATCGCCGCTTCACCAACTTCACCGATCTACTCCTATAACCAAAATAAAGGTATATGAACTTTCAACAGACTTTGCAACTTATTTTCTGTGATGAAATAAGGTCCATCATTAAGGAGAACCGAACCCAATATTACTTTTTAATGTAATATTATTATTACATTTTTGCCTTACGAAACAGCTGTCGGCACAAATTAATTTCCTGAGTTGAGGTACTATTTGTTTGTTTCTAATAAACATTTGACTCTAGTCTATAATCTCCTCTATAATTCAGCAAGCTTCCTGATTGTTTCTGTCAGTCATTTTTTAAATTCCGAGTTTGCCAAACTTCTTCCAAATAAAAGCACAATAATGACTTTCTAAACTATTTTCACAAAATAAACTTCTATAACAACACTAGATGATTCGCAAGAAGAGGTCCGGCTAAACGATTCTTTCTTTATCGGTACAGAAGCGAGGGGACGGCACCTGCACAACAGGAATGACGAAAGCCAGGGTTTTCCCGCTTCCTGTAGGTGCGGAAACGCAGATGTCTCTGGGACAGTATCCGCCCGGACCCACCAGCAGCCCCGAGGACGCGCTCTGCAGCACAGCAGGGATGACCTGAGACTGGACTGAAACACACACACGGTTATTACTGTACTGACGGACTGTATAAGTTCAACTCATTGGTTGTTTTTGTTATGTGCAATACACGTCATTATTTACTGTTATTCGCTTTCTTTACTTATTACATAGTACATTTGCATTTTTGCAGATGCAGATGCATTTTTATTTTGCTTTTATTTATTATAGTAGTGAGGTTTAGTGATCCAAGCAGAGAGCAGAACACACACATACACAGCAAAAAAAACAAGCGTATATATTTTTTTTTATTATTACTTTTTATTATGTATTTATTAATTACCGTATTTTCCGGACTATAAGCCGCTACTTTTATCATGTGTTTTGAACCATGCGGCTTATACAAAGGTACTATTCTGTTGTTTTTTTTTCCCACCACTAGGGCCGTCTCTAAGCAGATATAATTTTTTTAAGTTTTAATCAGCAAAGTTGCTGGTGTTAAAATACAGGTTAGGAAAGGATCTATTTAGTTACATACATGTACATTTACAATTCAAAATCGTTCTGTTCCTGTAGTAAATACAGTGAACCCTGGTTTATTGATATGTTTCACCGCAATAGGTGAAAATCCGCATTTACATATTTACTTAACACTTATTCAGACTTTTAAAACAATTTTTTTCACGTAGTATCCTTTATTAAAGTAATGTTAACAAACATCAGCAGATACATACAGTGGGACGTCCGACTTTGCTGACGTCTGACATTCGTATCATCGCGCCAGACGCGTCCGCAGAGGCCCTTCTCCAGCCACTACTAGACGCGCGGGATGCACGTGAGATGCGCTGGATGCATGCGGGACGCGCGAGATGCATGCAAGACGCGCTAGACTCGCGAGAAGCGCAGGAACGCTGGATGCGCGTGACATCAACAGACCTCGCGGTTATGTACGAATATTTCGATATATTTCTTTTCTAATTTATGCATACCTAATTAAAACAATCCACGAAGCCGTAAATCCTCGAAGATATGTAACAAAGAAAAAAAATCTAATCCAAAAACATACATATCTGTGGCTTGCAAAACTCTCCCGGTTTGACTGAAACCCTTGTTCCCGGTCAGGTAATGTTGTGTGTCCTGTAAGGCGACCTTGAGTGCCACGAAAGGCGCAAAAAAAAATTATAAATTGAATGAATTATTATTAATATTATTATTATTTAAGTATTTATAAAATATTTTTAAACTTTGAAAACGGGTCTATTTGACCCGAACATAATAGAAGGGTTAAGCTTACTGCCACAACAGATACGATCAAAAAAAAAATGTGTGTAAATTCTACGATATTACTTCGGCTACACTAAGATCTTTTTGCTCGGTTGAGAGTAAAGGTTTTATTTAAACGGAAATTGTAAGCACTTCCTTTGGCACAAGATCCCATTATCTCGCTTTTCGGTTTTCTCACCTGGGAAAAATTGTTGAATCCCGTTGTGTTGTAGTTTTCTTAGCAGTGCCGGACTGATTCCGGGCACGTCGGCGAAGGGAACGAGGTGCGTGTGGATGTTTCCCTCCACGGCGTCGGGACTGGCCAGCCACTGCGGCAGCACTCTTCGGACCTGTGGACACGACGGGACGGTTGGGTTTGACCGGCACGGACAGGTCGGCACCTGGTCACCTTTTCTGCTTTGTTCTTTTTAAAGCCACCCAGGACGTGGAAGCCGCTGTTCTCGCCCTCGGGCTTGACCCGGCTCGCCTGCGGATCCTGATCTGCCTTCTCCTTGCCGTCATCATCACGTGATCCGTTGGTTTGCTCAGGCTTTGTCGATTTATCAGCACCTAGACCAACATTTTGGTTGGGAGGGAAAAAAGGAAACAAGATGTTACTTAACCTTGTGTGGTGTTTGGGTCAGTGGGATCGGTTTTTAATCTGAAGACAAAAGAAAAAAAAAATTTTCACCCTGATATTTATTTGTTTTGTTGAAGAACATAAATGCATTGCATTCAGGGTGTTTCAGTAGGTCCTGTTTATCTTGACGCGTCAAAAAAATCTTTAAATTAGACAATAAATATAATAAAGTAACACAATGTTTCTCAATTTAACAAGAAAGTAATCTTCAGTATAACAAGTATAGCAAAAATTTCTCACCTCACTGGCAACATTTTTTACTTGATTTAGGTTTTTATTTACTCATTTTGTTTATATTTTCCTGTGAATTATTTGCAGTGCAAAGACCATCTAGGACTAGGTTCTATGTTTACTGAGAGTGTTTATAAACTCTATATATAAATGTAAGTAACACACACACACACACACACACAAACTCCGCCCCATGTTTGTATAGGCTGATGTGAACAGGCAAAAAATCCAATTTGATGGATCCAAATGTGTTAAACTAATTTACATTTAAATAAATGGTAAATAACCATGTTTGCGGTTTATATGTAATTTTATATTAAGTAGAAACTCTTAATTCAACTCAAGTTCAATTAAACTCAAATAAAAGATCAACTCAATCAAATAATAATGGCCAAAACTAAATAAAATCAGTTCTGCATAATTATAGAATGTTTCTTTTGTTTCTTTTTAAACATGTTTCTTTGACTTGTGTCCTTCAGATTTAGTCTTTCTGAACAGTGTTTCAAACGGGAGAATTTCCTACTGTTATACAACTACGTCATGTTAAGTCAAGTAAAAATCTAGCATTTCTATATAAACTGTTATAAAATAAATACATGTACTTATTTAATAGTTTAAAAGATATTAAAAGAACTATTACGGTCATACGTAATTATAAAAAACGTACATACGCGTGTGTATTACTTAACGCGCATGTGCATAGTGCGATGAAGGAAATTTTCCCGTCTAGGACAACATTTTAGAACACCCGCTAAAACAGGTGCGGCCAACCCGTGGCTCTTCAGGAGCTTTCACATGACATGAGTCAATCATGCACACAATGTTAACTGTTGAAAAATACACTTATTTAATGTTAGTGTGGTTCTTTTCATTTATTCTGGCTGAGCAGAGGTCTGTGTGTGCGTACGTGCCTACAAGATTAAGAAATGGGATGATGTTTATGTGTGTCCGTGTGTATGAAGTGGAAGCTCTAACACAGGAAAAAAAGTGGCTCTTAGTTACGCTAATAGTTTTTTTTAAACAGTTCTTTTCTCGGCAGCAAGTGAAGCGCAAACATCAGAGATGCTGTTCTACCGCTCTGCTGCTTCCGCTTCTTTGGTCTGGGGCTTCCGGTGGCTGCTTTTCTGGCTTTTTTCCTCTTCTTAGACTCGTTCCGCACTACTTTCTCTCCGCTGGTGTGATCCGGATCTTCCAGAGGACGCCGGCTAGACGCAGCCTGTCGTTCTCGAGCTTTCACCTGCTCTTGAAGTTTCACCAGTAACGTTTTGGAACGACTTTCTGCGGCACTTTCGCTCTCCTGCTCCCCTAAATACCTGACGGAGACACGCGGCGAACGCACACACACACACGCACACGGATTAACAATCACACACGCTGACACGTGACATATTAAAATAACGTGAACTGCAAACCTATTTATCGAAAAAAGTGCCATTGCATTTCCCAAACCTGTGCACGTTTGGGCAGTCGTCGGCGGCCGTGTGTCTAGAATAGTTGATAACGAAGTAACACACGATACACGCCGGTTATACGCGACCGGTCGCACAGTGATGACGCAGGAAACAGACAGACGACCAGTGTTGCCAGATAGAGGCACTGTTTTCCAGCCCAGAAGTCAGTGGAAAAACCGCCGAAGACGTTTTTTAATTCGTTTTTTGGAACTTTTATTTGTTTGGGTTTTTTTTTTTTTAATCGAAACATATACAACTCTCACGACAATCACATATTCAGTCAGTAACATCGTTACAACTTGAACAGAACCCTACTTAAAACCAAAGCATAATAAGAGCGATAGAAATCACACAAAACAATACAACAATCGTAATAATAACAAAACAAAAAACAACAAGCCAAAAAAAAGGTTTTCTGCTGGGTGACGCCCTTGCCTCACTTTCACCTCACTTGTGAAACTCCCAGTTTTATTGAATAAAAAAACCAGGGAATCTGTAAATAATTGTTACCGAACACTCCAGAAATGTTATTAAATCAATTGACAAATGAAAACTCTTCATCAAAACATCAAAACTGCCCTTCCGCCATCTCTGGACCCACACCAGTACGCCTATAGGGAGAACCGATCAACGGAGGATGCTATAGCCATGGTGCTGCACACGCTACTGGAACATCTGGAGCATATAAACACCTACGCACGGCTACTCTTTGTAGACTATAGCTCGGCTTTCAACACCATCCATCCATATAAACTTCGGACCAAACTGCATCAACTTGGAATGAATTCATGCCTGTGCAACTGGACTGTGGATTTTCTCACTAACCGCACTAAGGAAGTCAGACTGGGAAGAAACATGCTTATGACGGGCAGCGCTACTTGTTCATTTATGGTCTGTTTGTTTGTTTGTTTGTTTGTTTGTTTATTATGATGTGTGCAGTGCGTTATGGTGATGTTTGTTTATTTATTTGTTTGGATTTGTTGCTGCTGTTGTGACGTGAAATTTCCCCGCTGTGGGACTAATAAAGGATTTTTCAATTCAATTTCAATTCAACATCTCACCCACCCTTGTTATTAACACCGGGGCTCCTCAAGGGTGTGTTCTGAGCCCTCTGCTCTACACACTCTACACCCATGACTGCCTTTCCTCCTCAGCATCCAATCTCATTGTCAAGTTTGCCGACGACACCACCGTGCTGGGACTTATCTCGAACAACGATGAGACCACCTACAGGAAGGAGGTGCAACAACTGGTGTCATGGTGTCACGGAAACAACCTAGTGTTAAACACCAAAAAGACAAAAGAAATCGTCGTGGACTTCCGAAAGAAAAGACAAACTCATCAACCAATACTCATCTGCAATGAAATAGTGGAGAGAGTGAGCAGCTTCAGATACCTGGGGGTAACCTTGACTGAGGACCTGTCGTGGGGCAAGCACATCACCTCAGCAGTGGGTAAGGCACAACAACGCCTCTACTACCTGAGGAAGCTGAGGAGGGCAAACATTCCCAGGCATATGATGGTGAATTTCTACAACTGCGCCATCAACTGTGTTCTCACCTATGGGCTCTTAGTGTGGTTTTCCAGCTGCACTAAGGCGGACCAGAAGGCACTCGAATGAGAAGTGAAAGCAGCTAGTAAAATTATTGGAACTACGCTACCGGAGACCAGCTGTATCTACTCCACCCGCTGTCTGAGGAGGGTACACAACATCCTGCGGGACCAACATCACCCTGCGTTCAGCCTCTTTCACCTGCTGCCCTCAGGGAGAAGATACAGGTCAATCAAGGCCAGAACAACAAGACTAGCAAACAGCCTGTATCCACACGTCACCCTCCCCCTTCCCATGGACAATTAATTAAACATCCATATTTTTAAACAGTAGCACTGGACCGGTCTGCATTGCTGCACTGTAACTGCCCCCCCCCCCCCACACACACACACACAAACTATGAACAATAACTCTGAACTGTCTGCCAACGTATTGCACTTTGTCCTATATGCACTTCTAATGCACTTTACAATACTTACCTCCTGGTTACGCTGGTTTTGCACTTTTGCACTTTGACTAAATGTATTGTTGTATATGCTCCAAACGTAATTTTGTTGTTTTCTTGTAAACAATGACAATAAAGACTACTACTACCCGTGTGATTCCTCATGTGAATTTTCAGATGTACTTTTTGTGAAAAACTCTTCCCACACTGAGAACAGATAAATGGTTTCTCTCCAGTGTGAATCCTCATGTGTGTCTTCAGATGTCCGCTTTGAGAAAAACTCTTACCACACTGAGAACAGATAAAAGGTTCCTCACCGGTGTGAACTTTCATGTGATTTTTCAGATTTGAATGAAGCGAGAAGCTCATACCACACTGAGAACAAGGGAAAGGCTTCTCACCCGTGTGATTCATTCATGTGAATTTTCAGATGTACTTTTTGTGAAAAACTCTTACCACACTGAGAACAGGAGAAAGGTTTCTCACCGGTGTGAACCCTCGTGTGAGTTTTCAGATTTTACTTTAGTAAAAAACTCTTCCCAGACTGAGAACCGGAGAAAGGTTTCTCAACAGTGTGAATCCTCGTGTTCACATGTTTGTGAAGTCCTTTAGATGGACAGTCTCGTAAATGACAGTGGAGACTTTCTTCACTAGGGAAGGTCTGACCAGAGTGACGGCCGGTGAAAGGTTTCTCTCCAGTGTGATCTTGTGGGGAACGGTTGTTGAAGGAAACATCTCCACTGTGAAGGAAAGAAGACAGGAGTTCATCTTTTGATGGCTGGTCTGAGAGATTTGTCTCCGTCTTCACACAACTGATAGAGGCGTGTTCAGTCACACTGTTGAGAAGCTCCTGCTGTTTATTCTCCACTTCACTTGGTTCTTCTCGTTCCTCTTTCACCAGCTTCAAGTCTGAAACAAAAAGTAAAAAGTGTTGTCTATTAAAACAGACAATTATTTTCCAGCAGTAAAGACTCATTTCAGATTGTGATCCCACTGAAAGATCAGCAAAAGTTTGTTTGACCGGGAAAGCGCAGATTTGTGGATTTGTTTTACTGGTTTAAATTACAGCTAGTAACAACTGTTAATATATTCAGAAACTATTTCCTTTACGTTCACGAGCACAGTGATCTGGTGGAGAAAATAACTGTGTGAGAGCTTCTGAGCTGGACCTTATGCATGTGGAAATTATAAGAAAATAAAAAACAAAATGAGTAAAAAAACAATTAAATAAAGTAAAATTATCTGCCAATGGGGTGAGAAAATTAAAACTACTACTACTACTTCTCTTTCAGCTTGTCCCTTATCAGGGGTCGCCACAGCGAATCATCCCTTTCCACCTCATTCTATCCTGAGTATCTTCTACTCTGACCCCAGCCAACCTCATGTCCTCTCTTACTACATCCATATATCTCCTCCAGATTATTTTCTTGATTGTTTAAAAAAAAAAAGAGAATAATTTACTGTGTGGTTTCAAGATGGTTGTAACGTGGTTTGTAACGTTTTATACTATGTTACGTCCAGAGCCGTATTGTGGCACTATGTTTTTTTTTTGTTTCTGTCTCTCTTTGTTCTAGCTCCGCCCCTCCCCATTCACCTTGCTGACTGCTGATTGCAGCAGCAGCTGAAGCCGTTTGTTGCTCCTCAAAAGGAGTCTGTGAGACGGATTCCATCTTTCTCTTCCTCTCTCTCTGAGACCCGAGCCTGTGTCCGGCTCGCCTTGTGTTTGCCGTGTGTTGGTTGTCTGTGTGACAAAAGCTGTGGCTTTTCACCTCGTTGTGGTGATTCTTCAATCCAGGGATCGCCTTCTCAGGAACAGTAGGGAAGTGGCTGGCCTTTTTATTTATTGTAAAGTGTTTTCTCTTGTTTTGTGTTGATTTAGCCAGGGAGTCAGGTTAGAATGCTGTTGTTCATTTCTTTTTCTTTGTGAGTTTAGTTAGCGGTTTCTCCAAGAAGTTAGGGGGTATAATTTTGTTTGTTGTTTTCCAGCCTGCCCTTCCTGAGGTATTGGTTCCGGTTGTCTGTCTTTTTAGTTGTGTTAATTCAATAAATACCAATCTTTGTTTATAATCTAGTTGTGTGTGCTGTGTTGAGCTGTTTTCCTTGGTTGTGAGTAAATTATTATTTCTATGTTAATCCCCTCCTACCCCTAGACTAAGAGGGGACGTAACAACTATTAAACATGAGATTCAATCGTTGATCGGTCAAATCACTTCTAACAACCTGAAAAAAACTTGCGTCTCCATCGGAAGTAAACGGGTAACTTACGAAACTATAAACAAACATTGTTTACAACCGCAGGTTGCCATAGTTACACTGTTACAACACAACATAACGCCTTCACAATAATCAATAATAAATGGAAATAAACCGTTTGTAGCAAGGTGACCACAGATGTTAAAGTGGCAACCGAACCGGTGGCAATGACCTTAGCCTACCACCAGGGGGTTTTACTCGGACACACAGGTTCGGTATCCCAAATGAGGAGAAACCACCAACTGCAGAACCGCAGAATGACAGTCTGACAGTCTATATTCAACCCATATATGGACGGATATCAATCTTTTTAATTAAATAGTTTAAAAAGAATGCATGATAACTTTAATAACGGTGTTTAACTTTGAAAGGTAGCAAAAAAAAACTATCTATGCCTATGACGGGCAGTGCTACTTGTTCATTTATGGTCTGTGTTTGTTTGTTTATTATGATGTGTGCAGTGCGTTATGGTTTGGTATGTTTGTTTATTTATTTGTTTGGATTTGTTGTTGCTGTTGTGACGTGAAATTTCCCCGCTGGGGGACTAATAAAGGATTTTTCAATTCAATTCAATTCAAACACGGAAGTACAAAATGCCTATTAAGGCAATACTTGCTCCGCCCACTTCCGACGCCTCAGACTGGCATCAGTCTGAGGCGCCGGCGTCAGACTGTCATTCTGCGGTTCTGCAGTTGGTGGTTATTGCAAATGAGCAGGAGACGTGGATAAGGTGTCGATAACAAAGTTCTTTATTAAATAATGACATACACATAAGTCCCGGGACTCTTCTTGGACACAACACACTTTAAAACCGCTAAAACACGCACATACACACGCACATACACTGCTCGCTGGGCGGTGGAGACCCCACCGTCGACCCGACTGGTTACGCCAAGAGGTGCAAGTTCACAGCAAACCAAACGGACACAGAAAATCCGAACAAACACCCTCCAGTGACGAAGCACAGCACAAATCAACTCGTGTGACACGTCCCACCACCAAAGGGCCACCTGTCGCTCAGATTCGGGGTCCCACCCGTTCGCAACGCACGCACGCACGCACGCACGCACGCACGCACACGCACGCACACACACACACACACACACACACGCAGGCACGCACGACCACGCACAATGACTCCCACACACACTTGCACAGACACACACAACCACTCACACACACGAGGCTAACTACACTGATGAGAGTCCGTTCCGGTTAGCCTCTAGTAGCACACCCAGCGGTCAGCAATAGTAAAATCATCACCCAAATATCGATCACATTACGTACGTACCAATCGAGATCCGACGAAACTGCACGTTTGCTCGCACTCCGACACCGCACCACGCTTGTGACGTCACACTACGGTGAAACCACTTGGACAAACTTTGTAAATCGCGATGTTTTTGCCAATTACCACCAACTGCAGAACCGCAGAATGACAGTCTGAGACGCCGGAAGTTAGCGGAGCAAGTGATGCCTTAATAGGCATTTTGTACTTTTTACAGTTTAAACTTAAAAATTAAAGTTATAATCATGCATTCTTTTTAAACGGTGAAAGATTTACTCTTTCTTGGAGGCTTCGTAGTAATTCTAAATCAGTCAGGCATTCCATCATGGCCGAGAGTGCAGGTCTCTGTCGAAGGGAGTTGTCCGGAAGCTGGATCCAGGGGTAATGAATTGAGCCGACACCGCGTTAGAGGTTTAACACGTGTTTAATTTTGCCGTTCAATGCATCACTCCCCCACAGTCAG
>MU204266.1:0-35477 GCA_017309775.1 Paedocypris sp. Pulau Singkep
TTTTACTGTTATATTTTTAAATAATTCGTTTTTTGAAGGTTTATAGGAATTTTAAAAAGTAATTGGTTAAGTTACTCATTAGGTAATTACGTTACTTTTCAGACACAGTAATTAGAAAAGTAATTTAATTACAAAATGGTAAAGTAATAAGTAATTAGTAATTAATTACTTTTTTAAAGTAACTTACCCAACACTGACCAACACGGGCAAAAATACAACACACCTGAGGCGCCATCTGCTGATGAAACTTGTTTTTTTTTCACCGTGCAACCATTTGTTACTTATAAACGTGATGCAACTATAATTTAATTTATTTTACTGTATTTAGTTTCCTCTTTGTTGAGGTTTCATTTATGAGAATACATTTATTTGGCTTGAAAGAAAAGTTCATAAAAATAAGATCAGGTAAAATAAATGTTTTTCCAAATAAGTAACATATTTGTAGATGTTTTATATGTTCATAGTTAACTACACATTCAGATTTCTTAGACATAGCAACTTTAGTCAATATTTAGAATATATAGCACCTATATTTTTGTTGACTAATTCTATACTGTAATTTAGTCGACTAAAATGTTCAAAATTTAACAAAAAAAAAATAAGATGACTAACTTAGGACTCAAAAAAAATTTAGTTTTAGTCAAACGACTAGGACTAAAAAATAAATTAAAAATCTTTGTCAAAATGAACACAGTTTCCCGGGCACTCACACATTCTCCAGTAGCAGAACAATGGGGTTCAGCTCCTTCCGGGGCCGGTAATACGCCCGCAGGGGGACGATGAAGTTATAAAGGCCGTTTCCAGCACTCTCCGCCGACACGATGATCAGTTTGTTTTTGAAGCCGTATGACCGGGCGTCCTCGTAGGGCATGTGGTGGCAGGCCTGAGGAGACAGAGCGCCATCAGCGGGCAGACGCCACGCCCAGCCACGCCCACTCACCTTATCCAGACGCAAGCAGCAGAAGGGCATTTTCTCCTGCAGGAGGTGACAGAGAGCAGGGGAGCTGCCGATGTAGGGCGAGTTGGGTGGGTAACCTTTGACCCATCTGCTGACCAATCACACACACACACACACGAAATTCTCATTAAAACTGTCAGCCTCTTATTATTTAGAAAAAGCTCTTATTTCACCAGATCCACTTCCAGGTTTTGTTAGTCGACCTGGCGATGTTGTATAATAAAATCATACAAGTTTTGTTGCTAAAAATATAATATTTTTGAGAGATTATATGTGTCTGTAAGTTTTAGACTGAGCTTAAACTTTCATATTGGCCATGCTTTAGGTATTTACTGCACGTACTGCAATTATTGTGAATTATGCTAATTATCTCTGCTGAAAACAATGCGATGATCAACGCTGATAATAAATCATATGAACTTCCTTATTAATTAACTGAATTGTTCACAAATGATGTGTATCCATTATTCCAAAAAATATTCACAAATCTATTTATTTTGTTTAAAAGCTCATAATCACCGCAGTAATGAAGGTAATGAAATATATAAAAATACAAAAAGAAGAATAATTCTTCGTATTTTTATCAAGATTTATGTTTTATACATAACATTACATACAATTATAAAAATATACAGTTATATACATATCGCTATATACACCCAGTAATACACCCAGTATTAACACAGATTTGTTATATTAACTAAATACATTTCTATTGTATATATATAATAGTGCATTGATTGATTTTAATTGCAGTTTTTCTGTGAGTTTTGGGTAAAAACGTATATATTTTTTTCAAAATGTACAACTTTGAACTGACCTTTATTAATAAAGCCATAGACATTAAAAACAAGTCAAATACATGTATTTGTACATCTTGTAGATCAATCAACAAAGCTGTGTTCATGTTTAGAAAATAACTTACTACATGTAAGGATTACATGTTATATTAAATATGTATGTATGTATGTATTAGTATTAACATCTACATTAATTATATACATTATAATATTTTAATACTATAATTATATGCATTGTATAGAATAAGTACATACATTATAATATTTGATATAAATGTAATAATAAGGATTACATTTATATCAAATATTAAATCAAATTTTAAGATGATTTCTGTGACCCTTAGTTGTTGTGTCCATGATTTTGGGAGTCACACGCTTTGACAGTTACTGTGTAAAGTTGGGAATAAATACACTATAAGAGAAACCCTCACTCGCAGTGTCCTCCCCACCACTGGCCTTTCTGCTCCTCATCCTCCTCCTCCTTCCCCTCCTCCCCTCCCTCGTCCTCTGACTGGTCCCCCAGCAGGTCAAAGGTGGTCCCGTGGTCCACCACCTCCAGGACGGGGGCGATGCTGTGCCTGCGGTCCTCCACCGAGCCGCTGACGGCGGGCAGGGCCAGAGTGCTGCAGCCCCCCGCTTCCGTCCTGGAGCCGCTCCGACCTCCACCTCCCCCGGTCAGGACCGCCGCTGTCGTCCCCTCTGGACTGCTGTCGCTGGAGTCCTGGAGGTCTATGGCTACTGTGCCTGAGGAGCGACCAGATATCTGCACTCAGTCATGCCACAGATGTACAGGATGTGCAGGATGATAAATGAACTAGGGGTGGAAGGTCCCGACATTTTCCACTTTTCCATTTCTGGGTCACTGGGAGCTGACGAAGAATGGATTGATGACCATCCTTTTGCATTGGGCAGTTTATTCGTTTCTGTTAAAAACTTCTTTCGTTCTTTGTTTTTGCTGCTGTAGAACACAAAAATTTCCCCTAGTGGGATTAATAAAGTTAAGGTTGACGTTCTTGTCTTGGTCACTAGGTGGTGGTGTTGCACACAAACGGAGTGTTGGGGTTAACAAAGGCCGAGTCTGGAATAATGTGTGTTTGACTAATACGTTTGGACAAATGCTAGTGGTTTTACTCATTCATTGTGAAATTTATATCTGCATACATATTACACTGCGTGTAAATATTTGTAGTGTTTTACATTTGAACATTTTTAAATGATATTTTTATTTTATTTTATAAAGCACTGGTTACGTAAACCATCTCATGTTTAATAATGCCTGATCTTAATCGCTGTTACGTTAGTTGGCACAGTGGAACATGAATATTTCATTATCTAATTCCATACCTAATAATACAATTTAATAAATAATACATTTATTTTTTAAAACAAGTTTGTTTGGTTGCATAACTTGTCTTTTTAAAAATGTCTAGATACATCTAAACAATTAGAAAAAATAATTTGTGCTTCTACCTGAAATAGGACTGAAAAACTAATAAAGGTCAATATAAAGTATTTTATACTTTTATTTTATACTTTTCTATTTATATTACATATTATAATATTGTTTTATACTATAATTATGCAAACCCTAACCCTATAATTTATATTAATAATGTATATTATACATTATAATAACGATAAATTATTAATAAATGTGTCAAAATGATTAAGCATCAACATGAATATTTAACTACCATATATGTTATTTTTTGTTAGGTTTCATTTTTTGTTTACTAATTATTAATACATCATCACTACACCATTTTATACACTATTTGATATTTAGTTTCTAAATGCATGCAGTTATATTTGAAATTATTGACCTTTTATGCTAATTATACAAGTTATGATATAATAATTACTATTTAATACTATTTTTTAAGAGTTACTGTTGACAATATGTCACGTTGCAATTTTATTTATTGAAACATAAATTTACATTGACTTTAACTGTCATTATTATAATATTATTTTTTAGTTATTTACATTTGTATAAAAGCTTTTAAAGAAACTTTTTAAAATGAACCCCTTTTTTTTTTTAAGTTGAAATGCTTTTACTAAACAGGTGAGATGTGACGGATGAGTGATGTACCCATGCTGGCTATGATGCTGTGCACTGGTAAGCGCGTGAGGCCGTGATAGATGGTCTGTGGGACCCCTCTGGAGTCGACCCCGGGCCCCCGCACCGGCTCCCTGTGGCCCCTGACGAAGGCAGAGTTCTCCTCCTTGGAGATGTTGATGTAGAAGCAGGTGTCGGAAGCTCCCATGATGTGGCAGGGTCCGGGATTTAGGAGGATGTTGGCCGTGTCCATCCTGCGCACCCCGATCAAACACACCCCGTACCTGAAGAAACACGCGGTTAAAGCGGATGTGAAACACACGCGCATCACACACTTACTTACTTCTTATGCGCATGAAAAGAGGCAAAGGTGAAACTTTTTCCCTGATATTCTCCAAAAAACTTGCTCTCCTCCAGCCGGATGTGGTGCACCTCATTGGCCGCACAGCGGCGGTAGGTGCGTTGCCAGTGGTCGACTGAGCTGGCTCCGCCTTCCCTGTAAACACAAGGTGGAAAAACAACGTTTGTAGCGACGTATTACGTTTACATTCATGCATTTGGTAAGCTAAATACTAAGCTAAGCTAAGCTAAATACTATGCTAAGCTAGGGTAAAAACCAAGCCAAGGCAAGAAAGGATTGAAGAAACGACAGTGCAGATTTGTGTATTAGGGTTAGAAAGTGATTGTCTCCAGCTCCCTGCGACACAGAAATGAACAAAGCACTTTTAATGTGGCCAGATTTTGGCAAAGGTTGCAGAACGTGAAATTCGGGGAATTTAGTGCCACAATTTTGTGACTTTTGAAAGGAAAATGTTCAAAAACAGAATGATAGAAACATGGAAAGGTTTGAAAACACGAGGCCAGTACACATTTACGTGTATATACGCACCCTATTGTCCAATGTTAGAAGCTCAAAAACAAAGGGGTGCTTATATTTGCCTGTTTGAAAGATGCACATAAATATACTGTATGTAAGGATGGCAAGGGCTTTACATCAGACTCATGGTATTTAAATATGTGTGTCTCTGCCTCCATGGTTTTAATTGCCCGCCTGTTTTATGACGGACTTTAATAAAAGCTCACCTCTTCCTAAATGCATCTAGGTCTTGATTTGCTCTCTCCACCTGACAATATAAGCATTTCCTTTCTCTAGTCAAGTCAAGAGCAATCAAAATAAACGGAAAGGCTTTGGCTTGAACAATATTAGCCGCTACTATAACGTAGAGGAGCAGAACAGATTTATATACAGTAAGGCTCAGTCAGATGCTTCGCCAGTCTAACTTGTTCGCTTGCGGGTCGTTAAATCCTTCCGCTGATGATCAAGTCACAAGTTGAGTTCATCTTCTTAGCCACAATGGTTATGTGTCTGGAAAGTCGGAACATCGAGAAAGTAAGGAAGTGCTTATTTACGCCTATTAACGGAATAAAGAAAATTCAATGTTCTTGTATCTTGTAATACGTATAGTGGCGTAAATACAGTATTGTTGCACATGTTGCATGAGTGGAACTCTATCCAAAGCTACTTACATCAAAATACAGATCTACCGCATTCAAACAAATCCAACCTCTAGTTGGGACTTCACACCACAACCTCTGGAGCTTCAGGCTTCCTGCTCTACTGAAGGCCATTTCATTCCCATTCCATTACCAACCCCCTACAGAAACGTTCTAGAAAAACAGTCAGAGAATGATGGGACCGTATGATTGGTGGTTGACACGTCCGTGAATGGAAAAAGCAGGGGAGGTGAGAAACAGAGGGAGTGGAGGAGGTGGTGAAGAAGACAAGACACATGACACAGAGACAGGTTCAGGAGTGATGGGATCTCCGCCTCTGGCGTTGGCGCATTAATATTGATCAGGGGGGCGGGACTGACCTGTTGAGGGGCTGGAAGGCTCCTGCTCGCTGCTTGAAGGCCTCACACGACGCTGTTCTGGGGGAGGAGCCACAGGGAACATCATCATGGAGGTGTGAATGAAGCGTGGTGTGTAAACAGGTGAGTGTGTGTCAGGTCCGACGCGGCTGTGGGTTATACTCACTGTCCTCTGGAGGAATGAATCAATAAGGTGATGAGTGTGGAAGTGGCAGGACACACACAGTTGAGAGCCAGCATGGCGTATTTAAACTCCTCCTCGCAAACCACATGGTCTGCGGAGCAAACAGAGCAACGTCGTCATTAGAGAAGAGAAGTGTGTGTTGAGGTGGCCACTAGGGGCATAGTGAATCCATCCGGTGAGGTTACATACACACAAACCCAGAGCAGTGGGCAGCCTTAAGCCATAAGTCACAAAAAAATAGGTTTGTGCCTTTTAACATTTGTTTTTAAAGTGTAAAATCGCCATGGTCGAACCGAGGTTTTACTGTATATCAGCGACAAAGTATCATGAAAACCTACGCCATCTACTGACAACTACCAGTATCACCGTATTTAGGCAAATATAAGCACCCGCCCCTCATTATTCAGGCACAAAATCATAATATAAAAGAAAAACATTTTTTTTCAAATGCTATTTTTTTTTTTGTGACTCGTATCACATCCCATCATGCTTTGCTGCTCACTGGTTCCCATGAGCCTTTACGCTAAAAGAGCATAGCGTAAAGCTGTCTGAGCTTTAAAGAATTGAGCGCTTATATTTAGGTTAATATCTGAAATCGGCGATTATAAGCACCCTGCAAGTTTCAGTTTCAAAAAACTGTTTAAAAACAAAAAAATCGAGAAGAGTGGGTGGAGCTACGATATTGGATTGTTGATACACACCTGTTTATCTTTTTTTTTTTTTTTTTTACTACAAAGATGATGTTTTATTATTACCGATTTATTTATTTATTATTGCTATGGCTTGTATTTTGCTTTGAATAAAAGCGTCTGGTAAACGACTGTAAAGTAAAGCTTAATCTTAAAGTGGAATTCTCTGTAATCCCTAGAGGTTTCCATAGATACCGTTTTAGAGGAACTATCATCGTTCCATCGCTTCAGTCCATTTGTTTCCCTGTCTGATGCTCTATTTGATCTTCTCTCCACTTCGATACAAATCTAATGCATAAAACCAATACTAAAAGCTTAAATAAATTGAATGCACAATTTTGAGTCACGAGGAGCCAATTACAGCAACCGTGGGTCTGACTAGAGTCTACAGACACTGGATTGGTGCTCAACCAATCGCTGAGCGGGACAGGCAGACACACACATTCACTCTCTCACTCACACTCAATAGTGAATTTTCCAGACAGTAGAACTCCTGGATACATTTTTTTTGGCCCACGGGATGAAAAAAAAAACGGAGACCCAGAGGAAACACACAAGTATGGGAAGACGATTAACCTAAATAATACGGGTTCTCCTTGCCGTGTGGCAACAGACCGCCAACCATAAACCAAAAAAAAAGAACATTGAAATCATTTCGAAATCACTTATAAATGAATTATACTTCATTTATAATAAAAAATGAACGATCGTAAAAAATGATAAGTACTATTTGGTTGACCATCAGTGGTGAAAACGATTGAAAATTCTTTTAAGTATAATTCAGATCACCATCAGTGGTGAAAACGATGGAAAATTCTCGGATTATAAATCATAATTCTCGGGTTCCCTCAGCATTTTGTTATCCCACTAACCTCTCTAGCAGAGCATTAAGCGAAACATGGACCGTGATTAGCATTGCTAGCCTATTTGCTCATCACGGGACCCCGCAGTTGATCCTAAAGACACACAGTGCCAGGGGTCAAAGCCCCTCAATGTCATTAATGGAGTGTGAAATGAGCCTGAGATCTTCTCTCCACACAGCCGAGCGAGCACATCCACTGCCATTTAAATGCCAACCAGAGGAGCAGAACCACTCAGAAGATGCTGCTAAAAGCGTCGCGTGGACCACGATGCTTCAATTCCTGAAAGTCCGTTGTGTGCTCCAACGCTGGAACGTAATGTGTTTATGTGATGGCAACCAGCACGGAGCTGTAAATGACTTTCGCATGCACGCGGTGATATTTATGTCTCCAATTAGCATTGAGTGGAAACATTTACTAATTCTTACAATTAGCAAAGCAGGGTCGAAAATATTGCATTCATGTTAATGAAAACTGGGAAAGTGTGTGCTGCTTGCTTTAATTCAACTTGTAAGGCCATTGGACGAAAAAAAAAAAGCGATTGGAATATGCTCACAAAATTGACAAAAATACTTTGAATTATAGCAGACATAAAAGCTTTTATCTGAACGGGATCTAGCATCAAATTTTCAGTGACTGTTTCTCAGAGAATTGGCTTTTTACCTTTATTCAGGCCTCACGAGTCCCTTGCCTTTCATCTATTTTTGGTTGTTTTAGAGAGTTTTTTTTTCTTTCTCGCAGCACACAGACATCACCTCTCGGCAAGGTAGCTTATTAAAGCACCCGTGTTCTTTTCAACACCACGTTTTGATTGGAAATAAGTGATAAGAGCTTGCATTTCACCATTCAGTAGATGCCCGCGTTCTTTTTCCCTCATTGTGAAAGTGGTAATGGAGTCATCATTGTGCTTTTAATCATTGATTTGGGATAATTGGCAAAATTAGACACCAATTAGTAAGATGTGGTAGATTGTTTGATTTTCTACATCTGTTTTTACTTACAATATATATTTAAATTAATTTTAAATTTGTCCAATCTGTCATCGCAGAAAGAGTCAAAACAGTCAAAAATGTTATAAATAAACGTTATGAAATAAAGGTTTTTTTTTTTTTTTTTTCAATTCAATTCAATTCAATTCAAAAATGAAGAACTTGGGCAAGAAGTTAAAAATCAAAGTAACGGACACAATCAAAACGCTCAGTCTGCTAAACAGTGCATAATAACACTTTGCTTTGATTCTCTTCACACAGCGTTGAATAATCCGAGAGCTCGACGGGCCTCCTGTAGCTGCTCTGCGCCTGCGCAGACTGTTGCAAAGACTGTTGGGAAATGAAGTTTTGATCCCTAGAATTGACTTTTCTTTATCTATCATTCAAGTAAAACGATTTCAAAATGATACGAGTAACAAGTTAGGTTTGTTAAATAAAAAAAAATTGTATGTTTAAGAGAAAATTAACATTATTGAACCAGAAATGTTAACAAACAATACCTTTAATTATGCCTAAAAAAATCCGAGTGGTGCTTATATGCACGTTAATACGGTATTTTGAGTTATATTTACAATATTTACATTTTCTAACATATAGTGAGCGTTGTGCTCGATGCCACCGAGCTGAATACTGACACTCTCAAAAGTCTTCGTCCAGTTACCTGTTTAAGGATCCTAGAAACTGTGATGGGGCTAAAAATTGCAATTCTGTGTTATATACTGAGTAAAAGGTCATTGCAAATAAGGTTGGAGCTTTTTGTCCAAACGGAAAGAATAATTTACTAGTAAAGCATGTTCAAGCAATAGAGAACTACACCCCAGAGAGGATTGTGAAACAAAACCCATTCAGAAATATGGAGAAGCTTCATAAAAAGACAGCAGCCGAAGCATCAAGGATCACTAGACACAGGCATATGCAAGACATGGTTTGAAGACTGGAGTGCTACTGAAAGATCCAAAAGGATGTTCTCTAGAAAAGTAGTTTTTGCATTTACACTTCAAACTAGGGTTCCAGAGGAAGATCTGGTAGAAGAAATGCCACATGGCCCACAATCAGGATTTTAATTACTTGTCAGTTGTAATTCTCAGAATTTAACTAATTTAAATGTTTATGTAATGAATAAATATAATGTCCCTGTCCGTTTTAAGTGGATCTAATGAAATACCATATTTACATGAATATAAGCACCGCCCTGATTTTTCAGGCACAACAGAAAAATTCTATAAAAGTATATATCTCTTAAAAATATAATTTGTCTTTACTTATCTAACCTAACTTGTGACTCGTATCACTTCAATGTCATATTTGCTTGAATAATAATTAAAAAAAAATCAATTAGGGTCTTAAAAACGCCACCACCCATAATCCATTCCCATTAGGTTCCCATTATCCTCCATTCCCATTAGGTTCTTATGAGCCTCTCGTGTAGCCAGACTAAAGCTGAGCTCGCTTTTTGCTGTGTAAATGTGTAAATATCAGAACAGTATTGTTTTGCTGTGTAGCAGAAGGAGCAATTTGATTGTGTTTGACTCTGTGTTCTTCGTATTTAACTGTTTTTTTTTTCATTTGCGTTCTTATGGACTCGTTTTCAGCCGTTAGCGCTGATCTACGATGCAATATGGTCTGTCTGTTCAAATATTAATGATTGCATTAAGTTTAATCTTACTTCTTCCAGTGTCATTTTGTTAAGTTATTTTAAGTTATTTTATTTTTTCTGTTATTGAGCCTATAAGAGCTTACGTACATGCATGTCTGCCTCTGGAACCATTATTTAAAGACGCATTATGCATACGCTGCATAAAGCCGACGTGATTTTGTTTAATAGTGATTGCTCCTGACTTGAAATATGGAAAAATGGGCACTTATATTTTAAATCAGCGATTATATGCAACCCCCCCCCCCAATTATTGAGTGACTATAATTTGAAGAAAAAAAACAGGGTGCTTATAATCGCATAAATACGGTATATCAAAACACACACACTCATATCGTATATAATTGCAATATTTCATTATTTTTCCAAGCTGCTGTGCTCTCATTTTGTCCGAGGGAATAAGTAATTGTCCGTGTTTAGCGAGTGAGTGGCGAAGGCAGCACTCGAGGACGCACAAACACTTCTGAAGATCAAACGACCGCTGCTCCCCCTCTTTCTTCTGGAGCACTTCATCTGCTCCTCCAGCAAATCCCTCATTTCCAGCCACCTCGGAAGACAAACGCTGACCTCCGCGGAGCCGGGCGGCAGCGCAGCGGGCGAGAGCATTGTGATAATTGTGCTTCCAGATTGCCTCTTTTCTCTAGCGCCGCTGGATCGGGGCTCCGGTGCAGGAGCGTCGTGGCCGGAGCTCGTCCTCCATCTCTACAGCACAGCCAGGCTCTAATGACAGAGCCACTTTCCTGCCATTAGCATTAATTAAAGCAGCACGCTAGCTATGTTTGCGAATGACCCGACTGTTGATGCTGCGAGAGGCACAGGACCGTTTCTATTTCCAAACATGCCCACGGTGAAGAAAAGGAATCAACTGAAGCAGCCAAATCTGCAAAACAAACCCGGAGAATCAGGCCGGCGCTTTCTCTTCCCGCGCCGCAGACGTTGAGGTGTTTATCGGGGCGCTGGGAGTCTTCAGCCTCCCACTCAGACACTTAGCGCTCATATTCCGAGCCGTGTCACAGCACGTCTGCCACGCTCGGAAAAACTGCATATTGATGCGTTCCGCCGAAATGTCAAACAGCGAGGGCTGCGTACAACACGGCGACTCCGGGCCGCCCACACGGGACGGGGGGGAAGGGGGGGGGCACCTCCGACACCGGGATTCAGACCGGTCACGCTCCATAACGGAAACACTTCACTGTCTCATTCCGCTTCTGTCTGAAGAGATGCTCCAACCATCTCTGTCGTACTTTACTGAAGCAAAGAATAAAATGAGTTGAGTTTTGTAAAAGCTAGATTTTTAGACTAGATTCAACTCTATTGTCATTACACGTGTACAAGTACAACGAAAACGTGCACAACGAAATGCAGTTTATGTCGAATATTGGTTACAAGTTGAAAATATACAGAATGTACATGCACAAAGATGTGAATCGAATACTATGAACAGAAACTATATTTACAGATACTATGAATTGTCCACAGGAGAAGACATGACAATTTGGCAGTGGTGTGAAAGTATTTGAGTAAATTTGTGACTTTACTTAAGTATTATTTGAGTATCAAAAATCAAAAAAGCTACTTTTACTCTATACTGGACTACATTTTTTATTGAGTATCTGTACTCTTTACTTCACTACATTAGAAAGGACACTTTTTACACTGTTAATCTTTGCATTGTGATTGTGCGAGGCAAGTCGGCATCTTGATCTACCACGGTTCATTTCTTGGATTAAATGAGGATGAGGTGATATCGCCATCTGCAGGGTGCTGAAGGTACTGGATGCTTTTAATGAGCTACATTACAATGTATTAGCAGTTAGCACTTTTTTTTGTACATTTTGACTATGACTGATATTATGTTCTTTTTTATCTATTTTGTTCGGTCATTTTGGAACACTGAGGTATTCAATTTAGTTTCTATGTTCAGGAAATTAAACCTCATAAAAAAGAGTTTCTCGCTTTTCACATTTCTTGGAGTTTTTTTGAGCCTACAAGTAAAATACTTGAAGCCTTTCAAAATTGGATGCTTTACGACTTTTACTCAAGACTTCTTGGAATTAGTGACTTGTGACTTGCAATGAAGTATTTTTACAGAGAGGTAAAAAAAAATTATAAATAAAAGACCCAGCCAACCAATGAAATAGCTGCCTAAGATAAAGTTTGCTTTTACACCTCTTTACAAGTTATTTTGTTTATTTTGTGTGTGTGTGTGTGTGTGTGTGTGTTTGTGACAGATAGAGAGAACTAGACAAAGTGTGAGTGTGTGGGCGAAATTGTTTCTGATTGTATGAGTGTGTGTGTGCGTGTGTGTGTGTGTGTGTGTGTGTGTCATTGTAAAAAAATGATACAACAAAAAACAGTGATTGAAACATCACTCATTCAAACATTATAGCAAAATTGTGACCACTGCAAATAAATGTTTACTAATAAACACACAATTTGTTTTTTATAAAATATATATTGAATAACTGCAGGACAAATCTTGAAAAACATCACAATTTCACGTAATATCGAAGTCGGTCAAGCAAGTTGAAGCGATTGTCCAGTATTTCTATGTCCTATATCTCGTGAACATATTTCCGTGAAAACTTTGATCTGAGCGTGTTTACTGGCCACGGAGTCAATCATCCAGCTCGTGCCTCACAAATCCACCGACTTACTGGTTTAATAAAACACAACAGAAATGCTGGATGTGCTTTGAAACATTCAGTCCCCGAGTGCCACACGTCCGACCGACTCAGTGTTTGCGTCCGGCTTTACACTCATATCCGCCACCGGTTCAGATCTCAACTTCAGCTTTCATTAAAAACACTGATGCTTTAATCTCAGAGATGATAAATGCTCACGTTTTAATGTATAATAAAATCACAACATATTAATTTATTTGAGTGTGTATAAAAAATTAATATGAGTAATATTTTATTATTATTTACTATTATTAAATATATATTTTTACCACACACACACACACACACACACACACACACACACACACACACAAACAACAACAACATTAAAACATTATATATTATAAAAATGTGAAAAAATGTTTAATAATTACGAATATTTATATTAACAATTATACTCAATACTTAGTAATTTAGGGTTTTTCTGCGCTTTAAAATGTTATTTGGGGTTACATTTATTTGCATGGAACTAATACATTTTTTATGCATTTAAATTGCTTTATTGCCTTCACCCATTTCATGATATATTTACCAATAATTTTGACAAAGACCATTTTTGGATTATTCTGTGCTTCAAAATGTTTTTTCGTATTTTTTTATGACTTGTTGCGTAAAAGTATTGCTTTTTTATGCATTTAAAATGGAATAAAAATATTTATGCACTTTAAATTATTTCCCGGTCACAAGTGCTTGGTTCTTTTTCATGCATTTAAACGGTTATTTGTTTAACGTTTGTTTATATTTACACATACGAATGACACATGACCCCACCCCCACCCCCGCACACACAAGCACACACAAATGTAAACATTTCTATTTGTAAAGACCCAGCATGTCAGGATGGACACGGTGGATTGTTTTACTAATGGAAAGGCGATTGTAGTCATGAATATTAAGCGGCTCACGGCGGGTCTGGACTGACAGACTGAGATAGTGTGTAATCTGCCTCCTCCACCGCACTGAACGTGACTCGGGCCTGTCAGACATCGCCCTCCTGCCCCTGCCAGCCAGATATTAAATCACATCCTGGCATGAGCGAGGAAGAGGAAACGCAGGGTCTGCTCGTCTAATCACGTCCTACAGCGGGAAACTCTCATCCGGCGACACACACAGCATCTTCACGACTCCAGCTTCGGGTACCAGCAGCATCCCGACAAACGGATGAAGTCAACACTAATCATCACTGACGGCATGATGCTCAGCCTAAAACCGGAGCAGTAGTGGAGGAGGAGGAGGAGCAGGTGCAGGTCAGGACCATGTTTGTTCTTCACTTCTCAGACACAGATCAGGCTGAAGGTGTGATGGAGAGAAGCGGCACCCAGCCTTTACCATCTGATCACAAACTCACCAGCCCACTGTTAATATATGCTACTCTCTCTCTCTCTCTCTCTCTCTCTCTCTCTCTCTCTCTCTCTCTCTCTCTTTCCATCTGTCCCTTTCTCTCTGTCTTTTTGTCTGTCTCCCTTTCTCTCTCTCTCTCTCTTTCTCTTTCTCTGCTTGTCGCTTGTCTTCCTCTGTTCTTCACACTCTTTCTTTCTCTCTCTTACCCCTTCTATCCTTTTCTGACCCCCTTCTCTCTCTCTCTCTCTCTCTCTCTCTCTCTCTCTCTCTCTCTCTCTCTCTCTCTCTCTCCTTTCTCACACTTTCTCTCTCTCCCTTTTATGACCCCCCTTACCTCTCCCTCCCCCTCTCTCTTTGTCTCCCTTTCGTGCTCTCTCTCTTTTTTCATTTCTCTATCTCTCTGTCTCTCTCTCTCCCACTCTGTCACTCCGTCATTGTTCTGTAATTCTGCCTTTTACTCTCTCTTTCCGTTTTTTTCTCTCCATCTCTCTCTTTTGCAATCTTGCTGGCCCCCTCCTCTCTGAAACTTTCTTATTTCTTTCCGTTTCTTTCCATCTCTCACTCCCTCTGTCTGTGGTCCCTGTTTATCTCTGTCTGCCTTACTTTCTCTTTCTGTCTGTTTTTTCACTCTCTCTCTAGTATCTCACATTTATTACTATTATTATTATTATTATTATTATTATTATCATCTCTTTTTCTACCACTATTATTCTCACGCTCATCCGTTTCTCTACTTCCCTTGATACCCCCCCCCCCTATTTCTTTCGGTATATTTTTTCTCACCTTTCTTTCTGTATTTTTCTCATTATTTTCTGTCTTTTTTCTCATCCTAAACTCCCTCTCTCATTACTTCACTCCCATTCTCTCTCTTTTCTCTGCCTGTTTCTCTCATTCATTCGCTCTTCGCAAGAGTGGACTCCCATAAATATCTGGAAGCGTCTGAACAATAAACTGGACAGGACTCATAACACAGACTGGATAAACTCTCATCCATCCTGAACCACTGGTGGACTCAAGTTCTGCTCTGGAGAGCATCTTCAGCGACAGATTGATCCATCCTCCCTGAGATCTCGCAGGTCTTTCCACTCCACAATCTGCACTGTGAATCTTCATTTGCTCGCTTTATGGATGTGTGCTGTGTAATTTATGTTTATTTATGGATATGTGTGTGTGTGTGTGTGTGTGTGTGTGTGTGTGTGTGTGTGTGTGTATGGTTTCCCTCTGTTTTTTGTGCTCTTTCGGCTGCAAAAGTGAAATTTTTCCGCTGTGTAACAAAGGCTTTTGCATTCTTATTCTATATGTTTCTCTCTCTTTCTCTTCCTTTCTCTCTTCCTCTTTCTCTCTCTCTCTCTCTCTCTCTCTGTCACATTCACAGTTGCTCAGTCATGATGGGCATCATTCATGGGCGGAGCCATGTTTCGACTAATAAAACACTGCAGCAGGTCCACCAGTGTTAAACAGGGACAGTTTACAGAAACGTACAGTAACTGACACCGAGAGAAACTGAAAATAATAACTGAAAATAATAAAAACTGCAATAAATAAGTCTATTGCAGTACAGTGGTACATTCATTTACAAATGTAATACACATATAAGTGGTAAGAAAAAAACTCGCTGAACATTCTTGTCGCTACATTTAGCCATAAATTATTTTGTTATTTGTTAAGATATTTTCTCATCGACGCCCTTCGTAAAGGGAATTTGTTGTTAATGGAGACATTCGTAAGGTGAGGTAACTTTTCAATAGTGAACTTTCTTCACGTCATTTTTACGCACTCGTGAATCATTATCTCTATATCTCCTCACTTTTATTCTTGCTTGTATCCTCACTTGTTGAGACACAACGTTGTGCTAAAAAATTCAGAAAGACTCCCCGATAAGCTTCTCTACTCACTTACCTGCAAACTTGATGTGAAACTTATTCTCCGGCTTCAGGATCTGCACATAGAGAGGACAGTTTGGAGCAAAGTCCTTCACAGCCCAAGCCCTTAGTATGGTCTGATGGTCCTGCGTTACACAAAGACACAAGAGCAGAACTTAAACCATAAGCTCAAATGTTTGGTTCTACAGTCTAGTGCAAACTATTGAAAAAGATTCCGCCATCTCAACCATGCGAACTAAAGAATGAATTAAGTGAGTGAGTTTGTCAATATGGCCACTAGGGACTGTATCAAAATTGTGTTCTGCCTTTAACCATCTAGTGAAGTTACACATACAAATCCGGAGCAGTGGGCATCTTAAAGCTCAGCTGGACTGGGATTATAACCTACAATCTCCTTAAATGCCTTAAATAAACACATTTTTTGGATTTTTATTAAATTATCAGTAAACAAAGCATTTTTACATGGATTTATGTTTTAAATGTAATTTCTTATTGGATTATGGTGGGATTCAGTTGATACATGTATCACTGTTTTCTGTTCCTATCAGTAAATGTTTCCTTGATATTGTTCATATTTTCTCTGGATAAATTCTCATTCTAAAGTGTCAAAATGAGATCAGCATGGAAAAAGACACGGAGTGAAAAAATGGCCTGACACGCGGGGCGTCTGAAATAGCTGCTAGTTCCTATTTTGTGGACGGAAATGAGACGGTGAGAGAGAAGAAAAGGAAACTGGTGAGGGAAAATGAGTTGGAAGGCGACCTACAGCAGCGAAGCGGTCCACTTCAAAACGGTTGCTCAGGATAAAACAGGCCTCAGCATCATCCATCCTGGAGCCAATCAAAAAGTGGAGGAGACGGAGCCGTGAGAAACAGACAGGGAAAAAATGAATGTTATTGGCTTGCAATGTAAAAAAACAAGTGCGAGACACACAGGAGAGAAGATCAAACATCTCCCAAACTACATCAGCAATTCTACTTTGTTCCTTTAAAGAGACTTTTCTGTGTTCTGATTCACGTGTTTAAAATGAAAAATGTGACTCTAAATGACTCAAACTAAGCTCAAATTGAACAAAAACTCTGGTCAAAAGACATGGTCTCATTAAGAAAATTCCTCCAACGATGTGAAGAATTTGACCTTTGGAAAATTGTTGAAACAGGTTGGCGCGACATGTTTGGGCTGAGGTTTGTGTCGATAAAAACACACTATATTAGAAATTATAGAAATAACTGATAGAATTGAACATAAAAAAGTGGAAAAAACTAAAGATAAACATTGGGGCATACAGTACTCCACACGGACTTACCGGCGGAATTTTTGGTGAATTGGTTTTATGAAAACTAGCTTTTTCCGGCAAAATTGAAAATGACTTTATAACAATAATCAATAGGGGTGTGATGATATCTCGTGGTACGATATCTCGCAATATCCGTTGTTTCCCACGAGAAGCGATTGTCGCCGGTGAGACATCATCTAAATGAGTTTTACAGCAGTAATCAGCTCGTTTTCTGGAGGAGAATGGTGGAGATCCGCTCAGAGGAGGCGTCATGTCCGCACGATTGAAACGCAAGCGCAAGGATCCGTGCGCTCAACTCGAGCTGCTCATGCCGGCACGAAAATCTGGACGCTCGTGCACGAATTCTTTAAAAATGTTTTGAATTCCACACACTGTAGCAAAGATAGCGCCAAATTCTCGCAATATCACAATATGCAATCGCTTCTCGCAAGAAGCAACGGATATTGCGAGATCTCGTACCACAAGATATCATCACACCGCTATCAATTACATTTGATTTGATCATTTGATTAATTAAAGTTTTTCTCAGGCACTGGAGTGCTGTCTCTATACCAATCAGATGGCCAATGTTCAGCTTACTGAATGTCTGCTGTCACATTTCTTCAAGTGGTGGGCGGATCAATTGAAATTGATTGATCAATCCAAAAGTCAAAATATCAATACTTTGGGGTCTTTTTTATACTAGTGATAATACTAATTTCGTATGAAACATAATATTTTAAATTAGCTTGCATACTGCGCTTTTTCTTACGCAGCTCTACTCGCACGTTTGAACTACGCACATTGAACACGCCTCCCTGCTCTGCTGCGATTGGTTGCCCTGCCATCACGTGACCCAGCATCGCCAACCAGCGGCAGAGAGCGAGAGCAATGTGCACGCCTGCACTGGTATCTTATAGGCTGCAAACAAAAAAAACGGAGTGCTGTGTGGAAGTATTTTATGAAAATACAGCGAAATTGTGAAAAAGATCGTACACTACTGTGGTAACACCACCAACCTACACAAACACTTAAAACTGTAAAATGTAAACACTGTGAAAAATTAAAAATGTAAACATCTGAACAAAAACCTGTATCAATGTCGTTTTCAAAAGGATGACAGAGCATGAAAAGAAGTTCTCTGTCATTGGGCTATAGAGGTAAAAAAAAACCGAATAGTGCTTGGACATTTTTGACACTATGATATTGTTTAATGTACATGTTTTATAGCATTATTCTGTTTTTTCCTGTTCTTTGTTCCATTCTAATATTCTTGTAATTTCCCTGCAGGTTTGCATTATAAGTTTATATCAATACTATATTTTTTTGTATTTGAAAATGTCCTGTTTTTTTATTAACCTCACATATATGACTGACAGTCATGTGTTCAGATTAAGCTAAATTATGCAATCACTTCATAAATTGTGACATCGCCCCACCTGCAAGAAAACAAATGTAATTTATATTGTGTGCTAAAAATAAGAACGTATCGGCGATATTGGCCTGTATTTACTTGGTATCGTATCGATATATAATTTTGCAGTAAAGGGACTGTTCGGTCCCTTTCTTATGATCAATGGCAGTACAATAATTAGGTATTTAATATGGTTTATTTCAGTATTTATTTAATTGAGGAATATGCCACATCATTGTTGTGGATATGAGTGCGTGCCAGATCAACTCCGTGGCAACCAGACTGATGTAAACTGATTGTTTGTGTACTGTTTAGTTAGTACCTGCTTTCCATCTGAGCAGACAGAAGTCTCCTCTCTGCTCTGTTAATGAAAGGCCTTTTTCTCTGGCTAATCAAGTTCCAGTGTTCTGGGCATCTGTAGTAGGTATATGTTTTTATTACATCTATTAACAAAAGTTCATCATTTGTAAAAAAAAAAAAAAAAACGTTTGTCTGAATTCACAAAGACACTGCACGGATTAGACGAATTGCATGAAAAATGCATGTAAAAACTAAGATAACAAAACGGCCGTTGGCACGGATTAATTTCGTAAATCGGGGTACCACTGTATATTCCTTTCAGATATCTTTAAATACACATATCTTTAAGATATGTGTATCCTTTCAGATATCTTTAAATAATCAGTTTTGAGAAAAAGTTTTTTTTTTCATTTGTATTTTTCAATCTTCTAAACCCAATAAATAAATTACTAATTATATATGTAAAATTATAAATAGATATTATGCTAAAATAAATGGACAATTCTCGCTCTCGCTAACTCTTTATTTTTACAAACATGCACAGTCCTTTAATTTTATCCGTCATATTTTATACGCATACACTTTTACAACTGTACATTTAAGATTGACCAACAAACCGTAAATTACCTGTAGAACTATTGAAATTAATCTGCGAGATTAATGAATGTTTTGCATGAATTCATTTGTTGTGTGTCGAAATGTTTTTAAGAAAGAGAAAAGTTTCAACATTGTTCTCTGCATTTAACCATCCAGGGATATTCTACACACAAACCTGGAGCAGTGATAATAAATTATACAGTAATTAATTATACATTTATATATAAACAAAATGGAACTACATAAGTGCCCCCGAGCAACACAATGTATAATTTATTATTGTATTTTGAACAATTTTTATTTGACTCGGTTTAATCCAATCCCGGTGCAATCCAAAAATCGCGCTTTGTCTGTTTCAGTGTTTATGTATAATTATAGGTTTTATTACGTATACACGTTTCAGCTATCGTTTCAGATATTAATGTTCTGTAATAATAATAATAATAATGATAATAATCATTATGTGAACATTTCTTTATTCTAATTGACATATTGACATTGTGTTTTCATTTTCGGATCCAAATTCTCTCCATCTCTAGAAAAATATTGGACGATGCTTGCGTTTGCCCGGCACTCCATCGAGAGCATTGACACAACTTAAGTGGAAATCAGTCTTGGCCAACCCTGGAGAAGCATACACAGCATACAGAATTCCGGACTGAGCGTGAGAGTGTCCATAAATAAGCAGCATGCTTAGGAAATGCAGAGGAGTCCGAAAATGGCATCTAATGTGGCTTGTCATTTTGTGCTTGTCATTCCTCTTTTATGTCCTCATCATTCATTGGGACCACGAGGACCGCACTGCGAGACACGTCAGATCTGGCTTGTATCGCTATTTGATCAACAACTATCAATTAAATGACAAGAGCCTCAGGGTCAGCCAGGGAGAATATTTGCTGAAACCATAGAGCATTTGCAACGACAAGGATGTTCTTCTGCTTCTCTTTGTGAAATCCTCTCCGGGAAACTTCCAAAGGCGACAGGCCATTCGCTCCACCTGGGGCAACGAGTCCTACATAAGTGAAAAACTGGGAGTTATAGTGAAGGTGGTGTTTGCATTGGGAGTTTACCCAGATCTGCCCTCAAACAGTGTCCTGCAGGAGGACTTGCACAAGGAACACGAGAACCACGGCGACCTGGTTCAGCAGGACTTTCTCGACACTTTCCACAATCTGACCATGAAGCTGCTGCTCCAGTTCCGCTGGACTCGCGAGAACTGCGGCCACGCTCGCTTCCTCATGTCAGCCGATGACGACATCTTCATCCACCTTCCCAATCTGGTGGGCTGCCTGCAGGAGCTAAGCAGGCAGAGCGTTCGAGATTCGCAAGTATTACATGCCCTTCCACATGTACCAGTGGTCCTCATATCCAGATTACACGTCCGGATCTGGGTATGTCGTCTCTGGAGACGTGGCGGCCAAAATCTATCAGACTATGCTTTCTCTCAATGCCTCCATGTTCATCGACGACGTCTTCCTGGGTATTTGTGCCATCATAGCGGGGGTCTCGCCTCAGGACCACGAGTTCTTCTTGGGCGAAAGAAAGACGGCCTATCATCCTTGCATCTACGAGAAAATGATCACTTCTCACGGACACGAGGATGACATCAGGTATCTGTGGAAGGTTGCCACCGCGCCACAGGTGAAGACCGTTTCTTCTGGGTTCTTGGGGAAACTGTATTGCGGTGCTGTGAAAACGATTCTTCTTAGCAAGCCGCAATTTTCAAACGCCTACTCGTGCATGGCGGCTTTTACATGATGCTGGCCTACCAGCGGGCATCACGGCGTCAAATTGACGTCCAAATCCAGTCAAAATTGAATCTACATCAAGTTGACAGACGTGGTATTGACATAAAATTTACAATGAAATGTATACCCCAGTATTAACACACATAGACTGGAACTATGCTTATGACGGGCAGCGCTACTTGTTCATTTATGGTCTGTGTTTGTTTGTTTGTTTATTATGATGTGTGCAGTGCGTTATGGTGATGTTTGTTTATTTATTTGTTTGGATTTGTTGTTGCTGTTGTGACGTGAAATTTCCCCGCTGTGGGACTAATAAAGGATTTTTCAATTAAATTAAAAAAAGATACCCTGAATGGCCCATAAGGTGACTTTAGTGGTTCGTTGATTATTTGTAAAGGTACACAATTTCTTCTGACAGAAAGAGATTTGTACTTTTCACAACTTTGTACCAATTTGCTTTAATATAGAATCAGTAATTCTAAATTTATTTAGATAGATAATTGATTTTAGGTATATTCTTTTGTGTCACATGTACTTAAACAAAACATTTTTTTTTTATTATTTTTAATTATTAAATTATTTTTTATTTAAATTATCTTAAACTATTTCAAAGGGCACGTGGGAACATGTTGGTGGTGTTAAAAAAATATGGATATGATTATCACTATGACAATGACCATGAAAGAGAGTCTCGTCGTGAAGGGGGTCATGTATTTCGTCAATGTATTTCGTCACTTGTTTACTTTTGGATTTTGATATTAAATATCGAATAAAAAGCTTTGCATGTAGACTTGTTTGCTTATTTTTTTTTTTTGCTATTGCATGATTGAGGTCACATTTATTTTTATTTCTCTGTCTTCCGTCCATTTCTTCAGCCCTCATACTATTAGTTCCCAACACAAAAAACTTGATTGAGGAGGCATTCATGTTAGTCATCTTTTATTTATTTTTTTTACTTTTATTTTATTTTTTTATTTATTTATAACAAATTTTTTTTTCCATTTGTGATTTTCATGTGTGTACAAATAACGCAGAAACAATTCTCTAACCATAGCAACAGAAGTTTTGGCTGCTGATTGGTCAGTGGCTTTATTTGCCAATAATCACCCACTTTGCATAAGATCATTATTGTACATTGGTTTGTGGCCAATGATTTACCAAAGATCAGATGCTTTCATCTCTTCAGAACATATTCGGAAAGTCAATTTACAGTAGTTTGACTCAGTACAGTAACTGAGTAGTTTATTTACAACTTTGCAAATGTTCCTCTTCTGAGTAAATGAGACGAGTAATGATGGTAAGGATTAGAAAAACAAACAAAAAAAGGAAAGGAAGGAAAGTGAAGTGATGGCAATATGGCCACTGGGACCATACTGAATTTGTGCTCTGCATTAAACCCATCCGTGAAAGTGCACATACACACAGTGAAGTGAACACACACAAACTCGGAGCAGTGGTGCTCGGGGGCCAAGTGGGGTTCAGTGTCTTGCCCTAGGACACTTAGTTTCAGAACCAGTAGTAGGGGGATTCGAACCTGCAACCTCTCGGACACGAGTCTGTCCTCTACCACTGGACCACAACTCCCCATGAAAAGCATGTCTGTCTTGTGAGAAAGACAGTTCCTCGTGTTGAAGCAGAAGAATTATATGTCGTTCTGCTTTTAAAAATCTTGAAAGGGATGTCTAGTTCAGGTTTCTTCACAAAAACAAATCTTGAAGTTCTTTTAACATTTGCAAATTGCAAAAAAACAATACTTGAATCAAAATGTGCTTGAATGCGTTTTTTAAGGAAAACATTTTTTTATTGATTTTCAATTAAAATTGTGAAAAGACACTTTGGATGTGGCACAATATGACCTACCACTGTAGATTTTTCCCATTTTGTTAAAGCAATGCTTAACAAGAATTATTAGTTCTATTTTTATATAAGCTAATGTATATATTAGGGCTGTCAAAGTTAACGCGTTAACTCGTGCGCTTAATAACATTTGTTTGTCGCGTCAAAGTTTATTATTGCCGTTAATCACTTCCGTTTTTTTACGCGCAATAAATGGACATTTAGACGGATAGTTTCACTTTAAAATGTTGCCTAAATGTTGATAACTTGATATGTGTACAACATTTTTCAAAGCTGAAATCACGGCGCACTTCACTAACAAGGAAGGGAACAACATGGAAACATTCAGCCGTCTCTCAAACGAACGACTGAATATGTGACCATCTTTAGTTAAAAATGCGTGATCAGCGTTTTCAGCTAGACTAATTATCAGTGCCATACTTTTGCCACACAAATATACAAATACATATCTGTGTTCTCTTTTCCTAAAAAAAATCTTTTTTTTTTTTTAATTATGACATTGTTTTCTTTATTCGAAAACAGTATATTACAGTATTTTAACAGGTGTTTATTTTGTGTTGATCTTACATTAATTTATATTTTACACTTCAATATTACAAATGTCTATACTTATTATTATTAATATTAATTATTAATAATAAATTAATAATAACAAATTGTAACTTTTTTGTGCTTAATCACGATTCATTTGATTGGGCAACTGCGATTAACTAATTTATCAAAGATTTTTTATTTAAAAAGAAAATATAAATCTCGTCTTGTCTCGTTATTGTGCTCGTCTCGTCTCATCTCGTGGGAAAGGTGTCTCATCCGACCCCTAATAATCTATTTACAAAATGTTCAATTTGATTTACAAAAATACAAAATAATGCTTTTTAAACACATGCCCCTAAATGTGGACTTTAATGGTGGCCACTAAACTTGTAGGAACTGTCAACCACTAGCCCACCAGCCAATCAGAGTAAAGCGTGGTACAGAAAAGCCCTCGTGACAATTGTGCCAATGTTCTGAAACAAATGTTGTGAATAAAACGCTCCGTTTAGTTTACAGTTTACAGCATTCGATCCCTTCAGGTTTCAGTGCTATTGTAAAGCATTTGAACTACATTCAATCTCCCAACAATCTCAACAATCTACGTTCAATCTTCTCCTCATGAACGCATGTTTTTGGACTGTCCATTCGGTCTTCCGCTGTCTAATTGTCACCTAGACAATTTTGTGTGTTCCATGAAAAGTCACACTTTATTTTCTAAGAACAAGGATAGACTGTCGAATGTCACATACAAGATCTCTATTTCTGGCCATTTTGAGCGTCTGATTGACTCTACAAATGTGATGCTACAGATTCTCAACCTGCTGAAAGGAATGTCAGTTTTATAGCTTCTTTAACCAGCTAAACAGTTTCCAGCTTTATTCCAAGTTATTTTCATTGACAACAACAGTACTTATCTTTTCAAAAGTGACCCCAAACGTTTGAACGTAGTGTATATATTTAGTTTTTCCTATTTTTATCCTATTTTTGCCTGTCTCGACATTGAACTTTGGCATGTTTTGACTTGTTGGACCTGGATTTTTCCCTTAAACATTGTGCATTGCCTATGGAACATCTACATTGGTGACTTTAACATCTCCTGGAATTAAATAAATGTCTATAGACGGCGTAGTCAACAATTCACATGGCATTTCATAGATCACACGAATCCCTAGTGGGACGGAACCTTTCTTGAGCATGCAGACATCAGAAGAGAAGACAGAAGCTCTTACTTTGCCCTCATCAGGTCTTGGTCCTTCAGAGCAGATCCCTGCAGGTAAATGACCCTTTGTGCCCATAATGGGATATGGAGAACTCGTCTCACCTGGACGTCCATCTCAGCGGGACACAAGATGACCACATAATAGTCCTGAACAAGAAAAACGAGGTATGAAACCAAGCTGGAAAACCCCTACAAGATCTTAAAATGAAAACGACGTCTGGCTAATCCTAAAGCTCGCCGAGAAGCGGCAAACAGCGCACGGCGGGAAGCTGGAGAGCTCATTAGCATAAACATGGCACCTGGAGTCTGGGGTGTGCGAAGAACTCGTTGAGGAAGTCCATGAGCAGGTCGATCTTCAGGCAGCTGACGCACAACACCACGTGCTTCTCCGTCTGGGCTCGGTATCGGCTGTAGTTCCCTCCGGACTTCTGCCGCTCCATCCACAGGAACGCCAGCTGCTCGAACTAGCGGGAATAACGCCAACAAAGCCACGTCTGAAGCAGTCTGGTTGAGTCGGCAGCCATCATAGTTAGCATTAAGCTTTTTAATGGGCTTCTGTGTACACCAGTAAAGTGACACAGTCCCAATTACCAAAGATTTGACTTTTGATATGCATTTAGGCTTCTGATTGGTCTTGATAACTCCAAGCGTAACAGGATTGGCTTCTTGTGAAGGCTTGAGGGTTGGAAAAGACCCACTTGTAAAAAACGGGGACTTTAATTGTGCATTTAGCTTTCTGAAGAGTCATGAATGGGCTTGGTAACTCCAAACGTTCCTTGTGAAGACATGAGGTTGTGTCAGTTTACAACAACAAAGTGGAATAGTCTCAGTTACAAAAAAACAAGGACTTTTATTATGCATTTAGCTATCTGAATGGTTCCTTGTGATGGCATGAGGTTGCAACGGTTTACAACAGCAAAGTGATACAGACCCACTTGCTATAAACCAAAAACTTTTATTATGTAAAATAATCAAAATCATACCAAAATTCCATGGCAATGACATGGAACTCGTTAAACCACAAGGGTGAAACTCTACAAAGCCACAACATTCATGAAATATAAATGATTCTATAAAAACTTCAAAAACCGAATCTGAAACATGGCAGAAAGAAGAAAAATTCAAGGTAAGACAGGAACAAGACGGGACTTTAATCTTAGCTTAGCTTCAAAGTGAGCCGACAACCTTGAACCGTGACGACTGACTCCTGATGAAGGGAACCCGGGATTTAGAGGTTACGAGAGAAATAGGTGTGAAGAGATAAACAATAGTAAACATTAACGTGGAAAAAGAGGTGGGGGGGAGGGGAAAAAAGGCGGGAAAGAAGGCTTCACAAAGCAACAGTGACGTGAACCAATCACACCAGCCCAAAAACTGTCGGTGAATGAATCCTGACAACTTTAATTTGGAGTTAAATTCTATGCAAAAGCTATAACGAAGCTTTTTTGTCCACATTTCTTGACGCATTTCTCGACCTCGAGTCCTTAGAAGCAAACCTGGCCCGGAATTTCATGGTCCTTACGTTCTTCTTTCGACTCTTCACGTCTTATTTCGTAAGCCCCTGGTTTTACCTTGTAAGAGAGTTGAGTTTGTCACCCCGTTTTTTTTTCCTCGTTTTACAGTGATCCATCTTCTTGAATGTGTTGCTTTCTAAACAGCGTAATTAAAAATGCCACTATACAGGCAAAACGGCAAATAAATAAAAGGCGTCTGGGTTGCTTTTAATGCATTTTCCCCGATGATTATTCACCAAGAGCATTGTGTGTGTAGTGAACAATACAGTAGGTCGTGTCTTCAGAACGCATGAATTGCGAGAGTTCTAAGCTGAGCTCTTATATGCAGCAGGATAAAGGAATGCTTTTCCTCTGACAGTCCTGTGTTCTGCGCATAAAGAGATTGTCAGCCAAGATCCAAGGTGTTTCACGGGAAAGCGTGGGCATCGTCTGACTCTCACTAGACTTCTGACAAAGCATCGGGAGTAGAGATCTGGCAACCGAAAAATCCTCTACGAATAAAACACTTGTTGCAATCTGTGTAAAGGGACTGATGAGATGCGCCGCCTGGTGGGATTCTCGGTGGGCTTAGCCAGAGATGGGAATAACGGCGTTATGAATAAACGACGACATTACTTTTTTCAGTAACGAATAATCTAACTTAATCATGTCAAGAACATGTAGTAAAGGCACACAAATATTTACTACACGTAGTAGCATCTACGTAGAGTAGAACATCTTAACAGCACAAATTTGCACTAGAAAGAGTGTAGTACATTTTTGCAACTATTGTTTGATTACGGTACATTGCTAAACTGTTTACTTTTGTGAGAAAGAAAATATAGGCTACAGTACGTCTACCAGAGTGACCGTTTTATTCATTTATTTTCGGTCTATTACTTAAGAAGCATAATTTATATTTAGACTTATTTGTTGGCCAGTGCTATTTGTTGGTATTAAAAGTTCCGAACCATCTATTGTATTTTATTTTTCCCTACAATTAACATTTACAAAAATAGATTAAATTTGCTAGGTGTCTCTCACATTGTCCCACAGCAATGGTTTAAAAGGATAGTTTATTATATTTAGTGTCGATTTTAATCATCTAACAAACCGTAAAACCTCTAATAGAATGTCACCTCTATAAGAGCAACACTTTGACGGAAGAGTTAAAAATGAGACAGGCGTTCTATTAGAGGTTTTAAGGTATTTAATATTGAGAGCAGCCAAGTTATTTGACTAATGTGAAAAAAACATATTTAAGTAACGCCCTAGTTACTTTCTCTGGTAATTAATTACTTTTAACACAATTATCATTACGATTACCACAGTTACCATTTGTGACAACTAGTAACGGTAACTAATCTCTTTTTTAAAGAAACATTCCCAACCATGGCCGTAGTGGAAATTTCCCTCGTCAGTTCAACAACGCACCCATCCACAAACACACACACACACACACACACACACACGCACACACTTCGAGACTGGCCGGCGTACACACCAGCAGTGTGCTTTTTTAAATGTGGTGGGGGTCTGTAAATGTCACCTGGTATTTGTGGATTAAAAGAACAGGAAGGCCCCAGCGGACCCAATGCCATTTCCCACGTTAGGAGAACGTACACGCCTCCTGAGGAGGAAGCTGGCGGGGAAGTCCTCACATCACACATGAAAGACAATCCCAGCGAGTCCCAAAGGGAAGAGAGAAAGAGCCTGTGCGCTTATGCAGGCAGGTTTAAGGTGAAGTGGGATGTGAAAAGCATTCGGTGAATGTACTGCGCACATATGCTGCGTTTAGGAGAGCACTTCAGTGTGTGTGTGTGTGTGTGTGTGTGTGTGTGTGTGTGTGTCGGAGAGGAACAGCAACTGTTGTTGCGCCTCACGGGGCCTTAACACAAAAGTGTTTCGGCTGAGTGCTTTTGTCATTATAACCACATCATATTTGCATATATCATCTCGCAGTGGAACACACAAGCGGAAAAACTTAGTCAAATCACTCTGATGCCGTGACGCATCGCTGAGATGAAAATCTTCCCTCGGCTGCCATGCTTCCGGTGTAAAACACAACATTCCCAAGCAATGCTGGTTGGATTTAGCTTAAAACGAAATCTTGTAGTGTTTTTAAATTGAATCACTAATAAAGAAGACATTTATGTTTGTGGTACCCACCTGTATGGGGAGAACTATAAGAGCCACACATATCATGATGACCACCAGCAGCTGAGAGGGCCAGATCTGAGGCGTGACATCACCGAAGCCCACCGTCGAGAAGGTGACCACGCAGAAGTACAGAGAGTCAAACAGCGTCAGGTTGTTCCCGGCACGTTCCAAGTGCTGGATGCCACAAATACTGAAGAGGAGAGAGAGAAAGAGAGAGAGAGAGAGAGAGAGAGAGAGAGAGAGAGAATTGCGAGAGCGAAAAAAAGAGAGCAAGGTAAGACAATGAAAGAAGAGAGAATTAGTAAAAGGGGGAGAGAGGGGTGGAGAGAGGGAAGAAAGAAAGAAAGAAAGAAAGAAAGAAAGAAAGAAAGAAAGAAAGAAAGAAAGAAAAAGAAAGAAAGAGAGAGAGACAGAGCAAGGTGAGATGGGAAAGAAGAGAAAGAGAGAGGGAAAGAGATAAAGGGGAGGGGGACATAGAGAAAGAAAGAAAGAAAGAAAGAAAGAAAGAAAGAAAGAAAGAAAGAAAGAAAGAAAGAAAGAAAGAAAGAAAGAAAGAAAGAAAGAAAGAAAGAAAGAAAGAAAAAGAGTAAACAAGAGGTGGGGGAGGGAAAGAGTGAGAGATAGACAAAGGAAGGGGAGAGATAGAAAGAGAGAGAAGGACAGAAAAAGTGGGGGTAGATAAAGGGAGAGAGAAAGAGAGAGATAGAGCAAGGTGAGATGGGGAAGAAGAGAGAGAGATAGAAAAGGGAGAGAAGGAAAGAGAGAAAGATAGAGAGAAGGGGTAGAGGAAAAGAGAGAGAGATAAAGGGAGACGGGAGAGCGATAGAAAGAGACAGACAGAGGAGCAGAGAGACAGAAAGAGAGAGATAGAAAAAGGGAGAGATGGGTGGAGAGAGGGAAAATGAGAGAGAGACAAAGGAAGAGATTATTTTTTTTTCAAATCAGATTTTTAAAATTTTGAATTTTAAATGATCTCCCCTTCCCCTGGGAATCAAGCCCACTACCTTTAGAGTTGCCAACATCCTTATTGACATTAGACAACAATCTAATCTTCAAATTATTCCAATGAAATCTGCTTTAAGACATTAGAACAGAATAACGGCGAGGTCCAGAAATGTAAATGCATGTTTAGAATATTTTGGATTGATTCATATACACCAAAAGCTGTAAAACTAAGTAATAAGAACGGTCCATTTCCACATTTACCTATTTTGACAAAAATATAAAATACTGAAATACTTTTTTCTTAGATTTTACTTGGAATTTTTTTACATTATTTTTGTTGCTGTTTATATATGAACAGCATTATTAATAGTACAGTATTGATTACCCAGTGAAGCACTGGTGACACAAACTACAGATCCCATGATGCAGTGCTTCAGCAGCCTTGCCTTATAATACAAAACCAATTTCCATAAGACTCTTGTATTTTTATTGGAATATATATATATATATATATATATATATATATAAAATGTTTCTGAATGAATATTTAATGTGTTTTTATATAATTGGGCTGGTCAGATAAATATGGAAGGACGCAGCGTGAAGAACAAGCGTGAACTGTGTAATGAGGCAGGTGTACGGAAACAAGACGCTGTTCGTGTGACCGGAGTGCTCGTGTCCGGCTCATCTTTCAGTGTGTGTGTGTGTGTGTGTGTGTGTGTGTGTGTGTGTTTGCTCGCTGTTTGAAGGGCTGGTTGAATCAACATGCAGCTGTCAGTGGTGAAAAGGTCATTCATTTCTCTCCCTTCTGTTTTACAAACTCACTGTTGCCCTGCACATCCAGCGACTCCCGGCTATTTATCTCTCACAACAAGAGAAGAATCACACCAGCGCTGCTCTTTAATTAATCTGCACTTTGTACATCAATCCTCCATCTTTCGACATGCCGGAGAGACAGTGTCGGAGACAACAAAAGATTTTACCCTTGTATCAGTAGTCGTAGTCATTTTATTTGCAGACAGAGAGACAATCTTTGCAGATTGAGAGACAAAAAATATGATAAGCTGAACTCTTTAAGATGTGTTGAGATGTAATAAGTGCATTTTAAACGCAAAACTAAAGGGAAAAAAATCATCATGGAAAGTCAACAGAAAGAACTATGTCTCTGCGTCAGTTATGGATTAACCATAGATTAAAAGTGTTCATATAGAGACAAAGATATAAAACTCTTAGTGTGAGACAAATAGATTTGGTTTTATGCGTCAAACTATACAAAACATTTGTTTTTAACTGAACATATTTAGCACTTTTAACTGGCTATAAATGTAAATACCATCAGCAGTTCTTGCTTGTGAAATACAGCTCTCCATTTACATTAAACTCATATTTACCTACATTTTCTATTTATTCTATTCCTGTGCAATACTTCCCATACAATTGATGTATACTGTACCTGATACTTCTATTTTGTTCTATTTTTACATTTTCTTATATCTCAGATTTTCACATCACCAATCCGAGGCTGTATCTATATGTATAATGACAAAAGGATTCTGATTCTCAGCTATTTTGTTTATTGTACTTTTTTGTCTGTATTTTTCTTCTGTTTTCTGATATATTTTAGCATCCCTTTGAACCATCAAAGAGCTGGGTTCATATCCCAAAAAAGAATAATCAAATGTATATTCAGACACTTTACATAAGATCTAAATGTTGTACATAAAAAAGCAAGCATTCACTAAATCAACATAAACGCATGAGGTTTAAAAGTATGTATATTTTTGAAAATGTAACTAGAATGTGCATATTTTAATAAATAAATTTTTAGAAACGTAGATTGTCTGAAAACATTACTATTTACTTATATTAATTGCATGTAATATTGTTTTTGCATTTAAATTATTAATACAGTTCACTCTAATTGGATATATTTTATTTCATTTGTGTTACCTTTACAAACCTCCTAAAATGCCATGATAAAATGATCATTATGGCATTTTCCCCAGTGTATGTGTGTGTGTGTGTGTGTGTGTGTGTGTGTGTGTGTGTGTGTGTGTGTGTATCTAGAATAAATATTGATGTTTTATTCCCATACTTTCTTCCGCTTATTCAATCCACGCTGTATGAATTTGAAATAATAAGACCATTAGGACAAAAAAAAACAAGAAATCTTAATTGCGGGTGTTAGAATTAAAGGATCGTTGTGAGTGTTTTCCTCACCAGGTAAAGATGAGGCAAAGCAGAGTACTGATGAGAATGAGAACCTGGTTGAACATGGCCGAGTGTGTCCGCTGAATCGCTCTGTGCAGATCATTCTGGATAAAAAAAAAAAAAAAAGGTCAGGCACATTGTATTGTATAACCAGCGAGTGTGGCGGCACAACACACATCGAGTCTAAACAAAAAGGCACGTACGAAGAAAGACACGGGGAAGAAAATCAGCTTTGCGCTCAAATGGGAGACACACTGACACAATTGCTCCGGAAGAAAAGACAGAAAATAGGCTTCATTTCTTACAATCATGTTCTCGAGAGCGTGTTTGGCCAGCCAGCAGTTCAGGAAAACGGGAATGAACAGGTTTCTGAAGGAGGGCAAAATCACCTGGAGGAAGACACAAACACACAGTAATTGCAGTGTTGATGACGCCGTGGAATCGGCTGCTCCACTGGCCGACAAACTTGGACAATTCAACTTCTTCTAACAATTCACATCACCATAGAATAGCGTATTTATGCAAATATAAGCAGCCCTTTTTTTCGATATAAGAAGCTCAAAAACCTGGGGGGGTCTTATATGCGCACATTTCAAATTTTCAAATATTCCTCTTTTCTTTCTTTAAATAATTTTTCAGGCACAAAATAAAAATTCAAAAACTTTTTTTTAATTTAACGTTTCTGGTTGACTTGCTTATAATATACTTAAAAATAAAACATTTTCTTTATCTAACAAACTTAACTAGTCATCAGGACATCATTCCCCAAGATTCTTTGCTCTAGTCAGACTCCGCACATGCGCAGAGAAATAGTTTCAAGCTCAGGCCTGTTTTCATCTGATGCCGTGTGAAGAGTTAAGATTATTATCCCCTGTGCAGCAACCCAGCGTTTTGATTGTGTCTGTTCCTTGAATTTTTTCTACTTCTTGCCTGTGTTCTTCATTTTTGACTGATCTTATATACGGTATTACAGAATACACTAAAGCAATTCATTCGCTCTGATCCTAATCAGAACAAACAATTTAAGAATGGACATTACTGTAAAGAAACACAACTATGTTGACAAGATGCCTCCATCTTTGCGCAGGCCTTATCTACAGCATTGACAAAATCGGTGAAACCAAGTCAAATGTCAATAGCGTAATGGTGCTCACAGTGATCACAAAAGGAACGGCGCTGATCATCTCCAGAATGAATGGAATCCGCAACACTTGCTCCCAAACGTTGCCCTGGAAATAAAGACACTTGTGTCAAGGTCAAGCAACATCATTGTCTCTTTGACCACTCAGACTGGCCGGGGTGATTAGGTTGGACACCAGCAAAAATCACAGGGGTCAAAGGTCACCCCTTCCTCTCCCATCAGGAATACAGACAGCTCGAGTGTGCAGAAGCCAGAGGTGTAAAGAGTACCTGAAAACTATACTTGAGTAAAAGCATGGACACACTGCTGTAAAATTACAAGTTACCAGGCACCAATTCCAAGAAGACTTGAGTAAAAGTCGTATTCAATTTCAAAAGCAATTTTCCAAGTGTCCACAAGTCGTAAAGTATCCAAACAAGAAACGTTTTATAATAAGGAGGTTTTATTTTCTAATATAGAAATTATGGTAAATTAAACATTGCAATGCTTCAAAATGACAGAACACAAATAGATACAAAAAGTCAGTCTCAGTCAAACTGAAATGTGCAAAAAAGTGCGACTGATAATTCAAGTTCACGTCATTTAGCTCATAAATAAGATCCAGTACATTCAGCATCCTGCAGATGGCGACATCACCTCAATCGCCAAAAAAATTAATTGTGGTAGAAAAAGATGCCGACTTGTCGTATACAATCACAGTGGTTCAACAATGTAACGAGTAATGGTAAGTGTCCAATCAAATGTAGCGGAGTAAAGAATACAGATCAATCAAAAATGTAGTCAAGTAGGGAGTTATATTTTGTGTAAAGTATCCTTTAATACTTAAGTAGAGTAACAAAGTCCATTTACTCAAGTACTTTACACCACTGCCATAAGATGCTCAAAGTCCAGCGTGCTTTACAAAAAACGTCGCTTTTTGACTTCCAACCCTGTTCTTCACGAGAAATCAATGCGTAAATCAAGAAGGAGTGCGATGTGTAGATACAGGTTGTGCTCATCGCCTGAGGATCAAAGACTCTGAGGAAACCTTCCACTATCATCGTGAGGAGAATACACATGTCTTCCACTCTTTCTCCCCACTTAGTCACTTTTCGAAACGGCCCAACGCCGGGCATTGATTCCACCTCTCCATCAATCTCTCTCCTCGCAGGTGGAATAAACAAGTCAAATCTGATTGAGGTGGTCAGGAATGTTTCTGGAACCTTCTAGCTCATTTGTTGGCGTCTAAGGAGGTTTAGCAGCTCGGCCCCGGACTGAGCGAATCAAGCGATCAATACGCTCAACAGGACACAATCAGCTTGAAGATTATTGGGTCGAACTCGACTGCTTCTTCAACTAGCGAGCGAGACTAAATGGCGGTCTGGAACATCAGAGAGGAGAAGCAGCTGCCACCAGATGTTGGATTTAGATGCTGTTTATCAGAGATTCCACTGTCTCGCTCCGTCTGACGCCTCTGAATTCTGCTCAAATAAAGATCGTTTCAGCCAAGCCCAATATTGAGCGAGTTTTAGAGGAAGGGATCTGTTCGGGGGAAAGGTGCGGAAAACTCACAACATTTTACTTTATGATTTTAATCATGCAAATGATGTTTTTGCACCGCAAGCTCGAGTTTACGGAATTTTAAAATACATAAAAATGTGGTTTATGGGGAAACATGAAAATGACTAGACTTTGCTGCCTTTTTGTCGATATATGTTTTATAATAAGGATGGAGTGATATTAGGATTGCAAATAAATATCCTCCAATGCTTTAAACCTGACGTTTTTAATAGAAACTAACTGACATCCACAAACGCAGCAATAACCCCTAGGCATGAAGAAGAAAGAAAGAGACAATATTTAGAACTAAGAGGTGTTACTCATTAATCACTATATCATGTGAAATTGTTCCTACATTGTAGGAAACTGTAGTTACAAAACTAATAGACAGAAAGATTTTTCACTCAATGCTCTCGCCCATTAGCGGAGACCTTTCAGACGTCACAATGCAGAGCCACGAGCGCATGCTTTTCTCTCACCTTGTAGCTGAGGTACACCAACAACATGGTCTCTGAAAAACTGATGAAGGCGACAAGCACCTGTAGTGAGAGAACACACAGACAGAGAGACAAAAAGACATGGAGACGAGTGAGAAACGCAGAGGTGGTGTGGGTGGAAGCAGCAGACAAAGCCTCGGCGTGAACCACCATCTGAGGACAACTCAGAAACGCCACACGTCTGGATTAGTTTGTGTCCTACACTGTCTATAGTTTGCTTTTACTAGAAACTTTAACTAAATTCTTCTTGAAAACTTCACTTTCCCTTTCCAACTGGTTTCAAATTGCGACATTATGGGTATCGGTGTGTGTGTATATAAACAGCAACGCTAGTACTTAAGAGAGGCATCCGTCAGTTATTGAATACATTTGCAGTCCCACATATGGTGGTGATTTAGACATTTGATGGTAATTGCTTCAGGTCCCTGATTATCTGGGTGAACAGGCCTCTGCCGCTCTGGGCTCTTCAGGTCAGCACCAGAACACTCCACACACCAATAAAGCACTATTTTGAATTTTATTTTTTATTTTTTTAGTCTTTTTTGAAATGAGCTCCAAATGCTTTTTTTTTTTT